>VWZZ01007745.1:172121-199952 GCA_013399095.1 Psophia crepitans | reverse complement strand
TGATACAGGCCAGGATGCCGTTGGCCTTCTTGGCCACCTGGGCACACTGCCGGCTCATGTCCAGGCGAGCATCAATCAGCACTCCCAGGTCCTTTTCCTCTGCACAGCTTTCCAGCCACCCCGCTCCCAGCCTGTAGCGCTGACTGGGGTTGTTGTGGCCAAAGTGCAGGACCCGGCACTTTGCCACATTGAACCTCATCACACTGGCCTCTGCTGACGTGGCCTTGTTGAACCTCACACAGCTGGCCTCAGCCCATCAGTCCAGCCTGTCCAGATCCCTCTGTAGAACCTTCCTGCCCTTCAGCAGATCAACACTCCTGCCCAGTTTGGTGTCATCTGCAAACTTACACGGGTGCACTTGACCTCGTCCAGATCACTGATAAAGATATTAAAGAGCACTGGCCTCAGTTTTTTGGAGTTTGTGTCAGTTGATGCACCTAGGAACACTCTAGATAAGCTTTTTCTAAAATACTAATTTTCCTGACTTTGTTCTAGCAAAATTAAAGAAAGTTGTTCTTGTACCACATATGACAAAACAAGAAGTAGAGTTACTTGGGTGTATATTTTTAAGGACAGACTGTTGCTCATTTCAGGACAACACTTGTAGTGAAGAAACTACCTTTGTTCTTTAATCACTTTCTTAGATAACCACAGTAATCTTGCCTCCTTATTAACGGAAATCCCATAAGCTGCTTATTATCTGAAGCTAATTTGTTTATATTATAGTTTTCAACAATACTAAGAACAGAAATGCTGACCTGCATACTGCAGTTAAACAAATATCTTCAAAAATATTGATGATAATGAAAACTTCTAGTCATGTAAAATAGTTTTCTGAGTTTCATTGTAATAGAATGTTATACTGTCACATTACCCTCTTCAATAAGTATTTCATCAGGCTTATCAGTGTAGTAACCTGAATATTTCGAAGTATATATGCTGTTATCTTGTTAGAATGAGTAGACTGATTTCTTGTAAATATGCTTTTAAGCATAATTCAGTGGCAATCCTGATGTTCACTACTGTTTCTTTTGCCCTCTCTCTAGAATTTACTTCTAAAGAAGCAGCAAAATTCATGTACCTGTTCAAAATGATGACATTTTCAGCTTATTTTTTTCTTTAAATGAGAATGCAATAAATGTGAGAAAAGCATAGATGTAATGCCAGGGTTGCAGTGCAAAAACGGTTTGTATTCGACACTTGGACATCAGAATCCTGTTTACACAGTTGCATTAAGGTTCTCTTGTACTTGTTCTGTTCATTCCTGTGATACAGAACTATGTTATTTGATACTTACTAAATTTACCTGTACCCAAGGGCAGAGGTCTGTCACAAAGTATAATGAAGAATATTTGACTCAAGTAAGGTATCAAACCTAGAGTTTCAAAATTAGCACTTAACTATTACTGTTCTATTTAATTACTTATATCATAAGTAAGCGTATTCTCACCGAGTACAAGTTTAGCCAGTCTTGTGTTGTTGACAGTCGTGATGCTAAACTGGCTTTGTAAAACACTTCCTTACAGACCTGCCATGATACTGCAGAGCTTTGTTAGGTTTAATTTGTTAATCACCATAGCACTTCACACTGTAAAGATTTACAACTATTAAAAAAGAGTTAGCTTGTCTTGTACATCAGAGAGAACAACTAAAACTGAATGTGTTTTAAGATGGTGAAGTTGGTGTCAGTTACGCTGAGCAGATTTGATCCTTAAATAAGGTCTAAGTATTAACTGGAGCCATTCAATTTTGTTTCAGAAATATAAAGAGTGACCGAGTAATGCCAGAGGAAATAGCTTGTTACTATAAACACTATGTTAAAGTCATGGGCCTCCAAAAGAATTTCAGAGACAACGTTTACATAACATCAGTATCCCGGCTTTACCGAGGAGAGGATGATGAAGGTAGAAGTCAACTAAATGAAGATATTTCAACACAGCATTTGGAAATGGAAGATGGACAGAAATCACTGATTAAGAGAAACTGGGAAGTCAGAGGCTATCAGCGAGCGACAGATGGTTCTCATGTGCCCTTCTGCCTCTTTGCTGAGAATGTGGCTCTTGCCACAGGAACCTTTGATTCTCCTGGCCGGTTACAAGTTGAAGGAGAAGACTTTCCTTTTGTGCTTCATTCCATGTCTGACTTCGGAGCTGCCATGAGCAAAGGAAAGTTACGTGGGAAGGCAGACCCTGTGCTAATTGTGGGTGCTGGACTTACAGCAGCTGATGCAGTACTGTGTGCCTACAACAACAACATCCCAGTAATCCATGTGTTTCGTAGACGAGTTACTGATAGTAGTCTAATTTTCAAACAGTTACCTAAAAAGCTTTACCCCGAATACCATAAGGTCTATCATATGATGTGTACTCAGTCCCATACCGTGGACTCTAGTCTACATTCTGCTTACACAAGTTTCCCTGAACACAATGTACTTTCCTTCAAGCCTGAAATGAAATGTGTCCTTCAGAGTGCCTCCGGACTGAAGAAAATTTTGAAGTTTTCTGTAGCCTTAGTTCTGATAGGTTCTCACCCAAATCTTTTCTTTCTGAAGGACCAAGGACATAGCATAGGTCATCATTCTAATCAGCCCATCACGTGCAAGGGGAATCCTATAGAGATTGATCCATACACTTACGAATGCACTAAGGAAGCTAACCTCTTTGCTTTAGGCCCTCTGGTGGGAGACAACTTTGTACGGTTTTTAAAAGGAGGCGCATTGGGCATCGCACGATGCTTGGCAATAAGGCAAAAGAAGAAACATGAATTGATTGAAGGTGGGGATGGAGGAGGTGATGGGGTACCGTAAATGAGGTACTTTCACGTACAGAGTTACAGGCGTAGTCTAACAGAACACTCACTGACAGCGAAAGTTGATAGCAGTCACATTTCTGTTGTGTACAAGTAACCTGTGCTTGTATTGCTTGGTAAAGGCTGATACTACAACACTTCACCTTCTCAAAATACAAAAAAAAAAAAAAAAAGATCTGCTATTACAACTGATCTCTGCTCAACTGGAATTACTTCCAGGCAAACAGAAAATGAGACTAACTTATATTGACCTGCCTGTCATCTCTTGCTCAGCTAAAAGAGCAGACTTCCTCTGGGAAAAGCAATGCCTACCAGAGTGGCTTTACATTTCAGTGTCAATGTGACAAAATATTCTTACCATGAAATTAAAATAACTTCTGAAAGCAGAAAGCTTGCTTAGTACAAAGTGAGTCTTGGTCCCAAAGCAAGTTTGGAGCCTTCTGCTTGAAACAAGGATTTTATTTATTTGCCATAGTAACAACAGTAATACTTGGAATGAGCAGTTAGTAAAATGTTTTTTGCTATAAGAAGGATTTCTGTAAGCAAGAAGGATTCTTTAA
Source organism: Psophia crepitans (assembly GCA_013399095.1). Classification (NCBI taxonomy): domain Eukaryota; kingdom Metazoa; phylum Chordata; class Aves; order Gruiformes; family Psophiidae; genus Psophia; species Psophia crepitans. The sequence continues at coordinate 196,584 of VWZZ01007745.1, read as the reverse complement.
CAGTTAAAAATTATCCTATTTGATAATTGGAATAAAAGAATAAGCATTTCCATTTAACCTTTAACACATGATTCGACACAATCCATTAATGTTTTTTCCACACTATGCCTAGAGTTGGGTGAGTGCAGAAAGACCGACCGGACCTGTTCCCCCCCAGTGATATGTACATTGCTGAGAATACTCATTAACATAAACAATAAAGTACTGATGTAAGTGCTCTTATTACAGTGTCAATATAACAAATATCTAGTGTACTGCTGAAAAATTAAGTACATGAGAAAACTTACGGTTTTTTTGCTTCCCTGCTCAGGAAGACTGAATGGGATCATTTGACTGATGCAGGTGGGTGATAGGGATTCCCATCTCCCATTTGACCAAGTGTTGGTTATTTCTATTTATTTTTTTTTTCCTAGAGCAGCGCATAACACTACAATTATTTTAGCCTGCAGTTTTTGAAACTTAAAAAGGGTTATATCTCACATCCAGCTAAAAAATGAACAAACAAACATGGCATAGTTCCTGTCAATCTTAAAGCTTGTTACAAAAGACAAAGACTTAACTCGTACCTACCTCTGAATTGAAGTTTCATCTTTCTGCTCCCTAATGCAAGACCTGGATTTCATTTGCTGGGCTTTAGAGTAGTTAGTTTCCCTCAACGCCCTCATGGGTTATTCACCATAGTGAGGTAAGCAGCAGTGAGTCAGAGAAGTTACCTTCCGAGCTCTCAATAGACTGAAGTGCTTAGTTTTAACTGATCGATTACCAAACATTTTAATTCAGGTCCAATGTGATGGAGTAGATGTTATTTAATTTTTGTGTTTGGGGCTTTTTTGTGTTGAAGAACGTCACGTTGATTTAAGGTATTTATTTGCATGATTAAAATCTCCGTATTTGAACTTGAACAGATTTTTAAAAGGAAACTAGGCTTAGACTTGGTGCTTGGTTCCCCAGCTGTCTGGCTTGCGTAAGCTGTAGGTAGCTATATGCGATATATGCCTGTGTTCTGTGGCTGCTGCAGGCCTTTGTGCATCTGAGTAAGTTACTCAGACTTTGGACGCAGAGGTGGAAAAGGTAAAGTACGCAAGGATTAAAATTACTCTTTTCAGTGGGAGTCCAAAGTAATTTATGAAATGATGCTACTACTAATACTCAATTTTAGTTTGGAGCCAACTTAATAGCATAAAAATAAACACAAATGAAACAACATTTTTATTGATTTCTGCATTGCCTACATGGTTGGATTTAATCATGAGTCAGTACTCATTAAGATGATAAGTTTTATACTGATACTTCAGCTGGTTTTAATTACACTAAATTCTAGGCTCTTCTCCATAACTGAATCGAGATTCTATAATTTGCCCCCTTGGGCAGAAACTGTGTGTATATATAAATCTATCCTAAACCTGTGATATCTAATAATTTTAACTGAGAAGCAGTGTTATGTGCTGAATACTTGATTATAGAACTTTATTGCAGTTAATATATTGGGACTACATCTGCGCTGTGATTAAATTCCTTCAGTTTTGTGTCAATATAAATGTCTGAATACAACATATTTTGGCATGTTACTGCTTTTTCATTTGTCACCTGAAACATTTAAAATGCCAACAAAACAAAGGAAGGAATTTATAGAAACGGTTGTCTTGGGGGGAAAAGGAGGAAAAAAGCTTCCAACAGCCCAATCTCAGCCTCAGCAGCTGTGGCTGCTCACAAGCTGCATGTGTTGTAGTGACAAGTTTGTAGCAGAGATTTTTGTCTTGTTACTGCCCAGGTATCTTTCACTGCAGGATTGAGGTTTAACTGCTTGCTGCTGCTTCTTTTATCTATCTTGCCAGTATTTTTGATATAAAAAAAAATCGCATGTGAGACTCCTTAGTTGGGCAGAGAAATTTTCTCAGTGTTCATATTTATTAAGCCAGTAAAAAAAATAATTTTTTTTGACCAAGGCTTTACTAAAAATCACTCTGTTTCTTCTAGAAATTGCTGGGTTTAAAGTTGTAGCTGGACTTTCTCACTTTTGGGTTGCTGATTTTGAAAGAAATTTCTGTTTCTGTCCTCTGACATTTTAAGAGAATGAGAGATGTAAAAATTCAAGCTTTGCCTTAGTTTTACCTGAAGCATTATATCATACTTAACTGCATTCATTGTGGCTTAGATGTTGGCACTGAGTAGTTATCTTTTGGGGAAATACTTTGTTTCTCAGATTTAAAAGAAAAATTCCATTTGAATTTCCTGTACGTTGTAATAGTTCCCAGAAGGGAGACTGTTTGCTTCTTTCAATGAGAAAGATAAGCTCTCAAATGTCACAGATTTAAAAAGGATGCTTTCTTACTACAATACAGACAGGAAGAATGTCATTTTTACTTAAGGGAACTTAATTTGGATTTACAGTATTTGTAAAGGTGCGTTAACCCATACTGTGTATTTTCTAACAGGCTAGTGGGAAAATGTCTCTTACATTTGGGTTTGGTTCTTGATGCCGAATGCATCTCCTACCTAAATTATTGCCAAGATTATTTTTAATAGTATCCAGCTGTTGAAGTGGGGCTAAGATTTGTCGTAGTAGATTTCCCTGACGATCTGCCCCATGTGTGATAATTTAACAATAAGTTCTTTTAATGGAGGCACCTGATGGGGTGGTAGGAAAGAGCACAGCCTCTCCGTGGGTTTCCCGTGGATGACTGGCTTCCACTTAAAACATTTTCCACTAGAGTAAGGCTCAGTTTCACTCTGGTGAGTAAACTCAGAAATCCTTTCTGCAGGTAATCCAGAGAGCAGTGAGAATGAGGTTGGATTCTTCTCTCTTAGGAAAATGCGTTGCCTTGGGCTAGCAGCCTGGGCTTGCCAGTGAATGCATGGAAAGAGTATAGCTCCCAGAAACAGCACCTATGCATTGCGTAGGGGACACCAAAGTGCACCCCACAGCTATAGGTCCCTCAGCCCTCGGGGTATGCTGTATTTTCCTCTGGCCTGGTGGGTGTAGGTGCCTTTTTTTTTTTTTTAATGATTAATTTCATAGAGTCATGGTTGCATAATGGAAAATACTAATTTTATAGGAGAAGGAGATTGTGGCTTCTCACACAGCTCAAGAACTGTAAGAAGACTAGAGCCAGAAATCTAGAGTACTCGGAGCTGGAAGAAATTAAGACCCAAACTTAGAGGCAGGCCTGACCTGCATATCCAGTTGAAAGGAAGAAAAGGCCATTTTTAGGCCAACTGCTCTTGAGAGAGAAAGAAAGAAAGAAAGGGCATAAAATTTGCAAACTTCTGGTGAGTCCTTGCCGGTAACAAGCGCTGACCAGTGAGGAACGATGGGAGGGAAAGCAGCAAAGGCCTCAGCAATAGGAAGTGCAAACCTGTAGGCGCTGAAGTGAATCCATGCAGCGTTGGTAGGCTGGTGTCTCCCATCCGCTTCTGTCAAGAGCTGCATCTGTCACCTGAGAGCTCTGCGCTGGAGCTGTTTTAGCCTAACGTGTTAATTGGCAATTAACAGAAGTTACACTGAAATGCCGCACATACATATGAAGTAGAAGCAATCCTGTTTGCTCCAGAAGCTGTAGGGCTGGATCAGTAAGGCGGTGTGCCAAGAGGTGAGACTCGGTTGCTCTGGTACCGTCTGTTCCACGTGTGAGAAAGCAAGCAGGTCCTTGTTTCCACGCCCCAGCGGGATCTGTGCTGTGCTAGCCCCCAGCCGCTTCTGAGCAGCACGCGGAAGCAGACGTGTGCCTGAAAGGCAGCTGGTGGTTCCATTTTGGTATCACCCGTGTAGTAACTTTGAAGAAGTTACGAAACAAAAAAATGCTAAAAGGCTTACACTGTTACATTTTAATTTAGATAATATTTTAGAACCTTACAATAACAATGTTCTGTCATCAGTTTGGATTATTTTTCGAGGTGCGAGCCGGATGGGAGCACAGTACCTCGACTGACGTGAGAGCTTTTAGACATTTACTTCCCCCTTTTCCCCTTGGCCAGCCTGAAATAACAGTCGTGCTTTGTTTGAAGTAACCGTAATACCTGGTTCTGTTTGGCAGAAACAATGGAAACAGAAACATTCTGTGACAGAGAAAGGAAGGCTTCGGTGACATTAGGGGTACAAATTTGAGGTGAGGATATTGGATAACAGCTCTTTTTCTGAAAACGACCATATTTTGGGGAACATGGTACATTTAAGGTGGTTTAATTGTTGAAGTTTAAATTGTGAGGAATTGTGAGGTGAAGGATGAATTTGGTGTAAGGAACACAGATTATGGAGGAAAAAGCATTTATAGTAGAATAGTATAATTTAGTAATTCTAGCGAAGCTAAGCGCTGCTTTAAAGATGGTTTTGTCTTTGCAGACACAGGAATGTTTCAGCTCAAGCAAACCCTGAACTCGAGGTCACATTACGCCTGCCTGCGTGCTGGCTGATTTTCTAACGATGACGTACTCACAGGCCATGCTAAGCCAACTCTGAAATCCTATTGTCATCAGCAGTCGTCAAAACCAGGAAAAAAAACCGGTCATATTCTTCATGCTGATCCTTTTGTAGTGACTTTTTCTGGAGACTAAGTTACTCTAATTTGCACTTTCCTCCTCCATCTCTTTATTTGGAGATGACTGGCAATGTCCAAGTATCAGCCTATGCTGCCTACAGTGGATGCTTCAGCAAACTAAAATTCAGCTTCATGTTCCTGGACACCCTCTGTAGACTTACCTGCCAGTGTAAAGAAAATTAACAACGGGGTTGGTTGTGTATTTGCAAAATATTATGGAATCCTGGCATTTTTAGGTTCTTTTTTTCAACTAGGTGCATAAAGAAAAAACAGTTGTCTGCAGATATAAAGCTAGAGACAAGGTGATCGAGGAAATTTGATACAGTTCCAGGAGGTACTCTGAGGAGAGGGAAGTGGTTCATTTTCCATTAGTCTGTATTCTAGGACCAGCTTCAGTGTGACACCAGCTTACCGCTGTTGAAGAACCGATCCTGCTACCTTGCATCTACCTGGCACAATCCGGAAAGTCAATACTCTGATCTTGCCCGTTCCTCCGTTAGGTCTGCCGTGCTGGTTGTGGAATTCCAGTTCTACACAAGATGAAGGCTTATACTCATCTGCCTATATGTTTGTTCACACACACGATACACCCAGATCTGGAAGATACTATGTAAACGTCATTTCCGTGTGTCACGCCTCAGTTTGGTGGGTGTAGGTGCCTATGTGTGGGTCTCTTTTTTTTTTATCAGTACACGTGTACAGAACATGTACAGAACATCTGCCCTCAGCTGAAATACATCCTTCTGAGCTGCAGGCAACTTGTGAGCAAAGCCTCAGCTTTGATTAGATGATAAACCTACCTGAGGTTTGCACGCTAAGCTTGTTTTATCTTCTCCTGTGAAAACTGATGGACTGAAGGCTAAAGGAGTAATATGAAAACAGTTTCACCTAGAAGCTAATTATTTTGGTTTGGAAAAGCGGGGAGTTTTTAAGCCAGAGAGAAAACGGAACTGGGGAGGAAGCGGTGTTCAGAAAGAGGGAAAAGGTGCTGGGTTGCACGGGTCCGGTGCTGTAGCCAACGCTCGGGAGAGACAGCGGTAGAGCTGGGCCAGAGCGGTACGGGCAGGGAAGGTTGGTAGTTCATCAGGCCTGATGTTGTCTGGCATTTTCGTAACGTCCCTGGAATGTGATGGTGTTGGTGACTGTCGGAGGAAGAATGAGGAATAATGATAAGGAAGACAGTTCAGGTTTTGCCACGTTTGGCTTAAGTTCTGAGGTACCCGAACACAATCGGAAGGTGAATCAGACACCAGGTATGGCCGAATGTGGCTGAGGGTAGAGGTGAGCAATGGCACAGAGCAAGAGAAGGGCAGGTTGTGGCAGGGGTTTGGAAGGCAGGGTAAGAACAAGGCCTGAGAGATCACCTGTGCAAAATGGACCGGTAACAGGAGAGCTGGGAGGAGGTTGGAGGCAGGGCTGTAGCAGGTCTGTCATGAGCTGTTTGATGGCAAACACGTGGAACGGAGGTGCTCGGATGCATGAGGGATAGAGGTAATGAATGGAGGCAGTCGGGGGGGAGGTCAGTGTGCGGAGGAAACTGAAGCTGACTGCAGACATTTTCAGATATAGGAACGGGTGCAATGCCACAGGAGAGTAGAGCTCCAGCCCTGGTGCCCCAGCCCCGCCCCCCCACTTTCTGGGATAAGATGGGGAGTAAGGGTAGGAGACAAGGATGTGAAAGGACAGAAATGGAAAACAAACTTGAACAGTGAGAACACCTTGGTAGTGTGGGCAAAAAAAAGGCACTGGCTTCCCCAGCTGATGTGGGAAAGAGGGGAAGTCAGCTGGAAGTGGTGCGAGTTGAACTGAAGATGAAGCATGTTGCTCCTGCAGGGGTACAGCACCCCTCCTCTGTTGTGGCGATGCACGGAGTAAACAAACCTGCTTTAAGCTGCGCTCAGCCAGGCTGCTGAATGCACGACTGTGTTTTAAAAGCCTTGCTAATAAAAAGTTTATTTAGTTCACATATTGTGTGTATCTCCTTCCTGCGAGCAGTGTGAACAAAGATAATACGTGCTATAAAAGCAATTCAAACAAAACCTCAAACTTTGTTACACAGAAAAATGCAAGAAAGGAGATCTGAAGATAAGTTTCTGCTTAGATGTATTTTTAGGTGAAGAGCACAATTTTCTTAAAAAGGGGTGTATGCTTGCAGATTGTGGTTTGAGGCAGATGAGAGAAACCTCAGATGTCTGAGTCAGTTACTGAACATTTAACCTTCCAAAGCACACCACCACCACAGAAGTTCTCTCAAACTGGTGAAATGAATGAGCATGAAAATAGAGCAGGCAGCCAAAGTTCTGAACTGCAGAATCATATCATAGAATCACAGAATGGTTTGGGTTGGAAGGGACCTCAAAGACCATCTAGTTCCAACCCCCCCGCCCCCACCACGGGCAGGGATGCCACCCACTAGACCAGGTTGCCCAAAGCCCCATCCAACCTGGCCTTGAACACTGCCAGGGATGGGGCCTCGACAGCTTCTCTGGGCAACCTGTTCCAGTGCCTCACCACCCTCACAGTGAAGAATTTCTTCCTAACATCTAATCTGAATCTCCCCTCTTTTAGTTTAAACCCATTGCCCCTTGTCCTGTCATTATCTACCTGAGTCCCTCTCCATCCTTTTTATAAGACCCCTTTACTGAAAGGCTGCAATGAGGTCATCCCAGAACCTTCTCTTCTCCAGGCTGAACATCCCCAGCTCTCAGCCTGTCCTCATAGGAGACATGCTCCAGCCCTCTGATCATCTGCGCCCCTTCTCTGGACTCACTGCAGCAGCTCCACGTCTTTCCTGTACTGGGGACCCCAGAGCTGGACGCAGTACTCCAGGTGGGGTCTCACGAGGGCAGAGCAGAGGGGGACAATCATCCCCCTCAACCTGCTGGTCACACCTCTTTTGCTGCAGCCCAGGACACAGTTGGCCTTCCAGGCTGCAAGCGCACACTGCTGGCTCACGTTGAGCCTTTCACCCATCAGACCCCCAAGTCTCTCTGCCCAGCGCTGCTCTCAACGTGTTCTTCTCCCAGTCTGTACTCGTGTCTGGGAGTGCCCTGACCCAGCTGCAGCACTGACTGCAGTTACTTCCCCGTGCCTGTGCTTTACCTGTAAAACTGCCTTCGCCTCAACCCAGTTTCATCCTTCTGTTCGTCTTCCCCCATTCTCCTGGGGGAGCCCACAACAGTGTTTTATAAAATAAAGGAAACATGAGATCAAGCTGATGGAATTTATTGTATGTTCAGGCTCCCAAGACTTGGATCATGTAATCACAGCCTGTATCATCTACCTCAGCAGCTTCAGTAGCAGAAGGCCCAAAGCAGTCACCCAACAAGCACGTTTCCTCTAAAGCCTGGAGCTGAAAATCCTGACGAAGTTATGCTAAAACGGAAGGAAAGGTTCAGTATAATGAACAGGATTTGTCATGTGAATTTGGAATTACAATTCAAGCTCTGTGTAAGGGATAGAAGTTTAGATGTCTAAACTCTTTTTTTTTTTAATGCAAGCATAACTTCCTGTTGAACTAGCAGAAGGTTCAGGCTGACTGATCTACAGGCTTCTCATCAACCGGCCAGCAGATGCAACTGAATTGGAAACTGGACTATCACCCCCTGGGCACCCCCAAGTTGGGCCCAAAACAGGGACATACACTGGCTGCGGCGTTAGCCAAGTGCTGATGCTTTTTGCTTCCCCGTCAGCGCTGCTGTGGAAATCCCCACACTGCCCTCCCCACAGCTGCCTCTGAAGGCTGAAGCTGATGGTGTTGACACAGAGAAGACATCGCAAACAAGATCTAAAAAGACATTTCCAAGTGTTTGTCCATGGGTGCCCCCCCAGTTACACGGTGGGCGAGTCCATCTAGGACACTCAATAACTAAACAGAAAGTGTCAAAGCTGCTAATTTCAACCCTCTGGGGAACTGGATTTGAAGAGCCCCAAGTCTCACAATGTGACTAGACGAGTGGTCTCAGCTGTACCTTCAGTGCTGCGTGAACCCTAGCAGGCAGCACAGAGCAGCAAGGGCCTTAGCACTTACTGTTTCACTGAAGGCCCCATAAATAGTATCTTCTGAGAACTTCTAAGGTGATAAATTCTGTTTTTTGCAACTGTGAACACAACCTTTCTGTAGGATCTTGTCCATTGACATTGATATCTAAGCTATTTGCTTGAATTCAGTAACAACAATCAAAAAGGTCCTTTTCAGCCATCTACAAGAGCTGTCCTGTTGGACCAGTGGGTCTTCAACAGGAAAAGCTGGAGATTCTCAGTGACAGCAGAAAAACTCACCTGAATGCATCTCATGCAGGAGATGAGTTGGTACATCACTTCCAGCAAGTATTTATACTGCTGAAGAATAGTCTTTTTAATGGTATTTGGTGGGCAAGATCTGATATGCCCTGATGCAAGCTGGCTCACGGCTATTGCTGGACTCGGAGGTACTGGTTTTGCACTTTGTACATCACTTTAGACATCCCCAACCACATGATCAAGAAGATTCCAAGACAAACCTGAGAAAATACCAGCTTTTCAAGACCAAATAGAGACCACATGACCAAGCTGACTTCAGCATATCAGCTATCTTGATCTCATGATGCCATTCTTCAAATCTGATACATGACACAGTGGCTTGAAACAGCTCAGCTCATCTTGCTTGCTTGTTCTGAGCTCTCACCAAAGGAAGGAGGTTTGTTAATGACATCAACCAGATTACCTCCTCACACATGGAAGGAGATCCTACCATCCTGCTTCTTGAAACAGGATGCAATGGAGCTACTGTCCTTCTTCATCTGCATGTGATGGCTTCATGCAGCTGAGTGGAAAGTCCAGAAGGCTTTTCTCAATGTACTTCCAGGAGAACTCCTCAGATTCCAGATTCTCAGATCATTAAGATGAGCTCTCCTAACCCAAGAACTGTTCATAGTTTTCACTGTTGATATAGATGATGGAATTATTTTGACGGGCAGCTTTTTACACAGCAATTGCAAAAAGACATGAGGAAGAAGTGGGTTAAATAATTTAAAATCCCAAATTGCAGCGCATTAGCGCTGTAAGACTTTCACTGGCTTGGAAGTAGCTTTAACAAAGGGACATCTAAACAAATTGATTTAAAGCTGCAAAGAAAAATGTTTAAGCAAGAGAAAGAAAAGCTGGGGTTTTTTCAGCTCCAAGATTTTCTGTAACTATAGTATTTGCTCTACATAATGAGCCACGGAGAAGGCTATCACGATCAGATACCAGCTGCATTTGTCTCTCTCAATAGGTTCCCAGTTATTAAGATAATGCCTATGAAAAAGTGCTGAAGCAGCTCACAACTTCCTTTATTCCTGATCAGAGGAAAGCTTAATGGTTTCTCTTGGCCTGAATCTTCATCAACTGGATAACAGACATTGTTTCCAAATGCAAGGGGATTCAGTTGGCTTCTCTGCCACTAGACCCAGAGCTTTCAAGTTTTTCTTCTTTTATTTTCCAGAGGAACACGTCCCACCACCAGCCAGGGTTTGGGGTTGGTTTGTTTAAGTCTTATTTTTGGTGTGAGGTCCTCCCTGACTCGACTCCTGGAGACTATTACATTCAGCCTTCTCCCCCTCTAACTTGAGTCTCATTACAAATAATTACAGATTACAAGACATCATTATATCAGAATTTACACTTCTGAGGAATGTACAAGGTTATTTCTCATTTAATACTACTGGAAAGTACACAGACTTATAATCTGATGGTTCTTGTCATGCAGCTTTTGGGCTTTCTGTATACACCTTTTGTTCTTAAACTGCCAAACACAGCACTCTCCTATTTGCAAAGCAAAGGAAATACGCAGAGAAAGAAATTGCACTTGCCTCTCTCTCCCAAGAAATCAAAATTAAAACACTTGTCGCTGCCACAAAATTTTTAGTATCTTATTTCTGAGTTTATATGGGTGTTTCTAGTCTAACTGTAGGCTGTTCAAACAAATATTTAAGACTTGAAGACATAACAGGGCAAATATCACTGAATTTTAGAACTTCAACATTTGTTTCGAATCGGCCATCACACAAAATTGGTGGCTGGCTAAAAATAATTTGATGCCACCAACTTCAAAAATAGAAAGATGCTTCACCTTATCAATATTAAATACTTCTTGTTTACTCAGATACAGATTTATAGTTTGGTCTAACACATGAAGTCTTCAAAAACATCCACCTCAAGACAGAATTGACAATTCACAGATTCACAGATTGGTAGGGGGTTGGAAGGGACCTCTGGAGATCAGCTAGTCCAACCCCCTGCTGGAGCAGGATCACCCAGAGCAGCTTGCGCAGGATTGTTTCCAGGCGGGTTCTGCATATCTCCAGAGAAGGAGACTCCACAACCTCTCTCAGCAGCCTGTCCCAGTGCTCTGGCACCCTCAGAGTAAAGAAATTTTTTTCATATAGAGATGGAACTTCCTGTGTTCCAGTTTGTGCCCATTGTCCCTTGTTCTGTCACTGGGCACCACTGAGAAGAGTCTGGCCCCTTCCTCTAGACACCCACCCTTCAGGTATTTATAAGCATTGATGAGATCCCCTCTCAGTCTTCTCTTCTCCAGGCTGAAGAGACCCAGCTCTCTCAGCCTTTCCTCACACAAGAGATGCTCCAGTCCCCTAATCGTCCTGGCAGCCCTCCGCTGGACTGTCTCCAGCAGTTCCCTGTCTTTCCTGAACTGGGGAGCCCAGAACTGGACACAGCACTCCAGATGTGGCCTCACCAGGGCAGAGTAGAGGGGGAGGATAACCTCCCTTCACCTGCTGGCCAATATGTAAAAGTCTAATTAACAAAGCCTCTCTGAAAAGAAAAAAGCCTGACCGTAACTTCTTTTTCCCCTCCAAAATAGAACTCATAAGCAAACATTAGAAATAAACAGCCTAAGATTAAATACTAAGCATCTGTGGTATTTTACTGAGCATTACTCTGAAGCAAATAATGTTAAGGTCTTGAAAACATGCAATCCGTAAGTATCAAGCAGTGAAAGAAACTTTTCTTTAATGAAAGCAAGACTTAAAAACAAGTCTTACAATAACCGACAGCTCAAATGGCCATACGTAGGTATGTACTACACACTGGAACCAGCAAGCCTAAGGCATAGAAAGCAGATTTTGATAGAGAATCACTGTAAATTCAGGTCACAATTTATCTTCTTCTTTTGACATTAGGATCATATCTGCAACAAAAGGAAAATTTGTCACAAATAAGTAAAACTTAATGATACTATATACATGTAGACATAATGTGACGTAACTAGCTTCATTACATACTCGTTACAAGGGATTGGTCAGTGTTCAGTTCTTTGAGTGCACTTCTGAAATTAGCTACAGCTGCTACAATTTGACTGAAGGACACATAAACCCTAGAATCATACACTAGAACCTGTGCATGAACTAGAGATAACCTTCACTGAAATTTTCACTGACTTCCTAGCTACTTAAGATCTGATGCATGAACAAGTTTCTCCAAGCCTTTAATGTTCCAGCATTAAGTTCCTTACTAAAGAAACCCCAAACAAACAAAAAACCCCCAAAACCAAGAGGGGAGGAGGGGAAAGGGGTACTGTATATTCACAGCTATGTACGACATTCAGCCACAACTCATTCAGACAAAACCCTTCTGCTGCTTCCTTCTCCCACGTAAAGCACTTCCTCCCCTTCCCCTTCATACAGCTTTGTACGAACAGTGGGACTGATAGCAATTTAGATCTACTTTCTGGATGTATGACAAAGTTACCTGATTTACTGCAATATGCTTATAGTTTGCCTCTGCTTGGCACTGCTGCCCCTTGGCCGCCTCTTTCTCTCCATTTGTGCTTCATTTCCCAAAATCCTCTGTCACCTCTTTGAAATTCTGATGTGTTTTGTGTTCATGCATGAATACCTTACGGACACAACTGAATCATCCGGCAGTTTTACTTCCACTAATTCTGCTCTCATTCATCAAGACTTTTTTTTGCTTAGACAGGAAAATGTGACAACTTGTGAGCCAAATTACATCACCACATAACTAGAAAGGTACTTGAAGTCACCACTGCTGCTATACAACTCAGACTTCTGGCAAAAATGAAACGTGTACCCTTTGAAAGAAATGCCGTATTATTAACTGTTAATTAACAGAGCAAGTCATTAATGCACCAAGATTTTTTCTGAATGGCTCTTACACATGTTGATGTGTGCTGTCATGTTTCTTTGACAGCGATTTGGACAAAAATATCCTTCTTCACCATACATATTTTTCTACCTAAATGCATAATTTTTAGTGTTAGTCAAACGCAGAGCAGGTGAGAAGTCCAACAGTGGTTGCTTGTTTCCCCACATAAAAATTAATAAAATAATGAAATCTTTGCTAAACAAAATGAGATTCTTATATTAAATCTCAAAGCATTTATTTGAATTGATTGCTATAACATTGTAACACATTAGTTCTAAGATTTAAGTATGCCCTGGACATGAACGCCAGTTTTTGAGGGAGATAAGCAGATAGGAGAAGGGGATGACACGTGACAGAAACCTGTCATCAGGACACCAACAGCTTCAACCCTGCCTGTGACTGACTATGGAGATGCTGACACTGACTCTCAGCAACATCTTTTTATGTAATCTCTCCCACCTCACCTCCAGCCATTTTCCATGCTATATGACGTTTTCCAGGCAGAAAGAAAAACAGCATTATCAGAGAAAGGAAACTGCACATTGCCTGTGGCCTGAAGTGGGAAAAGGACTACAGAGATTCCACTACTGCGCGTGAATGCACAAAGAAATGAAAGACCTTGCTGGGAACAGGGAGTGATGGATACAAAGGGCTATTGCTGATCACAACCCATTTATCTGTAGTCTTAGCAGACAGAATGGTATCCCTTCCCTTCCTCCTCTCTCTCAGTAGGTACTCAGCAGCAGCTGAGGGCACAGCTTTTCTTTCTAGCTCATCTTTACCTTGGAGGACTGCATGACTTTCTAATACCATCCTCAAATGCAACTTTCATGGGAATTTGCAGCTGTTAACATCAGCATTATGCCAAGCAGTTTTACTCAGGATTAAGGACAAAATTAGAAGTACATTACAAACTGCTGAACATTTTTGAAATTTCATATTTTAAAATTTTTGACTGTGGAAACTTCTATCAGTACAACTATCCTAAGTAAACTGCAGTTGAGGTAAAACTTTTCTAAGCATGAATGTCTGTGAATTATCTAAGTTTCCACTGCTGTGTTTTGAAAGGCTAAGTTCAACCAAGATGTTCTGAACCAGGTAATATTCCAGCACAGCAATCAAGTTGCAGCATGTTTTTATAAATGTCCTCATAATTGACATCTATTTAAAGGCTGCATTGCACACGTAAAAACTGGATAAAGCAGCAAATCTTGGCTTGGAACTTTATTTAATTAGAGAGCGGTTATAAATCATTAAATTAGGATTACAGTTGAAGGTAACTGGACAGGAAATCAACCAAATAGGACGGTTCTCTTTCAAGAGATCAGGGAAAGCGGTAGACAACTGAAGTGAGGGTTACTGAAAGAAAACTGCTGAAACAGACTGTGTTTTGGAGGCAAATGTAAGGAGGTACAGCAAAAAGCAACAGCAAACAGCCAAGATGAACCTGGACCTGCCAAAGAAATATCAAACTCCTGTGTCATGAGAACTGATTAAGATAAAGTTAATGTTAATGACTCTACTACACTGCCAAGAGCAGAGAACAATTGGTACAAAAATGCCTCCCCTCCTCAGTCTGAAAAGTAGCAAGATAGTAAGGCATTAAGGGAGTTTTTAACACGTAAAAAAAATGCAAGATCTTTCATTGTGAATGGCTTTCAAAGCAGCTTAAGGTCTCAAAGACAAGGCACACAGAGGGGCCACACTGAAGGATTTACTTAGAGGGTTGGGTATTTTTTCTAATTTTTTGTTTTAAATTTTGGAAATCATTACTTCAAAGATTTAAAAAAAAAAATAAATAAAATCAATCCTGTCAATCACTTCTTCACAGAACTAGTACTCTGCTGCTTTAGCTCCCTCAAGTGACTCAGCCATGGCCAGAACGAAGAAGTGACAGACCCCAGCCATTGCTTATTCTTCACAGTTCAGATGACTGACTTAATTGTAAGATCAAAACACTTCATTAGGCTCTAGCAAACAGTAACAGTGGAAAACCTGGCCCTGGAATCTCTTCCAGCCTTTGTGAACGATTAAGCTTGTGTACATGAGCCAGGAAACAGCAACATTTCTGCTTGAGAATGTTCTTATTAAAAAATATTGTAGCAAGTCTGAATGAAACTGAAAGTTTAAGGCATAAAAAATTTCAGAGAAGTTGTTGAGTCATTTTGAGTACATTCCATACATGGGAAGACATGGTTAAATGAAAAGAATAGCTGAAGAAGAAGAATAGCTTCTCCAAAATTGGATGTGGTGTGGTTGTTTTTTTTTTTTAAAAAAAAAGGATGTGATGCAAAAAAATACAGATTTTCTACATACAGACATAAAACTCTTACCTAAAGAGATCATCAGCAAGTGATTCTTCTCTTGCATGTCGGTTCTGCTCCTGAGAAAATAAGTTTATTCAGTATTTGATGTTAAGGATGAAGCTAATGGATAATAAAGAACAACAACGTATTTCTGCACTAACAGAGTTTTTCCTGAAGAAATGAGTTTTCTGTAAGTACATATCCACATTAGCTGATGTATTTTACTATCAAGTTTGGCTGTTGCTACCAACTAATTGAATGGATAAGTTTGTGCAAGGTATCAATTTTGGTCAGAAATATGTTTTTTGGGTTTTTAAACATCATGATAGAAATAGGGAAGTTTTCATCTGATTATTGGTGCATAAAGAGAATTTTAATTGGCATTATGTATTCTCAAGGACTGAAAAAAGGAGATAATCAAAAAAGTGTTGATGTAACAGGATGTCGATGAGGCTGTAGAAACAGAGTATGACTCACCAGCAAGTATTTATCACAGAAACTACTGGAAAATGAAAGTGCTAGAGAACTGCTCTGATAAAACACAATTATCGTTTAGAACTTTTACATATCAAGGTGAAGATTTTTACAGCAGGGAAAACATTAAATTTATTCTTACTATATCTCTTCACTACATTCAACAGAATTTTACTCAGGTATTTTCTATTCTGTTCAAGAGTAGAATATCAATTGTACTGTGTAACAATTTGATACAGCTAACCATATAGAAGTTCTAAAAATGTGACAGGGAGCTAGGAAGAAGTTACAAGTTTCAATAATGCTTATTTTGCTTATTAAAAAACCCAGAGCGTTCTTTTAGATTATTGATCTTGCTTTAAATCGGTATTTCTGATTACATGAACGTTGCATGTAAAACGAATTTTAATAATCAGCAAAAAGATGAGCCTTACTACCAACCTCTGACTTGCATTCATTTTTCTAATGTTTATGTTCCTCAGCTAATTGGCTGACGTTTTGTTTCAAAAATAAAATTCTGAATTATTTCAGTAATGACCACAGGTTGGTATGACCACTTAAGTAAATCAAGTTTTTGCTTGATCATCTTTAAGAAACCATTCCTTACCTCCATTTCTTGCCTTAACCAGTCTTCTAGCTCTGAATTCTTTTTAGCATGGTGAGCAATCAAATCTGATCCTCCAATAATGTATGGAAGCTGTCCTGCCCCTGGATAAGCTACCTGTCGGACGACACATTCTTACAGTTACAATACAAGGCAAGCACCCTGCAAGTGAAAGGTCTGTTTTAACACTTCAGAAAGACTATTCAGTTGTCACAGAAGAAAGTCAGTCAGTCTGCCTTTGACTAACAATTATCAGAGATCATATTTCAAAGAGATTAAAGTGGAAAAAAAGAATTTACAGAAAGCTACTAGCTCCCTCCTTTTACCAAGAAACCAACAACAACAACAAAAAGCTGCTAAGTTACCTAAGCTAAATAAACCTGGTAGTATACTAAATGCAGTTTAAAAACATTGTAAATTGATTTTTACCAATAGATTCTATTTTATCATCAGAATGCATAAGCACCTACTACAAAACAGTAGAAAATAAAATACTATCAGAATTTTGAAGCGTTAACTAAAAATTAGAGTATACTCCCAGAAAGCTGGAAGTTGCATTATGTGACTCAGTCTCTACACAGTATTTTACTGAAATGCTAGTTTTAGAATTTCTAGAATTACTAGTAATTACTAGTAATCTTTTACCATATGTGTTTTTGGTGAGGTGTTGGTTTTTTGTTTTTTTTTTAAATGTGAGCTGAAGTGGTACTTTTACATTGAACACTAAAAAAATCTTCAGGATCCAAGCAAGCAATAATCTTGCTTTTGTAACATGCTAGATTTAGTTCTGTTTAGAAGCCCACAAATTATTAGATAAAATGCAAGATTTTGAATCAGCATATGCTTTATATGCACGTCTTTGGAGAATTCAGATTGCTAGTGTCTGGAGGTACAACTGGAAGTTATGGTAGGCATCACTTAACAACTTATTCCAAGTAGCAGCTTGGAATAGAGAGTACAAGTATCTAAATAATCTGGCACAAGGTAACCTTCCATCAGTCTGGAACTTCGTCAGTCAATTAGCAAAATATTTGTTAACAGTAAAATGTGATATTTAAATTGCTTCTTTCTATAGTTACTATCAATTTAAAAAAATCTTTTATAACACGTTTCTACAATCTTAAGGCAACGCTTTTCAATGTTTTTAAATAGTGCCACCTTGTGATCATTTCAAACACACACTAACCTTTTTGAATATTTTGAAATTTTTCTTGTCCCCACAGCTGGTGTTTCCAGTAAGCTGACTGTTCTGTCCTGGAGGGCTGACAACCAACGACCTAAATTCAGTCAACAGAAGTCTGCTAGGAAGACTGCTGGAGTCATCTTGAAGTTTGCTGTGGTTCTTATATGGGAAGAAAAAAAAGAGGGACCACTTCAAGTGTATAAACAGACACACAGCATACTTAACAGTGTGAACTTTAGAGAGAGAAATTATCATGAGCACAGCTGAGGCAAACGGTAGGATCACGAAAGGGTGAGGGGAAGCTGCAGCAGTGCTGGAAGCCAAGAAGATGGATGTACTTCCAGGCCTCCTTATGAACTACCAATGGAGCTGGGGGCTCAGTAAATTTGTCTCTCTCACGTTTACATCTATTGAAAAGACAGGATCATTAAGAACTGCAGTAATAATAATGAAGTCAGCATATCTCATTTCACTAGGATTTTATTTCAGGATAAAACGTCCAGTAGAAAAATGTTTCTTTCTTTTCAATTTAGCCAATATTTAAGCATTACTTCCCTTCTCCCCTCCACCTTGTCTCTTACCTGAACTAATTCAGTCAAGCAAGCTTACTCTAATGAAAACTCCAGCTCGCTCCATAGAAGATAGTGTTGAACATCTTCAGCTTAATTCTTGCATACAGATTTACTATTTAGGCCAAGTTTAGGGGCTGTAAGCAGAATCTGATCAATGAAGCAACTTGTTCTTGTACATGAGAAAGCTCGTATGTCAGCAAGCTTGCATACATGCTTTGCTGCTTGGGGCTAGACCTACGCAGATTAAAGAAGTCTGGGTGCAGGACAAGTTCACAAGTAACATTACGTTGTCTTTATGGCCAGCTCCAGCCCAGATGCAGTACAGTTGTTTTACTGCAAAGAATAAAAGTCCTTTAATCTGAGCTGACCCCACACTTTGGTACAGCTGCACAGCATTCCCTCTTGGACTGTTTTCGGTATGAACATGAGAAGGTTTTATCTTGCCCCTTGTTGACTGGCTACACTCTCCTTTATCTCTTCAGAATCTTTCCATCAAAGTTTTTGCTTTTAAGAAAATAAAAAATGTGGATCCCGTTTCAAAGCTTGCTGTTTAAGTGTACAATTAACAGGTTTCTTACCAAGACTGGCGACTCTTGCTTGATCTCACTTCCCATTTCTGAAGTTAGAACTGATTCAAGTTCATCTTCTTTCTATTTGATTAAAAATTATTTAAAATGTAACACTGAATTTAAATGTAAATTTAATTACATAAAATTGTTTTCTGCTCTTTACAGTGCAATAAGCATTTTCAAATATATATAAAAATATATAAATATTTAAACAGAAAAGAAACTGCATTTTACTTTTAAATTTTATGATTTTGATGTACATTATAACCATTTTGGGTTTTTTCTATTAAAAAAACCCCCGTTACTTTCTTAGGCCTTTTTTTCTTATATCAGTATGAAGTTTCATCCATGTGTACAATCTTCAAAGTCCTGCCTGCTTCTAGAAAATACTCTAAAAGCTTTTAAATATAAAAAGTAGCATTTTCTATTTAGTATGTTAAGCGTACATGTGTTCAGAATGGACATTTGATGCAAGTATTCTGCAGGTTGCTTTCCTCCCGTAGTTTAAAACCAGATTTGCCTTTCACTACTTATTTTCAGTGGCTGCAAAAAATCAGGTAAGTTTCATGCACTCTGTAGATTTTGGGCCAATTACTCACATCCTCTGTCTTGCCATACACACAAGGTACATCTATACTTAGAGAAAATCATGAAGTCTCCTTCCTATTCCACTGGAAATATAATTTACATGAATAAAATAGGTCATTATTAAACTGTTAGAAGACTTTTTGTCAGCAAAAATCTTTAAGTGCTTATGTGATAAAATAACAGTTTAGTTTTATATAAAAATTTGTTTTCCTTCATGATCCTGACAAGAAGTTGGACTAGCAAAACTTCCCAGGCCATAACAAGATTCCAAAGACTATTCCAAGAGGATATTTTAGTCTCTCAGTACGGTTAGACCCATTTGTTCCAAGGTATCCTGCAAATTCCAGTTACTCAATTGTACATTCAAACTATTATTAGAGCATTTCAACACCACATACATTGTATAAGAACTGACTGGACAGTAAGGTTTCTTTTTAAAATGAAAATTAGACTTATTCCTTCTCTCTTATCCCCCCCTGCGTTGTAAATAGTCTACTTTGCTACAGCTCTCAATATTGCTTTCCTCTACAAACCTGCTTTGGTTATTTTTTTGTTTGTGGCTTTGGTTTTTGTTTTTTTCAATGAAGTGGCTACTGTTAACTCAAAATCCATTGTTTTCTTCATTTCTCTTAGAAAATTGCCTTATTGTCAAAAACAAAACCAGATAAATAGTCTAGAAAACTAATCACAAGCTATGGGGTTTCAGGGCATTTGTTTTCTTTTTTTTAAGAGGACATTAATAATTTGAATTGCTTCATACAAGAGTTTGAATGATCTTTCATGTAACACCTGGAGATTCTGACTTGAAAGATGCTGGACACTACTGTGGTATTCAACAGAAGAGGTCAATTAAATGTTTCTTCAGAAAATTAATTACATAAAGATAATATAATTGAGTAGTATTTTAATATAACTATCAACATTATAATTAACAACATACAATATGAGAAGTTTTTTTTGGATCAGGGATATATGCTGCTGTTCTACCTACAGTACTTCACGCAAAAAGAGATCAAAACTTTCAGAATACAGGCAGCTTCCAATTCACAAAGAAAGAAGGTACTGCAGGATGAAAAAACTTAGATAGGTTTAACACTGCAACATTCACATGTAACAGATACATCATGTCATTCTTTCGAGTGATTTGAGAGGTTTAAGCAAACAAACTTTACAAAGCCACCTTCTGTATGCACCAGTCTCATCCTTAGAGAAGCTATCTGCATCCTTCTTGCACAAGAGTAAATTTCAAGATCAGGTGCATGAGAAGGATATCACTTACCAATATTTTATTCTCCTCTTTCTGTTTTACATTTACTTCTTGAATCCGGCTTCCTTTTGCTTCCCAACACCTTTTTTTTGGTAGATTTCCTTGAGCTTCCTGGACATGATTTGCCTCTTGATCTTCCCAGTCTAGGTCTCTGCTTCCAAACACAATTTCCAGGGCCTCTGTATCTTCAGATAAATCATCTAACTCCTTTCTCTTCTTTGGTGCATGCTGCACAGTAGAAGTAATTTTAGTGTCTGTTTTATCACTTGCTTGTTTGCCTCTTTCCCTCATAAGCTTTACACCTGTGCCTTCTAATGCAAAATTTGGGTTTGGGTCCAGGATGTTATTTTCTTTACGACACTGTTCTGCTTCACTGTTGCACACTAATGAAGTGGGATCAGTGCACTTGGAAACCGGTGATGACCTTTCCTCCAGTTTTGCTAGTTTGGGTACAGGTGATTCTTCTTCTTCTTCAACTCTTTCCCTTAGCCAGAAAGTAATTACAAAAGAAAGAATTTACAAAAGTGTTTTTTAATATGACTAGCGGTATCTGCAACATAACAGCTTCCTGGTGTTTTAGTGACTGCATCGTGAAATTTGAACATTAAGTACCCTTGAGGAAAAGTTCACCACTCCAGGAAGCTGAATCTAAAAATTACCTTTTTATGTGTGGTTTGAATTAAACATACAACCCTCGAGTTAAAATTATTTTCCAGAAGCAGCACCAACTTAACAACAGGGGAAATAATGTCAAGAACATTTAAACATACCTTTTTCTAGCTACCTGGAAGTAATTTGTAATTGAGTTCGACTGGTGACATGAAGCACGTTCACTAGGTTTACCAGCTTCTGCAATTTTAGATGGCGAGTCAGGATGACTATTTTGACTAAACCCAGGTGTTCTGTTCACTCCAGATATCGATGCTCCTGCATTTACATTGCCGCTTGTGCTAGGGTTTTTCTTTACAGTGGTTATATCCTGGAAAGCCATATTCCCACTTCTGCCCATCTGGGGACTATTTGCCATCTCCATACTACATTACAAGAGAAAAAACATGAAGTGAACAGACAAGAAGTTACTACTGCAGGGATATGTTGCAGAATATCACTTTTTTAAAAAAGCTGTACCTGTACTTTGAACTTAAGAACAACATAGGTATGCTAAAAACAAGTTGTAAAATCCACTATGACAAATGGATTTTCCTAACTCTGAAAGGGCTTGAAAATTTTTAACAGTTAAGACAGCCAAATCAGATGTGAAGTATCTACATTTGTATCTGAAAGAGTCATAAGTCCTATGTGATGTTTTCTGTTATTTACCACTCAAACGCAGAAATTCTCACTGCAACAAGTGACAGAAATTTAGTAAGGGCCATTTCAAACACGGTATATCTTTGTCCATGGCAATGATACAGTTCCTCTGCCACAAAAGATTGCTTTATTTGCAAGTGCTAGCTCAGAAACTATTTCCACGAATACTTTACCATGTTTGCTCTTCTATTTCTGTATCAGCTACATATGCTGCACTGTCATCCACAGCAGTTACCATTACGGTTTCATCCACAGCCAAACTCTGAGAAATGGCTCGCCCTACGACAGCTGATGCAGGAGTACTTTTAGTTACTGCTGCAAGACCAACACAAGAGAAGAATTAAGAGGTTACTATCAAATCTGTGTTTCTCTGCATTCATTATCACACATTGGTAAGTGATCAAGTGAGATTTTGGTAAAATGGCCTTAGTGCAATTTTAATCAAAAAATTAAGCAGATTTATTAAGTTAAAAAAAACTGAAAGAAAGAGTTCTAAAAGACTATGTTATGCGATTCGGTCTAAATGTTCCACTATATTAAGTCACTGAATTTTGCTTAAATAAAAGTGAAGAAATGATGGGAAATCATACATTAATACGGACATGATGTAACTAAAATATCATACAATATATATTTTATACAAAACTGTCAGAGCACAAAATTCTTTATATTTACTGCTTTATGATGATCTCTAATGTGATTATTATATTTGGGTTTATTTCTATTACTTGCTATCAAAAAAACCCTTGGAATAAATTTCTTCTGCAGCCAGTTTCTCATAATCCCCATAGTCAGGGGTTTGCTTTAAAACATTGTTTGCTGCTCTCTAGTTATTCGCATTATTTCTCTGTAAAATAGAAAGAAGAGTATATAGAACATCTTTTATGTAGTCTGCCCTTTCACCTGTTCTTGCGTCATGGTTTAGCCCCAACTGAACCGGCAGCTGAGCACCACGCTTGCTCCCCCTCCGCCTCCCCCTTGCAGCAGGACAGGGAGGAGAATGGGAAGGGAAAGGCAGACTCCCCTGAGCTGTGACAACAACAGATGACAGTTTTACTGGGACAGCAAAGGGAGCGGGAAACACCACCACTGGTCATACACAACGCAGTTTCTCACCCACCAGCCGTACAACTTGGACCACATGCTCAGACCTGTCCTGAAACCAGCTTGTCCCCCAGCCACTCGGACCCATCCCAGAACCTCACCGCCTCCAGAAGTACTGCCCATTCCCAACTAGTCTCCCTTTCTATGCTGAGCATGATGTCACATGGTATGGAATACCTCCTTTGGCTAGTCTGGGTCCCCTCTCCTGGCTGTGTCCCATCCCAGCTTCTGGCAAAAGTTAACTCCATCCTGGCCAAACCCAGGCTCCGTCACATGTAATGGCCACTTGGGAAGACACAGGCCATCGCTCCGAATGTCGCTGTCCTCCCTTCCCCTTTCTCTTCCCCCAAGCCCCTTATAAACCGAGCATGACGCCATATGGTATGGAATGTCCCTTTGGTCAGTTGGGGTCAGCTGCCCTGTCTGTCCCCTCCCAACTCCCCGCACACCCCCAGCCATCCCACCGACGGGGTGGTGCGAGAAGCAGCAAAGGCCTTGGCTCTGTGCCAGCACTGCTCAGCAACAGCAAAACCATCTCTGCACTATCAGCGCTGCTTCCAGCACAAACCCAAACACAGCCCCACACTGGCTGCTATGAAGAAGATTAACTCTCTCTCAGCTGAAACCAGGGCAACACCTTGTCTTCATATACTTATGCCAACTCCAACTCAAAGGACACTAACATTTACTACTTTAATGTATGTCTCATTGTGCTTCTAGATGCGGGCGGTTTGAATTACTACACATCTCTCAGCCCTTTACATTATTCCTGCATTATTCAGACTGAGAGTATGACGACAACATTATCCTTGCAGAAAATCCCTTCTTTAAACGCTCATTACTTTTTTCCTACCACTTTAACCTACAGAGATACAGAGGTCTCCTCCTTGAGCAACTACGTTATAGATGTTGCTGTTCATTGTTGTGAGACAAGATCACAGGAAGAAGTCTTGTTTATAATCCCTTTGATTCCCAACACACAGAGAAGGTTTCTATAACTCCCAAACAATAGCATTTATTCTCTATTAGCAAACAAACTATGAACATAGCTACCTCTGGAAGCCTGATACACAGTCCTTTCATGCAATTCAATCAGATAATTTAATTTTTATCCAATTGAATCATTCAGAGTAGAAGCAAGAATCAGCATTTCTGATTTATCCAGATGGCTGCAGGGTCGGTATCTTTAAAATTAGATAATTTTATTTTTTTCTAAACTAACTAAATAGACAACAAATCATATACAAGTTATTCATACTATACCAGTCAACCAAAATATTTTTCAGAGCTCTTGCCAGTACTGCATGTACATCTTTCTTCAAAATACATTTTTGAATAAGTAACCACAGAATCATTAAGGTTGGAAAAGATCTCCAGGATCATCCAGTCCAACCATGACCCCACCACCTATTACCCACTAAACCATGTCCCTAAGTACCACATCCAACCTTTCTTTAAACACCCCGAGGGACGGTGACTCCACCACCTCCCTGGGCAACCTGTTCCAATGCCCGACCACCCTTTCCGAGAAGAATTTTCTCCTCACCTCCAAACTGAACCTTCCCTGGCGCAACTTGCGGCCCTTCCCTCTTGTCCTGTCACTAGTTATCTGCGAGAAGAGTCCAACCCCCAGCTCACCACAACTCCCTTTCAGGTAGTTGTAGAGGGCAATAAGGTCTGCCCTGAGCCTCCTCTTCTCCAGACTAAACAGTCCCAGTTCCTTCAGCCGCTCCTCATAAGACCTGTGCTCCAGCACCTTCACCAGTTTCGTTGCCCTTCTCTGGACACGCTCCAGGGCCTCA
>VWZZ01007745.1:157928-171675 GCA_013399095.1 Psophia crepitans | reverse complement strand
GTGTCAAAGGCTTTGCTGAAGTCTAGGTAGTCTACATCAACAGCCTTTCCCTCATCCACCAGGTGGGTTACCTGGTCGTAGAAGGAGATGAGGCAGGACTTGCCTTTCATGAACCCATGCTAACTGGGTCTTATCCCCCAGTTGTCATGTACATGGCATGTGATTGCCCTCAAGATGACTTGCTCCATGATGTTCCCTGGCACCGAGGCCAGGCTAACAGGCCTGTAGTTCCCCGGATCCTCCTTACAATCCTTCTTATAGATGAGCGTCACATTAGCATAATGTTCCTATATGTGAGGACACATTTATGGGGTTTTTTATTTTTAAACTGTAAGATTGGCTACCTGATAAAACAGTTTGTACAACAGACTAGAACCCAAAATTATACACAGAACTCTGACAATTCACAGAATCAAAATACAGACTAGCCATTTTTGAATAGAATAGAAGCATGAGAAGTGAGTTAGACTAAAACTGTCTCTCAACGTTTTTTATTACTATTGTTACAGCAAGTACAAGTTAAGTTTCAAGTCCAGACCTAGAACGTTCACTCCCAAACTATTAAACAATTATGTCTAGCTACTTTTACTTGTTACATCAAGATTCCATTTGATTTTGAACTGGGCAGGGTGCAGCTGAATTTCCCTAAAGCAAACTCCTTTGTGCAAAAAAGTCTTTACAAAGTAATTCTGTTCTTATTCTCCCAATTTCTAACATTCACCTTTTACTTCCTTATTACCCCAATCTTTTCATAAAAGACAGAACAGGAAATGGAATTTACACTACCATGTACATATCAATTCAGTTGCCTCTAAAAACGTGAGCATCAGAAGACTGTTTTAAAGTACCTTTCCTTTAAAGATCAATGTGCTGTGTCTGCTTTTTATGTTAATTCTAGCTCTGCTTTTTTATTTACATCTAAGAGTCATATAGTTTTGATTGCAGTTTGTCGCAAGACCAGTAAAAAACAATTACCTCTTCAATTTTTCATACAGTGTCATCCTATTTTAGTGGTCTTGCAAAACAAAACTTGAACACTGGCCAACAACGCAGCTGTACAAAAAGGAATACTGTCTTTTTAATGCTGTTTAACTTATTACTACCTTTCTTCCACTTACCTTTGTTACCAAGCTGCTTTCGAGGGTTGCAGTATTTTTCCGTAGACATGAAGATAACTGCCAATCCAATTTCTGCCTCAGGAATAGCCCTGAGATCCTTGCTGTTAAAATACAAATAAAATAAAGACAACAAAAAAGTTTCTTAACATAAATTCAAAGATGAATAGGTGAATGGGCACAGATATGACGAAGTACAAAACGTCGCATTCTTCCTTTCAAAAAGTATCAGTCTACGCTACCATTTTCCACAACACAGTAAGTCAGTGTAATTATCCATCGTTACACCCATGTCCCATACATGTGGGCTTCCGTGGTTCATGCTGCTGTAGCGACTCTCTAGTCCCAGTAATCAGGCCGATGCATCTCACCCTGCCTGATTCCTGGGAATTTAGCCAACTGCGCTCCACCTTCGATTCAAAAGTGTGTGTGGATGGAAAAGTGACTTGAAAGATCTGAGCACCTCTTAGAAGCCAGTTTGGCATACATACACCTCATCTGTGCTACAGCCACGAGAAGAGCTTTAGTATGGTCTTCTCTATTTACCAGGAAAATTCAGAGGAACTAGGTTTATGTATTAGGTTAAGGGTTGGTGTTTTGTCTTCTTTCATTGTTTCAATAAAATAGCATAATGAAAACTGCAACATCTATAAAAATAGGCAGGCTGCCCCCTCAAACAAAAAAAGCTCGCCATCAAAAACTCTTTTGTTAAACAGAAGCTGTTCTTCAGAAGCACTGTATGCAAATAATTAGACAGTAATGAACCAGGTGCCATCTCACCTGTTTTTCAATAACTATACATATTTATTTAATGGAAAATCATACATGATCTTTTTTCCATTCTTAGAATATATTAATGTTTAACTTCTTTAAAATAGTATAAGACAGACTATTGTCTATATGTTATTTCAAAACAGCTTCATTACAGCGAATTGGTGTAGAATTGAATCGTCTGGGGGGTGGGGGTGGAAATCCCACCAAATCCTCAGAGAACTGCCAAGTCCTCTTTTTCCTGCTTCAAGAAATGTTAGTTACTATGCTAAACACTTAAAGCAATGAAGAAATTGCCCACTTTAAGTACCTTACTGCTTAAATACGTATGCAAACACCATGAGTAATTCTCTGCAGAAATTCTGAAATTACCACACTGCTGTACAAGAGAACAATGTTGCACCTTTGCAAGACAGTCAGAATGGAATCAGTCCAGTTTCTCATGGAGTCAGATCCTGGGATCTGAGAGTCTGTCAATCCCACATCAACAACACAAACTTCAGGAGAAACCAGTAAAGATGTTTCTTTTCTTCCCTCTGTCATCAATTTTGCCTCCCCTCCTCCAAGAACAACTGCTTGACCCAGTTTCTTGTGCTAAAAAGAGAATGCAAAGAAAAAAATTCATCTTCAAATAGTCAGTTTAGAAGCATCAGCATAATGAACCACCAGCGTAACGCCTATCACTGATGCGCTAATGCAGACGCAATGTGTTCTGTTTCTCCCCTTGTATTTCATCTTGCTTAGGCCATTGTATTGTAAGAAGATAAATACACAGAAATCCTTCTCTCCTGATGAACCCAGAATGAGTGTGAATTCACAGAGAAGAGAACCTGTGCTTATCTACCCCTGCAACACGTTTGCAATGTAAAACCTAATTACCTGCTTGGCAGTTAGAAATACAAAAGTTTTTCCACTGAATATTTTTTTCCTTTCATGATGCTCAGATAAATCCAGTTTTTCGGTGCCAATGGAAGGCTCATCAACTGGAGGATAAAAGCTGCAAGAACAGTAAAGTAAGAAAGTTACAAAATTCAGATTTACCCATCAGTACTGACTCATAGTCCTTTCTAGTTTAGAGTAAAATCTGAAGCTGAAAGACTATATTGCTCTCTTAAAACTATTTATACAAGTATTTTTTCAAGAAATTGTTAAGAAGAAACAGAGCCTCTGATTTCTCAACATCTAAGCTAAGATCAAGACTTTCTACTTCAGTAACTAAGAGGATGACATTTTTAGGAATGTATTCAATCTATCCACTTTCAGCATCTGCTGTACATGTTATCTTCATTTTCCACTAACAATACTGACAAGTGGGACTGGAATCTCATTCTGCACTTACTCTAGCTAATAGTAAAACTCCAGACAAAATTAGCCATCTTGCTTCCTCTACCTTTCCGGTGGGGACAGCCACCCCTCCTTCTCTTCTACTGGATCAAGAAACTGTGTCCCACCACACTGGGTGACACCAAGTAAGAATACTTTTCTTGCTGGCAGGCCAGAGAACTGAACTGATTCACCCTGTAGATTCTCCGCTGTTTTGTCCAATACAAGAGAAGTGACCAGGAGCTCAGCTGGGGACCAGGTTAGGCAGAAGTGAAATTCTATCCTGAAGTCTTCATTTTTGTCACAGCCTGTGATGTTAGCTCTAGCTAATGAGCTAATCATAAAAACCTTCTATAGTTAAGCATCTAACTGATAATTTCAGGATAATATTGACAGGATCGTTGAGCCACATATTCACTACTGCAACACTTCTGACAGAGCAAGGTGAAGGCACACGCTAAAAAGGAGGGAAACTCTTAAGCTGAAGTCAACTCCGCTATACTATATCTGTATCTAAACAGCAGATTATGTATGTACTCTGGTTGAACAAGAACTATTTATCTTTACTTTGACTGCTGATTATACATCCTTCTCATACTACTACACAGGAAAAAAGATGATGACACACCACCCCCCCCCAAAAAATCTGCTTTAACAGCCCGATAAATTACACATTACTTAAACATACATGGGTATGTTTTTACACTATTTTTTTCCTCATTTATACAAAGATTAGCAGATTCTAAGCAAGAAACATACTCCATGAAATTCTGAAATTTTGAAGTTTCGGAAATAAATGCATTTATTACATAGATAATTTCACCATCTGTAAACATACAAACATTCTTCAGACACTGGGAATATTCACATACAGCTGAACACAAATAACCACATATATTTTCTACTGCATTCAAATATGTAATTTAGTGATGACAGGCTAAAATGGTTCTATATAGTTACAGAAAATTTTAAATATTCAGTTCCTGAAACTTTATGTCCACCATGGAAATTAACCAGCATAAAACCATCAGGTTTCACAAAATCAGTATTTGATAAGTTTCAACAACCTGTTCAAGTCTGTTTATAAAAATACTGTTCCACTGAAGCTGAAATAGATACTATAAATTCTCTTAATTTTACAAAATAGAGCAACTCAGGTTTTAGATACCAAGCCAGACAACTTCTGATACAGAGTACCACAGAGACAGTTATTAACCTAAGATAAATACAGGGAAAAAGTTATTTTTAAAAACAAAACTGTGAGTAAAAAGGGAGAAATGACAGTTGCTACTGCTTCAGAACTGGACTACAGTTTCTCTAGAAATACATTTCAAATCTTCTGATTTTTAGTTTCAGTGGAAACCTTCAACTCATCATTTCCTCCTCAAAGAAGCCTTTGATTTTCCTTCGAAACCCTTATCCAACCCTGACGTAAGCTCAAAGGCTACACAGTCGTCTTCTCACGATTCTGAAGCGCTCCTTGTACTCTCTCCCCGTAAGCTTTGAATGGTAACACCATTATCCGGAAAAGACCCTCTAAAATCTTGAACCTTTCAGTAAATAGATTTTGATTCTTGATGAGTTTCTATTAAAGGTTCAGTTACTTTCCTACTTTTTTCAAAGCCCTGCACTATTTACACTGGACTGCTGTAATAAAACACATTATTTCATATAAAGCTGCACTTACACAGCTATTAGTGCAATCTTCAGTTACTTTTCTTCCTTGTATAGGTTATCAGAGAGTATCACAGCACTGTGGTAATATACTTCATAATAAGCCTCAAGAAGCGACATTCATCATGTGAACTGCAGGTCTGCAGCTCTATGAAGTCTTACTATAAACAAAAAGTAGTTTTAATTTTTTTGATCTTTAAAATTTTATTTCTCTAAGATTTTGTTTTTCAGACCTACAGTGATAATCAAGATGTAATTAGCAGTGTCGCCCTGTATCACCACATCAATATGCCTTTCTTATTTCATAACCAAACATATTTCATACTTGAGTTATTTAGTGCCTTGTGAACATACCAGCTCAGGGCAGCTCTAGCTACAGTGCACAACGTAGAGATTCCCTGTGCAACCTAAAAGTATTTTTGGAAATCAAATGCAAACAGTTGCTCAGTAAATTTCCAGTATCTTCCTACAAGTTTCATCTTAAAATATCACCTATTTAAGATACTGCAATTACTTTAATTACAGAGCTGCGTATTACATCAGCTGTCTCATTTAGCTTGATGCAGAACTCTCTCTCTGTGAAAGCTAAATAATGAATATACTGCCAGTGTCAATCACAGTTAGTGAACTCAATCCCTCTGAGGGTCTCGATAGGTAACAAATGTTAAAAAAAAAGAGAAACACATGCATCTGATTCTATTTTAGGGAGCACTTAACAGCTCAGTAATACTGTCACTTCTCTACTAAAGGAGTGGACAACATGCACCGCTGTTTCAAGAACCGAAACCACTATCAGCTCGTTAGTGTAACAGACAGTAACAGCAGCCTTACAGCTGCTTACGTTAAATCAAGCAAATTTCAGATTTCACAACCAGTTGCTAGCTTTTGATGGCTTTGTTTTGGGTTTGTGTGGCAAGGTTGGAGGGGGCGCACAGGGTTGGCGGCTTCTGCAAGGAGCTGCTAGAAGCTTCCCCTGTGTCCAGTAGAGCCAACGCCAGCAGGCTTCAAGACGGACCCACCACTGGCCAAAGCTGAGGCCATCAGCGACAATGGTAGCATGTCTGGGATAACATATTTAAGAAAGGAAAAAAAAACAAAACCAAAACCCAAGCATGGGAGCCTTTGAAGCCAGAGAGAGGAGTGAGAAGATGCAAGAAACTCCACAGACACCCTGGTCAGTGAAGAAGGAGGGGGAGACAGGCTGTCCCACTGCAGCCCATGGAGAAGGTGTGATGGGGTGTAGAGATTCCACTTGCAGCCCATGGAGGACCCCACACTGGAGCAGGTGGAGACACCTGAAGGAGGCTGTGACCCTGTGGGAAGCCTGTGCTGGAGTAAGCTCCTGGCAGGACCTGTGGCCCCATGGAGAGAGGAGCCCAGGCCAGAGCAGGTTTGCTGGCAGGACTTGTGACCCTATGGAAGACCCACGCCGAAGCATTCTGCTCCTGAAGGTCTGCACCCCGTGGGAGAGACCCACGCTGGAGCATTTTGTGAAGGACTGTAGCCTGTGGGAAGGACTCACATTGGACAAGTTCATGGAGGACCCTCCCCCATGGGAGGGACTCCACAGTGGAGCAGAGGAAGAGTCCTCCCCCTGAGGAAGAAGCAGTGGCCAAAACAATGTGTGATCAACTGACCGTAACGCCAATCCCAATCTCCCTGTGCCGCTGCGGGGAGCAGGGAGAGATCGAGAGTGCCGTTAAGAAGGGAGGGGTGAGGGGAGGTGTTTTAAGATTTGTTTTTATTTCTCACTGCTCTACTCTGTGCTTTGCCTAGTAATAAGTTAGATGAATTCCTCTCTAAGTCTGGTCTGTTTTGTCTGGGACAGTCACTGATGAACAATCTTTCCCTATCGTTATCTTGACCCATGAGCCGTTCATTACACCTTTTCTCCCCTGTCTAGTTAAGGAGGGGGAGTGATGGAGCGGCTTTGGTGGGCACCTGGACTTCAGCTGGGGTCAACCCACCACAGCTCGTACTGCCTGTACTAAGAAATTTGCCAGAAAAACTTGTGTCCAATATTTCCAAGGACTCTGAATAGTTTGTTTAGTCTTCTCATGTCCTTATAAAACAACATAGAAGCATAAGCCAACAGAAAAGTTATAATCCTCAAGTTTCCCTCTTTCTTCTGAAACTGAAGACCAAATGAGCTTTAAACCTCCCAGAGATAACTGATGTGACATATTACATAAACCTCTGCAAATGTAAAACAGCACCTAGAAACTAGCGCATTTGCTACCAATTGCTCCAGATTGGCACCTGTATTGTTCTAACAGGGTACTGTCACACTCCAGGAAATGTATTTTAACACACAGCAAGTGCAGTTTATTGCGAATCCTCTGCAGCTTTGCTGCCGTTATCATGTGCGCACCACTGAGGTTTGCTTAGCTGCCCTTTTTCCCACCACCCTGTTCCTCAAACTATTCCACCAATGGCTATCAGACCCGCTAAAGAAAATAAATTAAATTGCTATGTCCTTACACAGAATGTATGTATGTATATCCATACATATGTAAAAGCAAAGTGACTTCTCTTCTTCATCACTTATTTCCCCCAGCATAAATGTCCGTGTGTCCAGCATCCACCTGGTTAAAACTATACATTCAGAAAAATCACAGTATTTTGAATACATTTAAAGTAATTCCCAATTTTTTTTCTCCCTGTTAACTGACATTAAATGTTTAACATGTTATTTAAATGCCAAATATTCTTACAATTTCCATTCGTTATGTATTTCTTTTCACAGTATCTTCCAAAGCACACAAAGAGTAAAAGCAATAAAAACACAAGTACTTATGCAGTTTACCTTCTAAAAATACACGATGGAAATTTCTCACCTGCCTAAGTCATGTGTTCATAAAAAACAAAGCAAAACCAAAACACAACTATCTCCCTTTTCAACATAAAAAATAGTAGCAATACCATTGCTCAGATGAAATTCTCTCATACACAAACAAGATTATTTTATATTTTTCTACATGAAAAAAATAACTGAAAGGGCTATTTTACAGTAATTATTTATTCCAAAGTAAGAATTCCCTTTTCAAATTAATTTAACCATGAAAAGAATGAGTATTTTAGTCTCATATAGTGAAGACCTATGCACATTTGTTTCACTTCGTCTCTTAACAGATAATTAAAAACCCCTGCTATTCCAGGGAATTCAATAGTCAGACAAAGTTTACACTAAACTCAGCAAGTAACTGTATACTGGGAAAACATGCCCACATAATGACATATGTTTGATATAACTTCATTTATAAAAATATAATTTTCTTTATTTTAAGGTATCAACTCCCAGAAGAGTTTCAATGTTGCTTCAAACATTATCAAAAAACAAGTTCCTATGTAGAGCTAAGCACGCAGTCAATTCTAAGAGCTCATTTTATAACTGTGGGGACGAGAGCAAGAAAACTGGCTCTATATTAAAATGTGTGTCATATTAAGCATTTTTTCCACAAATAAAATTACTGTATTTCACATATTCTGTCAGATATAAGCAGAAAAATGTGCAGTTATTTGATAATCTAACTCCCATAAATTTAATTCTGTGACACTGAAAACATGATACTTACCTTGCATGGTTTGGCAACTGTTGCCTGGACTGAATAGCTTTGATTAATTCAACAAAAAAATCTGGTTTTACAATTGGTCGACCACAAATCAAAGCACATATAGTCTGAAAAGACAGAAAACATTCACTGTACGGAAGTTCAGCTAGATTACGGTTCAACTGACATTAGCTTTTTTAGATCTTCGACATGGAAAAAGTCAAACAAACATATAAAACAATACTTAATTTTGCTACTGAAAAACAGAACAGCTTCGCTTCTAACAGGCTAGCTTTTAATTGCTGTCTTGACTGAAGTTATGAAAATGTACAAGGCAGTCTTGGAAACTGGCTTCTTTGATTTTCTTTCCCTCCAACCTCCCATCAGGATCCATCTTTTTCTAAACTTTGAAAAGGAAGAGCTGACTTAATTGCTTTGTAGAGGAAAATCTTGAGCAGGTCTAGAATTTAATTTGCATTTGTGGAAAAACCGCAAAGCAACGCCATCAACATGCAAAAGCTCAACATACCTTAACAGTAACTTTTACTGACAGCATTACAAGGTGAGTACACTCTTTTGTCCATTCATTCACTACAAGGCCTCCAAGCTGCTGGATGGCTTGATTTAAAGCAGTTTTCTGAGCAACATCTAAACATGAGGAGCAGACAACTAAAGGTTCATACTCTACTCTGAAAAGAACAGTAGGAGAGAATTGCTTTAGTTATTTCATAGAATCACAGAATGGTTTGGATTGGAAGAGACCTCAAAGATCATCCAGTTCCAACCCCCCTGCCATGGGCAAGGACACCCTACACTAGACCAGGTTGCCCAAAGCCCCATCCAACCTGGCCTTGAACACTGCCAGGGAGAGGGCCTCCACAGCCTCTCTGGGCAACCTTTGCCAGGGCCTCACCACCCTCACAGTAAAGAATTTCTTCTTAATATCTAATCTGACCCTCCCCTCTTTCAGTTTAAACCCATTACCCCTTGTCCTATCACTACACTCCCTGGTAAACACTCCCTCTCTGTCTTTCCTGTAGGACAATAATAATCACAAAGAGAGCTCACTTAACTATCTTGTTTTTTCTCTCAGGGAAACTGGTAAAAAAAAGAAAAAAAAGACCCAAAACTCTTACCTAGATCAAAGACAGTGCTTTAAAAATTCCTGAAGAAAGTAAACACTGATTTTCATTCAGAAAAATTAACATTTTGACTTGATGTCTGCAATATTTCTAAGGACTTTAGGGTCTTTCACAGACATCATATAGAATTAGTGCTACAGGAATACTGCAAGGTCAGGGAGTATCAGAACAAATAGATCATGTGCTTCCAAAGGCAGAAGTATGCTCAACGGAACAGTCCACAAACAGGTTAGTATTTAAAAAATAAGTGTCATAGAATGCAAATTCAAATAACATTTTTTCCTAACACTGCCATTACCCTTGACCATAAGCCTGTTTATATTTGCAGGCTTATAAACAAATATAAAGTTTAGGTTTATAAACAAATATATTTGTTTATATTTTGTCTTCCATATGGGATTACAGCATATCAAATTCCATCATTTGATTCGGTTTAGTCTACAAAGCAGGAAGAAATTTAAATAAGCTTTCTCATACAGCAACCATGATGTATCTGGTCTCACAGAATGATTCCTGTACCACATTTCAGGTATGTTCATCTAAAATATCAAAAATAATTTATTGTAATAAGTGGAGGAGAATGCTATTTTTTCTGTCACATACCACCAGCAGCAGTGACAAAATAGAGTCACATTAAGGAACAAAACCAATTTCTGGTTGCTTTAATGTTTATTGTAATGGTCATTAGAACTTGTTCTATTTACCCGTCACTTTACTTCAAGGAGGGCTTCCTACATTCAAACAGATAGGACTGACTACCATGTTCAATTTGAAAAAATTAGCAAGTTGGGTTCACTAAAGAGAATGCAGGTATACATCACAGCAAGAAGCATTCAACGGCTAGTGCCACACAAAGCATCCTCCAGCTATCTCAGTTCTTTTCTCATTACATTACCAACAGCTAACGAGGGCTCAGACAAGCTTTCTCTGTACCCTAAACTTTCCTACCTTCTTTAGAACCATTTACGTTAAAACGTTCTTTGCCTAAGATAACCTGAAAACACTCTCTGTACCTAACACAACATCTTCTAAAAGACCAATGCTTTACTATGAACAATTTTAACTTTTTAGTATCAAAATAAATCACATTATAAAAATATGTAATGGAAAACTATTGGAAAAGCAGGTATGTAACACAGGCAAAACTTTACTCATCTCCTATACCCTCTAAAAACTCATGATTGCAGTACCACTTGCCAAATTGTACAATGTGCAAAAATACTCTTTTCAGAAATTGCAATTTTCTGCTTCGTATCTTATAATCAAAGAACTTACCTAAACTTGCTCTCAAAGACTCCAAAGTTGATTCTGTCACCAGACATCAAAGACACTGAAGTGCCATTGAGTTTTGATCCATTAACAAAGGTACCATATTTAGATTTATCTGTTACTGTTAATATAGGGAATGGGAGAGACTGGTTCTGAAAAACATAAATGGGCCATTATAGTTCATAAGAATTAGATAGTTTCATCAGAAACAGGTTACTACCATTACGGATCAATGCAGCAAAGAAAAAAAAAGCCCACAAAATACCACCCTAAATAAGCACTTTGCACAATAAGGCTGGCTACGTGTCATTATTCATCTTCTGGTTTTCGCTGTGAAAGAGTTTTTGCTGTGAAAGAATGAGAGAAAACATACATATTTCTAGCATCAGAACTGTTGCACTTGTCACACTCAGTCTGTTTGGATGCTGTGTGAGGCAATCATTCATTGGCCTAAGGCCTCTGCTAGTGCGATTTAGCGAGGCTCTGAGCTTTATTACTGATGCTTTTACCTACCATTCAGCCCTGGCACAGGTGCCCAAGTCACTTTCCCTCACTTCCTTTCACGAGCACTTCCAGTCTTCCACAAGCTGCAGTGTATGTCGTGAGGAGAGGTTAGACACTGCCGTATATCCCAAATGGTTCACAAGCCAGTAAGAACACTGTCGGCCACTTTTTATGAAATTTTCCTACATAGTTATATGCTATTTGCAGTATTAAAATCACAAATTTTACATACTTCATTTCAAACTCTATATACAGTTATATAAATGAAATTCCTACTTACTGGCTTCAAAATGTCCACAGACACTGTAACATGTAAGTGATAGTAAATTGCTGCTTGCTAATTCTCCTTGGGACATTTTTATTTTCAAGCCCCTACGCAAATACAGAATTAATGATATGGAATGAAACACTAAGTGTACAATAAGATAACTAAAGCACTTCCCAGAACCAAGACCTAAAGCTTGTCTAAGTAATGAAATTTAATTGCATAGTTTTCCTGCTGTGGTTATTTTAATACAAATTTTTAGTGAATCTTCACTCTAGGATAAAAGGAATCCTCACATGGGAGCTTGGACCAGTAGAATTATGTCACTAAGTTTGCCAACACAGGCAAGCAACCCAGACAAAAGAAAAAGTAAGTCAAGGTTAAGAAAAGGCAGATGATCAGTGGTTCTACTTCAGGCATAAAACACGAGTGAGAGCATGTATGGTCACAGCAGACTGAATTATCCACATACCGTATTGATAACGCAGTAAAATGCTGGCTACTTACAGAGTTTGTTTCAGGACGACTTACTGTCAGGACTGCATGACTTCGACTGATGGACTGATCATCCTGAATTAAAATTGCACAGTTTTTGCGTCCAACAACATATTCTGTACCACATAAAAGCCGATATGGCTCTCCTGAAAATAAACAGAGAGACAGAAAAATATCAATTTACAAAAAACTCAAACACACTCAAAACACTTCGGAAACATTCAGAAGTTTGCAGTACATACGAAACTCAACTTTGTCATACATTATTTATTAGGCTGACTAGAATTATGCATTTAGTTTATAGACAAAAATCTCTTTTTTCCCCTTTTTCCTTGCTTTGTCCATTATAAAAGGACATATTTTATGATAAAGCCCTCGCAAAAATGGCAGCACACTATTTCCAAGGACAATATATTTTTACTAGTACTTTGCTGAACTTTTCTCTTGTATTACTTCTTCAAGAGAGTTACACATAGGGGAAAAAAAAAAAAAGATCACAACATAAGATAACTTTTCCAAAACACAAGTTTTAAGAGTATATAATCTTTTGAGGTACAAGATTTAATTACATAACTTACTAAGAGGTACCTGTCAACTAGACCACATGGTGGCTTTTGTGAATGGCTTGACTACATCTAAAAGGTGCATGTTACTGACTGGTCAACAAAACCAGAAATGTTTCTTTATGAAAGTGAACGAACAATCACAGATTAAGTTCTAGGTATCAATGCTGGGCAATTAATTTTCCAAATATGAACCTTGCAGAAACGATGATCCTGAACACAATAACAATACCAGTGTTTTGGCTCTTGCTCAAGAGTTTTCCAGGCAGTAAGAGAGAACTCTGTTCATTTCAATACGATTAGGTATGGTTGCCACTAGTAGATAAACCAAACATAGAATCATAGAATGGTTTGGGTTGGAAGGGACCTCAAAGATCACCTAGTTCCAACCCCCCTGCCATGGGCAGGGACACCCTACACTAGACCAGGTTGCCCAAAGCCCCATCCAGCCTGGCCTTGAACACTGCCAGGGATGGGACCTCCACAGCTTCTCTGGGCAACCCTGTGCCAGGGCCTCACCACCCTCACAGGGAAGAATTTTGAATCCAAAATTCATTCCCAATGAATTAGGAAATAAAGAGCAGGTACAGCTATAACAAGACTGTTCATTATATAGAGAAGAAACATGTCAAATCTCCTGTGGATAAGGAAACTGATGAAAAAAGGCACAGTGGCAATTTACTTTCAAAACTCTGCATCCACAACTGCGATGTCTTAAATTCAACCCTTGGTCCTTGAAACATCAACATAACGTTTAGACATCTTTTCTGAAAGGAGAGACTCCTGAGGCATCTGAATTCAGTTCTCCAGGTATGTTAAAGCAGCACTCTGTGACACGCTTCACTGCCTGCAACAGCACCTGAACACATCCCAAATGTATAAAACAGCACAGCGAAAAAAACCCTATTAAATTTAACAGCAGCTGTGTTTTGCAGTGCTGGGGGCTCAGGCGAAAAAAGGAGGCTCAGCCGCGGACGAGGACGTCTGTCACCACCTGCCCACACCGGACCGAGGCGGCCCTACCCGGGGAGCACGGACAAGCCAGCCCGCCCAGAGACCCCGGCGGAAGCCGAAA
>VWZZ01007745.1:117009-154897 GCA_013399095.1 Psophia crepitans | reverse complement strand
AAAAGATAAAAAAAAAAAAGATAGTGTCCTTCAAAGAGCACTGAGTGAATAATTTGCAGTAAAAACCCCCAACCCAGTGAACCATACAAACTGAAGCGAGCCCGACCTGTCCCTCGCAGGGGGAAGTGGAGGCCCCGGGGCGGTGGCAGCGGCCGGGCCAGGCGCCCCTGGGGCTGGCGGGGCCCCGGCCTTGTGCTGCGGCGCCGCCCTCGCTGTTTGCCGACTGCAGCAGCTCAGGCAGGAGGGGCAGCGGGGCACGGGCACTGCCACCGACAGCGCAGCCNAAAGATGGCGGTGGCGCGGCTGCGGTGGCGCGGTGTCCGCTTGTTGGGCACCAGGCGGGTAAGATGCTCCCTGCTCTGGTGGGACTGAGGGCAATCGGCCGCGCCTCGGGGTGCCCCGCCACCTCCTCTCGTGCTCCCCGCGGCTGTCCGGGCGCCCTTGTCCGGACAGAGGACACGGCGCGTCTCCGCGGATGGTGCTGCCCGCCGTCCGGAGTCTTCGCAGAGGTGCGGCTGCTGCTGCCCTGGACACGGCCCCGTGCCCCGCCGCAGGGCCGTTCCCGGCCCTCTCCCACAGCACAGGCTGTGGAGGCGTTAGTATCGCCCTGTGAGCCCAACAGCAAAGTTGTGCAGAACGACTTGGGTACAGAGGTTTGAGTGTCGCCGTCCGGGCAGTGCCACGGCTGATTTGTGTGGGTGCTGCTGGAGGCCGTTTGCAGTGAGTGCTGCCCAGGCACGGTGCTTCTGAGAGGGCCGTCTGCCTTAATGGCGTGGTTCACCTCCACCCCACGGTTTTGGTTTGTTCGTGTTTCTGTAGCGGTGAGCAAGAGGAGTGGGCTGTGTCCGTGGGTAACAGAGCTCCTGGTCAGGGAGACTCGGTACTGTGTAGGGATTATCTCTGGTTATCGCCTTGTACTAGAGGAAAATTTGCAGTCTCTACCATGAGCTGAAGTTCAGAGGGAGCCCTTCTCTCTCCCTACTTACCTGAAGAGGGACGAGATGAATAGTGGACTACTAAGAAAGACCCAAAAGAGAGTATTCACACGCTCCTTTCCTGGAAGTTTACTAGTATTCCAGTACCTTGTGAAAATAGGCAAATTTTATTAGGATAATTAAAAAATTTCTTCTCTTTTCATGTATGTTTTTAAACACTTACCAACCATGTGTCTTTTCGCAGGGACCTGCAAATTTACTGCAAAATTACAAATGCTAATTTATTGTGAAAGGTACCTCTGCTGGCACAGTGCAATGCTGATAACCAAACCCTGCACAAGTTTGGGA
Organism: Psophia crepitans; assembly: GCA_013399095.1. Taxonomy (NCBI): domain Eukaryota; kingdom Metazoa; phylum Chordata; class Aves; order Gruiformes; family Psophiidae; genus Psophia; species Psophia crepitans. The sequence goes on along the minus strand of VWZZ01007745.1, from coordinate 153,614 downwards.
GGTGCCGTTGGTTGCTTAGCAGCTCCGGTAATGGCTGGGACAGGTCTTGTGGAGCTTGATTCTACTCCATTCTTGAGTAAAGAAGAACATTTTGTTGACTACAGCAGTGAAGGATCAAAGCCTTGAAGCTACTACTGAAGCTTTTTGAATTTGTAACTATATACACGTGTAATCTCAAAATCACATGGATTTGGTAGGGCTAAACTCCTAGTGCATAAAGTACAGTACCCTTATGAATCTGAACCCAAAATCCTGCTGATCGGTAATGGTTTTCCACACACTTTAGTAAAAGTGACAGACATAAGAATAACTGACTCTCAAAATATCAAAAATAATGATTAAAATATTTTTTCAATAGTTGTCTAGTTGCAATGGAATGTCTGAAAATAGCTCAGGTGTTTTCCTTGTTTAGCAATTATGTGAAGGTCTGTGTGTTTTACTGTAATACAATCTAATCGTTCTTGTATTTAGCTTATAGTAAGCTGTCATAAGAAAATCTAAATCTTGTGTGACAGACCTGTATACATAAATGAGGAAAAAACCCACTCTTTCCTCTTTTTTCTTTCAGTTTTTCAGCCGTGGGCCAATTGTGCTGCATCAAGACAGCAATAGACCACAAGCTGCATTTTTTTCACCTGTTCAAAAAGTGATGTTGCCACCAAATACATTTCAGGGGAAGGTGGCCTTTATAACTGGTGGAGGTACTGGGATTGGCAAAGGGATGACAACAACTTTGTCCAGTTTAGGTGCCACGTGTGTTATAGCAAGCCGGTAAATATTAATGAAGACATTTTAGAGCTTTCATTTAGTACTGAATGCTGAATAGATCTGTTTTCTTCTTCATAAAATGGATAAATTTATTCTATTTATTTAAGTGCACTTTTTAAATTGTAATGTTATAGTGTAAATACCAGAAACTTGCAGATTCATCTACAAGTGTCTAATGGTGTCAGCAGCAGTAGGAAGAAATAAACTAAACACATTTCCATGAAATGTAGCAGCAAAATAAACAACCCAGAATATTAGACATTAGCTCAACAAAGGCCTGAAAGAGAACACAGTATGGAAATGGCCATTGTTGGACATTTTGAATGTATTACTGCAGGTGTTCTTGATACAGATTTGGATTGCAGTAAAGAATTAAAGCTGTTCCTTTTAATTTTTACGACCTGCAGAATAGCCCTGCTTTTCCCTTAACCAAGATGATCTTTATACAGTTGCCTTAAGTAGCACTACAATAAAGACTAGAAAAAAAATCTCATTTTTAATCACAAGAAACAAAAATGTTGTGACATTCATCCAAATAGTCATTTAGATATTTAGTTTTAAATCTGAATATATATGTCCCTTCTAAAATGCTAGTAGAGTAGTAGCTAAAACTAAGTTTGTTATGATTATGTACTTGGAATGAAGACACTTTTCTGGCTTGCCATGCTTGATTAGCTTAAGGCAGCCTCCTGTTGTAGTCGCTTCTGAGTTGCTTTGAAGCATCAGTAACCAGAAATTACTTAGATTTAAATAGTTTTCTTTCATAAAATTAGTGACAAAATAGATTTTTTTTTATCTTAAAGCAACACACATGCATGCACACACTGACGAAGTGATATTTTAAGGTTTAGCTCATATTTGCTCAGAAAAAAACATAACCAGATTTTATTAGTCTGAATTGTAATTGCTTTTACTTGAATTTTAGTGACATTGTGTATTTATTTCTAGAAAGCTTGATGTTTTGAAAGGAGCAGCAGAAGAAATTTCTTCTAAAACAGGGAATAAGGTAAACTTTTACAGAATTGTGAATATGTTAGTTATTATACTTTAAATCATGTGGAGTAATTACTGGAGGTGACTTATTGAGATTAAAGCAGCGTTGAGGAGACTTTCAGGGTGCTTCTGTTCCATAAGCTCCATGGCCTGTTTCATGGCCTGCAACCATAAATGTTGGCAAGGACCAGGGGAGCTTGGTAGGCTGCTGACTCTGAGAAGAACAGCATGGAGGGTGGAGCGGAGAGAAGACACCGTGGCCAGGCTCTGTGACAACACAGCAGGGATGGGAACCTGATGGTACGATGGAACTGATAAACTGTATAGTTGTTACCCTGAGCCAGCCCTGAACCAGCAATATTCCATTTTCTGTCGAAATCATGTCCTTTGCTCATTATAATCTCATTATAATACCAGAACATACCTCCATCCCACAAGCTGCCTGCCTCCAAGGTGCAACCACCCCTTGCTGAACGTGAGATTCGAACACTCGGCTATAGCCAGTGCTTCCTCAGGAAACTTAGAAAATCTCTGTCGAGTTGTTTCACAATTTAATGTATTTGTAGTTGAGTATATTATTCGTATTCTTGGTACTTGCACGTGCTTTGCAGACAGTGTGTTTATCACCAGCAATCCAAAAGAACCCGTACTCTGTCGCTTTAATAAACTGCACCATTCATTAATCGAGCCATGAGAGTTCTCATTGGACACGACCAGACTCCTGAAGCACGGCCGTGCTGGTCCATTGAACGCGACGAGACTTAAGGTGTCTCGCACTGTTGATGCATCTGTAATTGTGACAGTTAAATATATTGAGCGCAACCAGACCTATAGTCCCAAATTGGGTATCACTCAGGATCTGAAGCCCAGCTGGCCCCTCTGATGTCTGAGGACAAGCTGGAACACAAAGGGGTTTATTTCCTGCCAAATTTCGTTACCCCGTAACGCAACAAATTGTTACAGGATTTTTATGCACTTAGGCACTTCTGTGGGCTTGTTTAATTTCTCAGTGATACACATGGTTTTGATGTCTTACAGCTGCCTTTCCATTATTATATAGGTTCATGCCATCCAGTGTGATGTGAGAGATCCAGTTTCAGTTAAGAATGCTGTTGCTGAAATAATCCAAGTGGCAGGACATCCTGATGTAAGTGTTGTAGTGAAAGGAAAGAACTTCAGTCTGCATTACTGAAAGTACTCTGCATAGTAGATATGAAGAAAATGATGGTGATAGAAAGTTAATGAAATCTAAAGAGACATTAGACAAAAAGTGGCTGTACTTCAAGGTAAAGCTGTCACAGACTGGTTACTCAATTCCTGTGGTTCTTAAAATACTTAGTGGCGAAACAGGCAAAATGTTGCTGTCCTTACTCTAAGGACTGAGGGTTTCGTTGTAAATAGTGGGACAATTATGATGGGATGCTTTTGCATTAATTAAGTGAACAGAACATATCGATAGTCAGCAAGATTTAAACTGTTCACTGTACATTGAAACACACCTGTGTGTTTCAGCCCTTTTGCATTCACCACTGGCTTCCTATAGACATGGAAGAGAACCTTTGGAATTCTAAATGTGGTAGGAAGTGGAGAAACTATTTCTCACAGCTGTGCTATAAAAGAAGACAGCTCACTGTTCTGATTTGTAGACAAGATGCTCTGGATATTATTTTGACTACTAGTTACTGCATTTTTTGACCAAAGCACATCACTTACTCAGGGATTCAAGTAACCTCCTCAGTATCTTAGGTGTTGGGATTTTATTTTTTTTTTCTTCAAACTGTAGGAGGCCTTTATATTGTTGTATTTGTCATCTATATGGATAATCTATGGATGTTGTGTGTTATTTGTTTTATATTCATGTAATATATGCTGCGCGTTCTTTTGTTATTGAAAATTCTAATGCCTTAAGGTAGCCCAGAAGTTCTTCAGGACAAAGCCTTTGGTTCACGTGCAAACCTACATGAACCTAGATGCCATTCCATAAGTAATACATCATTTTATTGCTTCAGCACGTTACATTATTATTAAATACACAAGATCTGGCCACATAAGCAGTTTTTAACCAAAACTTATGCAATACTTCGTCCCCTTAAAAAAATTCTATCTGACTTGCTACCTTGAAGGGCTAAGCGGATGATATATCAGAAGTATCCTCTGCCTAATTATTGCTTGCAGAAAGGCAACAAGTGACAGATATGTGTTTGAAAGAAGTTTTGAACTAGTTGCTTGTAGTTCACTAAATCATAATACTCTCTTTCTCACAACTGATTAGATTTCCTGTTATGCAGCAGCTAATCCGTACTACATTTAGCCGTCAAGCTACCTGAACTTCTTTTGCCTTTATTCCCATGCATCCATTACATTAAATATGATATGTGACCTTGGAAATCGATGGGGTCAAACTTTTCTGTTAGGATGCACTTGAGACACTATGGAAGATGGCAACTTAAGTCACCTTCTGCATTTACAGTTCTCAGTTCAAACACTGAGAAGTTCCTTGTAAATTGTTTGCTTTTCTCTTAGGAGATATTTTATCTCTTAGGAGATAGGAGATATAAGAGATAAGAGATTTTATAAAATAACTCAGTTATTTTTAGTTAACTCCTAGGTTTTGCCTTCATGTGTTTCAGGTTGTGATAAACAATGCAGCTGGAAACTTTATTTCCCCTTCTGAACGACTTTCTGCTAATGCATGGAAAACGATAACTGATATCGTGCTTAATGGTACTGCTTTTGTAACTCTGGAAATCGGAAAGGAGCTCATTAAAGTACAAAAAGGTATCTTAAGATAAACAATAACTAAGCATTGTGACATAACATTATTACTTGCTTTCCTTACCTTACTGTTATTACAGCCGGTTTTGAAAGTTTGAAAAGAAGCACAATTCTTAATATTCTGCATCTTTTCTAGAAAGAAACTTAATTTTCAGTAAAGTCATATTTAAATATCACACAGTAGAACTGGCTAGCAATGATTCATTGTAGAATCTGCCCTTAAATTGGACCCAGGGCAATGAGGTTGTAGAGTTTGTACTAGTTGTAAAAAAGTTTTAAATTTTAAAATTTAAAAAATAAGGCTTTTCTTAAAACAAATGCTGCTGTTATTTCATTTGAGTCTTCTATACCTATGTTGGTTTCACTGAGCAACTGAATGTGTGACGTTTATTAAAATGAAGAGCAAGTCAGGATATCACTTTGAATTTTTTTCGCACACATAAGTAAATAAAATTCACAGCTGTGGTATTTGACTAATAGCACTAGAGAATATTCACCTTTGACGTAATTTGAAAAAGGATTTCAAAATTGAAATCAGTGTTTGGGTTTATTTCCACCCTTGCCCCCTGCAGGTATAATTCTTATTTCTAGACTACCTAGGGGTTTAATCCAGTATTTTAGCTTTACCTTAAAAATGTGATAGTTCTTTGATATACTATTTAGCCAAAGATTTACTTAACCAGATTGTTGTCTTTAAGTTACATCATAGATTATATGCAAAAGAACTGCTTTTATTTTACACTATCTTCCAGTTATGAATTAAAAAATATTGAGCTTATTTTTTTGATCAGAAAGGTATCTCCAATAGCATTTAAAAGTAGTGAGATATATCGCGGTTTTCCATGTGCCCTCACTTCTGAATCCTGTTTTCTAGGTAGAACCACTGTGTTGAAATAATCCTTTTGTATTTGTAGTGTATTTCTCTAACTCCTGAATTAGTTGTATTTCTTCAAAACTCCTCTCCAAAAGGTACTAAGTGGGTTTATACTGTTTAATGATAACGATATGCAGTTAATGTTCCTTCAGTAAGTCTGTAACAGTTTTGGTCAGTTGACAAAGTATTTCCTACATATATTTTAGCAGCACATGAAAAAATAATTTCCACCATTCTAGTGCTAATATTCCCACATTAAAAACCCATCCCCTACTCTGACTTACTATATCATTGTAGCAAACTATTGTAATAGTTTGCTTTATGACCTTACAGATGCATGCAGTGTTTCCCTATAATAATGTGAAATATGGCTTTAAAAATGCCTTTGTCTCTGCTGCTTTTGAACAAAAAACTACTTTCCTTGCTTCCACCTTCAAATTCAGCAAAATCCAGAAGTAATTCACCTGCATGTTGTCTCTTTTCCTTTTGCTTCTAAGCTTCCAAAACACGTCAGTTTCTTTTACTATTACTTGCACGCCTTCTTTCGGGGGGATTCTGTCTGTAAGACTTTTTATTTAAGGCTTTCTTTAAGGCATGTTTTGGGAAGTAAATAGCGTGTGACTGTTTGTCCTTTCATTCTCCACCTTCATTTTCTTCTTGCTTGCTCATTTTTTTTAAGTTTGATAAGAGACCTTAGTTTCTGAAGTGGTGGTGATGATACCCAATGCAAATATTTTAGAATAGTCTGTGAGGGTGGTATACATCCGTCAGTTACTAGAACACTGGCACATCCTTTAGTTCTGCAGCATGACCTACATTAATACTAATTTAGTAAATAATAAAAGTGCTCTGTTTCTAGACTCTTGAGTTTGTGCTGGTATTTAAGAGGGATTTGTAATCTGCTAATGTATTAATTATGCAATAATGTTTTACAAAATGGCAGGAGTTAGTTGTTTAGATGTCCATTTTATTAATATAGGCTTTAGAAGTAAACATGCCGTATGAACTGAAGTGTGCTTTAAACTTCAGAGCTGAAAATCTATCAGTCATTCTTACTTCTTTGTTAGGTTTACCTAACTAACCTATATTTAACCTGTATTTTAAAAATTTTATGGTTTAATTCTGCAAAATGTATAATTAACAATCAACTCTAGATAACTTCAGAGTTGTTCTGTGGTTTTTGCCTGTCTTGCTTTTTCTTTTCAAAGTCTCTGATGGTAGACCACTTTTTTATAAATAGGGTCCATGGTTTCTAGATAACTGCTGGCATTTCTTGTTTATGTTTCTCTCTAGTTTCTGTTGTGTAACATTACTGTAATTTTTTTAACTGAGTCCCTACTTTGTCACATACATTCTATCAGTTACATATATTGCTTTAGAAATATCCCTTGGATAGCTATTCTAATTAAATTATTTTTAAAATCCAGTAAGTAGAACAGTTATTTTAGTTACTGTGGCATAAGTAGTGAACTGTCATCCCTTGTCCTACATTTCCCACTTACCGTAGGTTCATTCTAGTCATTGATCAGAAAATCAGAATTTGCAGGCTTCTATAAAAGCAAGACTAAATAAACAATTGCTATTTCCTTTATTTTCCATCATGTTTTTGCTAAATCTGTTACAAAATAAGACAATAAAAGAAAGTGGTCTTTTTATAATACATTTTGCTGTGGTAATAATGGGAAAAAGTTATAGAGGTTAACTTTTTCATAAGCTCTACTGCAGAAAAAGCTTCTGAAAATTTTTTAAAAAAACGTGTTTTCTGCATGCACTTTCACTCAAGCTCTAAACTGTGTCATTTTAAAATTATGCCAAACTTAATGGTGATTTTTTTCTTTTTTTTTCTTTTTTTTCTTTTAGCCAGGAATTGATGAAATAAGGGCAAATTACCTGATCAGTGACTGCTAGGCTAGACACTGTAAGATCTTAGGCCTTCACTCCAGTTAGACTGATTTTTCACATCTAAACTCATTATCAGAAGTCTCAGGGTTAGAACTTTGGAGCCTAATCAATAGCTGTTTTCGCTTAGATGGAAGAACTCTTGACATTTATGGAAAAGAGGAAATGGAGATTAAAAAGCTTCAAAGCAAAGCTTCCAAGAGTAGATTTTTAAAATATCTTTTTTACAACCCCGAATGAAATGAAATCCTTGACACTCAAGCTGCAAACTTCTGTGCCACTGAGGCTGCTTTTACCTTAAGTTCAGGGTTTGATCTTCCTGCATTTTATGTTTGTTTGGTGTGGGTCTTTTTTTAAAATGTTTCTGCAACTTCCAGGAGCAGCATTCCTGGCTATTACAACAATTTATGCAGAGAGCGGTTCAGGATTTGTGTTGCCAAGTGCCTCTGCCAAAGCTGGTGTAGAAGCAATGTGCAAGTGAGTAATATAGCAAAATATCTCTTCTGCTTTTCACATCCTTCAGAGAGGGTAGTTAGTCTATAAAAATGGAGCTATTCCACTGTATCATAAGAGCCTTCCAGTCTCCAGTATCCTAGCAAGAAAATAGCATGTTGACGGCTTCTTACAGAAGGAAGTATTAACTGCTTTTAGTATGATGATTTCTGTCACTAGGACAAGGCAAGGCCAAGTGAAACTACTTCCTTTGGGAACAGCAAGTTCTAAGCTTTCAATTACACAGTTGCAATAATCAGATTCTCTTGCATTCTCATAGACAAACCAGTACTTAAATACAGTTATTAGGGGAACTGTTCGAGGTCTATAGTGTCTTCCACTTTCTTTCGTCTCAGGAAAAGATGTGCTTGTATTAGGTGAAGCGATAGTTTACTCCACCCAATCTAGTTTAATAAAGAAATGTTTTTCCTATCAGTATTTTAAGTTAAGGTCTGCAGTTATACTTAATTCAGAACCGTATCACGCGACGTATCCATGTTACTCAGCAAACTAAAGGATTTCAATCATTAACTATAAGACAGTCCTTTGTATCAGATAGATCTTTCCCTGTACTTTGGCAGAAGGAATTGTATAGTTTGGCAGTCTTTCAGTAACTAAATTCTTTATCCAGAAAAATACCCAGGAATGAGCGATGGTCTTGATTTCTGTTCTGTAGAGCTGTAACTGAAGTGTGTACTTTTCAGAGACTTTGACCCAGCTAATTCATTCACCATAGTAGATGATTTATCTGAAGTACTACTTATGCAGAGAAAATGTTGCCATAGAACAAAATTATTCTACTGGTCCCATTTTAGAATGCAGCCTCTGTTTTTTGTTTTTTTCAGAACACCTAACATGAGAAAATGTTAGAAATGCTTACTTCTGGTGTAGTCTAAATTACCAGAGAAAGATGGTGGCCTAAAAGTTGTTTGTCAAGGAGTTCAGGTGCTAGAGTCATCTGTATGATTTGTGATGGAGGAGTTGCTCCTTAATGTTGCTTTATCTCTGATGCATCTGTTAAATCAGTATTCCTCCATTTGTGAATGTGATTTTTTTTTTTTCTTTTCTGAAATGTTTTTGTTAAGAACAAAAAACCCCCTTAAGTAGAAATGTCTGTTTCAGGAAAATTCTAGTATGTACACATTTGATTCAATTTTAAATAGCATTGTTAAAATATTGTGTTTAAAATATTGATGCATTCTGTTAATGAATTTTTAGGTCTCTTGCGGCTGAATGGGGTAAATATGGCATGAGATTCAATGTGATTCAACCAGGTCCAATAAAAACAAAGGTACATAGCATGAAGTGAAACACAGCCTTGAATATGCTTTGTAGTACAGACTTAAAAAATCTAACATAGTCTAACCTTTTCTATAACTGTTAAATTCAAGTATGATTTCCGTGGTAGTCAAAACTGTGTTGGAATATTGAACACACTACTTCTCAGTTCTTTCATGAAATCAAATTTCTTGAACTTCTTAAACCTGCCACTGCCCTTTCTACTACACTAATCAATTAAATCTTTTTTAAAAGATGTTTATAAAAATATTTTATGTTGATTCTTACCAATTGTATGTACCTAGTTTGTCAAGTGAAGTCAATTCTTATACTTGGTGGAATGAAAGTGCCTATTTCTGCCTGAACTCCTAATTTTTAAGCAAAACGTCTCATCAATTCCAAAATGTCAGAATCTCTTTTAGGTATATGAGAACAGAATCTCACTAGTTTTGTTGAAAATCACAAAACTAGAAAGAGAAAAACTAAGTCAGCAAGGAAATGTGAAGCTTTGGTGTGAGTGAAAAGGAGGACTGGAGGGTTTGAAGGAAGTAATCCAGACCAGCTGGAACAGGAAGAAAAAAGAAAGCAGTCCTGCAAGAGGAGAGAGAAGGATCCGTTTCATATTGAATCAAAAGATTACAATTATGAGCAGTAACAAATAATAATGGTATTGCTACTATCTGTACAATGTTTCTCAGTGGGTCTTACTGTTGTTTTTGGGGTAGGGGTGCACGATTGCTTCTTTTTCATTTTTTTTTTAATTTTTTTTTCCTCTTCTCAGTATTAGATGCTACACTGGGCGACTCAGTTTTACCTTTTTGACTGTGAAGGAAGATAAGTGACAGTATCAGCAGGGTTATACAAATATTGAAACAACATTAGAGTCAGACCAAAAGTCCTCCAGGCCTTGTATCTGGTGGATTTTTAGGCACAGAAGAAAAACATTTAATGCCGTTTTCTTCTTTGTCTCTAGCCTCTGGCAGTCTGTGGCCCAGGGAATTTGATACAGTTGATACCTTTTCATATTGTAATCATCTTGATGGATTTTTTTCTCCATTAGTTTGTCCTGTTCCTTTTTGAATCCATATAAACTTTTGACATCCACTATGTCACACAGCAAGATCTCTTTGATTTACACAGTCTCATCATTTTTGGCAAGTTAACTGCTTTATATGTCAGTATTGCTACCTCCTGTTAATGGTCCTGATTTAAACTACTAGTGTATATCCCACGTGAGATACTGTGTGCACTCTTAATAGTACTACGTTTATCTTACTGATTCCAAGCTAAAATTTCCCTGAAAGCGTAAAAAGGTAGACTGGCTTTACTTAAAACAGCATATTGCAAAATCGAGGCTTTCTGCCTTAGGGACTTCAACCATGTCTTTACAAAACACTGTTATAAGTCACGAGAGAAAAAGGAAAAAATGTACAAGTGCAATACCCTTAAGCTTATAAACCGGCATTTAAAAACATGGCAATAGAAGACTTAAATGGTGTGAGTAGAGCCATGATAACATAAATTACAGTGTGCCTTAACTCGTAGCTTCAGTAACTAAGTAAACTGTAAATGTTACATATATTTGTGATTTTGCCTGAGGAGATTGTTTCCTTGTTAAGGAGCCAGGAAGAACAAAAAACCTAAAATTCATCTATTTTCCACGCCATTCTAAGCTATTTAAACACTAAAACTTCCAGTGACTTAGTTTAGTTCTAGCCATTGCTGCAATTTAACTGAACTTGATTCTTTTTCCCTTTTTCCTCCCACCTTTTCCTCCCCTGCTTTCTCTTCTATGTGTTATTTATTTCTGTCACTTCCCTGCTACCCTTTTCCCCCTGTTCCTCTCCCCTGCTCATGCAGCAATTTTGAATCTCCCTTATTTCCTCAAATGTTTATCGAAGGTGTTTGGGAAACAAAGGTTACTAACCCCTTTTGTTTGTCATAGATGCTGGGTGACTATCGCAAAGGTGTTAAATCCCAGCTGATCATCCTCAGGCGATGCCTGTCAGTGCAACAGAGAGAAATTGTTTTCCGTCTCCTAATTTCTTCTTCTTCATCCTACTGACAAAGAGGGTGTAGACAATTTACTCAGAAATGTTAACTTCTGTATTGTTTATCGGAGTCAAATCTCTGTTGGATTTTAATTTCTAATGTAGTTATAACTTTTTATATTAACGTTTCTCTTAATTCTCAGGGTGCTTTTAGCCGCCTTGACCCAACAGGCTCATTTGAGAAGAAATTTATTGAGAGGATTCCCTGTGGTCGTCTGGGAACTGTAGAAGAAATTGCAAATCTTGCTGCCTATTTCTGCAGTGACTATGCAAGCTGGGTTAACGGAGCGGTGAGTTTTGGTTGATCTTGTTTATACAATTAACCTGATGATGGTCTGAGTTTTGCTGATTTGGTTTATTTATTTTTTTTAAAGTCCTGGTTTCAGAAATGAAACAAAAGCTGTTACTTTGAAACAGTTTACAAACATTGTTGACCTTTTAATTATAATTGCATGGTAGTTAGTACTTTTAAAAAGAACTTTTAAAAGTGATTGAAATACATTATTTTGAGTCTGAGGTTTTCTGCTCCAAATCAATAAAAATTATTTTCCCAGTTCATAACAGAGGAATGCTCCAGAAACCCACTGTTATTAAATAACACTGCTTATGCTTTTTCTAGGTTATTAGGATGGATGGTGGAGAATATGTTTCTATGGCAGGAGAATTCAATGATTTGAAGACGGTAATAAATTTCTTGCTTTCTATTTTACATTCAAACGAATACTTAGATGTGTAATTATTATATGGAATTCCAATAAAATGCTCTTTTCTTTTGCTAGGTTACCAAAGAGCAGTGGGATGTGATGGAAGCAATGATTAGAAAAACAAAAGGCTCTTAAAGTATGTAACTGTGTGGAGATTTTTGGAGATGAACCACTGCCTTTTCATGAATACTTAGAAATAACCAATTGAGAAATAGCCTCCAAAATATTTTGTATGCTAATTTCAATAAAATACTTTTACATTGACATATTTTATTTTTCCCATCTACAGTCTAATCTGTTGCCAATAGTGAACAACAGCTTTTCACTGAAATTTTATTGTTCTTTAGGTTATGTCTTATAGCCATGCCATGGTGTACAATTAGCTTTTTTTTTTTAGTATTTCAGAGGGGGTTTTTTGTTTCTCATATATATGCAAGTGCCTCTTAATATTGTAATTCCAATAGTATTTTAGGATTATCATAACTGAATATAATTGTTAATCTGAGGAAAAACTAAGACATTAGATCCTAATCTTCACACTTCAGTAATAAGTTCTAAACTTGCAGATAACAAAGCTTCAGATTATCAGCAGTACTGCATACACTGAGATAGGATGTAACTCCTGTGGTTTCTTACAAAATCTTGAAATAAATACCCATCTTGGTCTCATCTTTTGCTGACATTTTCAGTCTGTTAATTATGTTACGCTGAACTTTAAAAATGGCATTTAAGGACTAGCGATGCCTTTTTAAGGAGCTCGCTCTTTGTCATGATTAAGTTAATGTTCTTGAAAATGAGAAGCTAAAAATCATTTGCCATTAGTGTCTGTGTGACTAGGGGAGACTCTCCATAAAAAATGGTTTACCTAAGACTAATAAAGCACACCAGTATACTGGGACTGAACGCGTTGAGACTTCATTGGTTGAGATTTACAGAAATCCTTAGCTTGCTGTAGGACCAGTCTGTGAATGCAAATGAAGCTTTAAGATGGCATTACCTGTGAATCTAGTCAGTTTATTCATCCCAAATAAGCAGGTGATTGAAAAAACAAAACCACCAACCAAACCCAAATATACACTGTTTATTGCTGTCCCTCTTTTAGTGTTACTACATTTTCCAAATTAGGGAGTTACCCATTGTGTGTGTGTTGTTGTGCGTGCATCCGGCCTCCAGCATTTACGCTTGACATCCATGCCTTTCAGTTTTTTAACACATGGAAGTGTTCAAGGCCAGGTTGGATGGGGCTTTGGGCAACCTGGTCTAGTGTAGGGTGTCCCTGCCCATGGCAGGGGGGTTGGAACTAGATGATGCTTGTGGTCGCTTCCAACCCAAACCATTCTGTGATTCTATGAATTGTTTAACCTGAACTCCAGACCATCCATATGTACGCCATGGACATGTGATGTCTTCCCTCAGGTGCTGGCAGTGGTTTTGTCACTTTATGCACACTTTGGGCTGTACTTACCTATCCCAGCATGTGACTTTGTAATAATTTGATTTCCTTAATAAAAAGCTGAAGCAAGCTAATACATGTTTTGCTGAAAGGGTGGACTATATTAGTGCAGGCTTCCAGGTGCCAGCTTTGTCCTGGGAGTGATGGTCCTATGGGGGATTGAATAGCATCTATGTCTCTGATAACACAATAAAGCAAATGTGTTTATCATAGCAGCCTTCCAGGTGTCTCTTGAACATAATGTAAAGCTTTTTTATAGCATCTTGAGTTTTGGTACGTCTGCTGTCAAGATCAAATTGTGACATCCTATCTATGACTTTTCCCCAAAAAGTGATTTAATTGAGAAATTAGACGCATATATACTGTTCTTTGTTCATCATTCTTTCAATATACTTAGATTTTCTCTTCGTGTGGGACGCAATTGCACCTAAAATGCTTTGACACTTGAAAAAAAAAAAAGTGTTTCCAAAAAAAAATGTTTGTAAGCTGTGGTATGATGAAGTATTTCTCTACGGTATTTAGTAGAGTATCCTCTGGAGGTGGCCTATCAATAGAAATAAGTTCCCACTGGTTTTTTGCACCCATGGGTGTGCACAGCTTTTACTGTAGGAAAGTTTGTCATGTGGTTGAAGTACTGGACTGAGATTGAAGATAACCGTGTCCAGTCTCCAACATTGTCACAGGCTTTGTGTGACCTTAAGTTATTTCTGTTGCATCTCAACAGCAGGGCAGTGTTCTCTCAGAAACTAGTCATCTGAAGCAGAGAGACTGGTACGTATCTTTTGGCTCAGAAAACATAGGTCCTGGGTGGGGCACAGATCGAAAAGATGAAGAAAAGAGGCATATTCTGTCTCAACATCAAGTTAGGAGCAATTCTATGCTTGGCTTTGGGGGCTGGGAAGCATTGCTGGCTATCATGTATTTTTAAACCATCTCTTTTCCATGCATATAAAATAGTAGTAACAATACACCTGGTTTTTTTCATCTTGTGTACTTTTTTTTTTTTAAAAATCCTGCATACTCTTTAATGTATTTTTTAGATACTGAAAGCGGAGGCTTTTTTTTTTTTTTTTGAGGTCGGGGTGAGATGGAAAAGGAAGCATAGGGCAGAAGAGTGGCATAAGCCTAGCCCAGCTACAGTTATTTTTTTCCAAATATTTCAGCAATAGGTACAGTGGTGTTTAGCTGCAATGCCTACTGACATAGTAAATGCCAGAAACCCATTTTGTGGTTTTAAACACACAGACCCACTCTTTGGCTCACCCACCACCATAATACTGCTTTGTGTATGTCCTTTGTTTAGAAAGTAAGGTTTTGGAGCTCAGTTCAGAAATGTTTCTCTGCAAAAAGCAGTGGGTTCCTATGCAAAAGTACTCAAGGAATTTCAATATGAGTATTGCTTCTTGACCTAAAAAGGAAAAAATGGAAAGATCTCTGTCTGGAAAGATCTCTGTCTTTCCTCCATTGCTTTACTCATCAGAGAGATTCAGGCCAGCTTTGCTTCTACAAGAAACTCACTTTAATTCATTGTGAACCTTTCAGTGACTGAAGCTCTTTTCTGAATCATCCGAGTTACTGGAACATGTCCTTTATGGGTGGGTTTTTGCTTTATTTGATAAGGTCACAATATTGAAGGGAGGCCTCTTAAAGCCAGTCTCATAAATAGATACTGGGTATTTATTCAGTAACAGAACACTTACCACTTGCAGAAACAGGTATTGTTTCCAAAGTATTGCCCTCTACCTGTTTATGGTCCATAGCTAAATGAACTATTATTGCAAAGTGACAACAAAACATTTTAAAAGCATGTTATTTGGTGACAGAACCAGAAAGCATGTTTTTAAAGTTTAATGAGCATCATAGAGTCTATTTTATCTTACCTATACAAAGGACATCCAACTGTGCAAGTTAGTTGCGTTTAGATTCTGAACAGTCTGTCTTGGCAACGTGTTGGTGTAGGTTTTAGAAATGGCATGTAGCATTTTAGAGTTACATTTACTGGATAATTTAGAAAATATTTCCTCATATATAGGCTTAGTTAAGTGAAAAAAACTCAACTCTGATGTAGCCATTACTTCTGCAGGAGAATGGAATAGTCTGGCTTGGATTCATTTCCTTCATTAAAAGAGTTGTTAGACTTTAGGGACAGGAGAGGAACATTACTGTGGAGAGATGAATCTTGAACATCTCAAATTTATATTTTACCTAAATACAGTTTAATTGTTACTCAAGTAGCAGCACATGACATCTGAATTCAGGAAAAGAACAGAAGAAAGTAGCTTTATAGCCACTACCTAACCCAGGCAGTGTCTGTTTTGTAAATTCCAAAAAATCCTGTTCCTAAATGGCCAGAAGGATGAGACTGTACTGAAAGAGGCATAAAATACCCCTAAGCCCCAAGTGGTGCCCAATCCATAAGGATGCTTCAGAGCTGTGTATTGTGTACACTTACCACAGAGTGATCTGGAGATGGCAAAAGGAGTCAGTAGGGTTGAAGAGGCAGTTTAATTTTCAGGGATCACAAGGAAAAGTTTCCTGGAATGCAAATACCTTTTTTAAATTACTTTTGCGTGTCCCGTCAGTCAGAGGTGTTAACGCTTCCATGAACGCAGGTGAGACGCTCAGAAAGGAGCATTCATTGTCTGTTTTCAACTGAAAAGTACATCTTGTCTGCTTGACTAAATCTTGAAATTACCCTTTTCCTTTCAGTTGATGATTTAGTCTTTGAACCCGTCTGTTAAAATTTCTTAGATGAATTCTGTGCTGCAAAAGCAGTATTATCTTATAGTAGAGACTTATAAACAAGTCATGAAAATCATTTGAGGTTGCAAATGAAAGAGATTAGTTGTATTAGTTCTTCGCTCGCATACCAGAACTGCTGTCAATCTTGGGTTCTCCTCTTTCCAGGAATTCCCTCCTCTTGAATATTTCGGCTACTGTTGAGAGCATTGCTGTTATTTACCAATTTGAGAGTTTGCTTTACAAGCAGAAGATGATCCTATTTGAGGGAACTGTGGGCTCCTACCTGCCCATAGGGGCTTCCAAGTTCATTTGGCACATGAACTGTTCATTTAACTTTCCTTTTTTTTTTTCACGTGCTGATAACGCATAAGTAAAGACACTGGATTGCAAGGAAATTTCTGCCTTCATCTAAATCCATGGAACATCTTGTGTTGTAGCTGCTAGACATGTAACCTCACTTTAACCAAGGTAAAACCCCTGATCTTTTATGTGATAGCTTAACATGCAGTAAAATAAAATGATCTTTGGGATTTCAGTGCATTTTAATTGGTGCAGACTGACTTCAGAGGTGCTCAGCACTTGAGAAAATCAGACCACATATATTTGGGTGCCCAAACATGGGTTCTGAGCCTCCTCATAGGCATAGCAAGTAGGTGTGGATTTCGGTATGCCTCCACAACCAGTGATTATAACCGTGATTATGATGAGGGCTTAGTATAAATGCACAAAATGTCAAATGGAAATTCTTCAGAAAAAGCTAAAGGTGTCTAATGAAATACAGACATAATCCTAGTTTAAGTGAGTTTAGCAGCAGAGTGAGTATTTTGTGAGACAAGGTTCATTTTACGTAAAAGTGCTGCCGGGTCTCAGCATCCTGATCTGTATTTGACATTTGCACATGGAATGTGCTGTCTAGAAATTTCTTAAGCTTATGGGGGTAATCTTTTCAAAGATAAATAACTATGCTGTAAATGACGAGAATTAGACCGGTGGTATGAGACCATTAATTTTTTGGGGATAGAACAGGGAGCAGTGAAGGAAAGCCACATGGCTCTTCCTTCAGTGCCTGTGTTCCATCCTGATTAAATCGTCAGTGAAAATGAGCACAGCGGGAAGCAGGCACTCACTGTGCCTGACCTGACACTGTTAACATTTATGCCTGTCAGCAAATACTGCGTTTGTAATGCCAAAGGTTTTTAAAGGACTTAATAATTACTGGATTTTCTTTTTTTTTTCTTGGACCATTAGTAAAAGTTTGGTGCTCTGTGCTTTAAAATGAAGAGAACATCACCTGTCTGCCTTTGAATAGGGAACGTTGTGTTAAGTTTTCTGCTGTACACGTTTACACTAGAATGGGCTAAAATTTTGCACAGCATACTTGTGTGCAGGTTTGTAGGACTGTGACTGTTTATTAGCTTGAGCGATGATTAGTCTGAGTATTTATTTAAATTAAATACACATTTTTAAACCGTAAAATGGTTTGCAACTTCAGTAAAGTAGATCTCGTAGCTGCCTGTCAGCCAGTTTCTCTGTATAGCAGGAATATGGCATACCTGCACTACTTCATATAATTAATTTTTGTGCATGCTACTGTTTTACTTTCAGTCTTTCTTTTGGTCACCAAGTATCTACCAGAAGAAAGAAGCTTGCAGTCTTCCCTATCATCACCTCTCTTATTATTCCAAGCCTTGTTCTGCCCCAACCCTGCTGTTTTTAAGGCCATTCCTCTGCCCCTTCTTTGATGTTCCTTGCCATTCCTCTGCCCAAGAGTATTTTAGAGATTTTAAAACCTGGAGTTTTTACAGCAGTTGTGATTTACCCATAATTATACTTTGCTTTGCACTGGCACGGTAGACGCCTTTACTAGAACTGGGCTTTTAAGTTGCTGTCTTTTAAACCAAGTTTTATTTATGAGGAATAACTGCAGGAAACATTCTGCCTGTGGGTGACAGACCTGCTTTCTGTGTCGTGATCCGGAGCAGAGCCAGCTCGTGGGAGCAGCCGTAGTAGAAGGGTGACTTCAGAACAGGTCTGTGGCAGGTAACCTCACTCATGTTCAGGAAGAGAGATTCTAATTTCTGTGATGACTTTTTGTCAAAACACTTTAAACACTTTATCTTCCACTCTAATCATTTTGGCAAATAGTCACATCATATTTTTATAAAGAAGTTTTTGTGTTTTTTCTTTATACTTTTAAAATGATAAAATAAGGCAAAATCCAGGGTTTCAAGTGCACAGTATGAACAATGTAAACCATTTATTGTACTGGTAGGCAGATTCACTGTTCCTTCACTTAACATACACAGTTGTATTTCACATTGCATAGAGAAACGAGGAGAACAAGCCAGTGAGAAGTTAAATCACTGTGCGTGGAGTGGGAGTAAAGTGATGCAAACGAGCTAACTTAATTTTTAACTTTTTTGTGGCTTTTTTCAGCAAAGGCCCATCCTGTACCACCTACTCCTTAAATTTACAAGGCTCTGACTAGGGAGAGCCCAAGGCTGTTAGACCATTCTTGAAATGGTATTTAGTCGCCTGAGTTCACCTGAGGAATTTAAGGATTTGTTTCAGTGGGAGTTCAGTGACTGTGATTTTGAAGGGTCTGAGCCTCATTGTTGGAGGCGCATTTCAGATAAAATGCATTTGCCTTTGCTTGTTAAATAAGATGCAGAGGTCCATCTGAGAGGTTGTATATAGCTAATCCGCTAACCTGGAACTGCTTCTGAAACAGTTGTACGTGGAGGCAACATAGGTTTATTGGCTTTAATACACAGCCGAATTTCCTTGCACCAGTACATGCTGGGAGCCATGGCCTGGGCGTTTGTGGAGTTGTCTGGCATAAGGCCAGTGTCAAGAAAAAAGGGAGCCAGGCCAAAAAAATAAAGATGGAGGGAGCCGGGGCTGTTTCCATATTATAGTTCCCGTTTAGAAAATACCTCTCTAGCTTAAGAAAAAGCAGAGCCCATCGTATAAACTAAATTACTAAATGGGTATAAAATATGTACTAGATCTGTTGCTTCTTTTTAGTGTTAAATTTTCATACTATTATTATAGATTAATAATTCAGTGTCAGATCCAAGGAGGCACTTTTTTTTTTAAATAGTTGTTTTGTCCTTTACATGGTACAGAAAAAAGAATCCAGGAGATAGACAAACTAGACACCAACAATCTTAGGATTTTAAATTTAATTACAGATTACACAGAATATGATGTAAAAACAGCAATTTACTAGAATAATTATAACCTGCAAAATGTGAAAATAGTTTAGAAAATGGATTGTCATATTCTCTGACACAGCAATAGTCATGAAAGGTACACTTATAATATCATATGTTAATCTGTGTATTAACTATGCTACCTGTCATTTAGCCAGGATTTCAAGACAGATTAAAGGCATTTATTTCTGAAGTGCCTATGTTTAAATTCAGTAAAGTTAAACAGCTAGATTGAAAACACTATATTTTTGTCAACTACTGCATGGAGATCTATCTCAGATAAGAGTATATGCTATGAGTTTGTAATGAGAAGAGTAACCGAAAAACTGCAGAGAGCACAGACCTGTAAGTGGGTGGTTTGAGAACTGGAAATATTTCTTAGTGTCTTGTTAAATTTTGGAAATCAGACATGCCAATGTCTCTTTCCTGTTTCTAGGTCATATTTAATCTGAAATCGTGTTTGACATTTAAAAAAATCAAACAAACCACATTTAGCTGTAATGGGGAAAGATACCTGTAGACCTTTTTGTTACCTCGTTCAACTAGAAATGTTGCAAGTGTCAAAGGATATGATGACCACAGCAATGTTAGCAGGTTTAATTTTTTTCCAGCTGTGTTTATGAGTGGGAAAAAAAAAAAACAACAAACCCAAAACCAACCCTGACATATTTTAGTTTCTTTTTGAATATACAGACTGGCCCAAACATAGACATTCTCTTTATCGATCTTATTGTTACAAAAACTGTACATTACAAACAGTATAGAAACAAACTGAAAGGAATGTGCCACACGTCCTGGCTAATTTTCTATATGCAGTTTAAAAATACAGCCTACTCCCTTATAGTGCACAGTTATTGTGTAGATAGAGTACATCACTAGTTAAGTGGACATGATAGAAGAGTTCTAGTTTTCCTCAGCACAGAGAATAAGAGCCAGTTCTGCCCGGTAAAGCTTTCCTCCATCAGACAAGGCCATGATGCTTTTCTTGTATGTCGCAAGGTTGTTAATGTCTAATTCCTGTTTAAAGAACAGATAATGCTTTATAATCCTGTTTAGTTACCAGCATGGACAAGTTTGCTGTCAATGGCAGAAAATGAGGAGAGAAAATAAAAAAAAAGGGTGTTCTCATTTGCAACATAGCAAATGTTGTTTATGTATTTACATATTACGCACATTATAGCCATGTGTGAGACTGCTGATAGCTGCTGTCTCAGAAGCAAGCTTTTGACAGTGTTGCTATGTAATCACAGTTCCCCTAGGTCAGGATTTACACTGCTGTGATTTCTGCGAAGACTTTTAGTTGTACTTTGACTTCAGGAATTATGACTTAGAAGCTCTATCTTTGTCTTAATTTGGTGGATTAAAAGTGTCATTAAAATGCAAATTAAATCTTATCTCGACGGGGAAAGAAGCCCTTTAGGATTACCTTTTTGTTCTTTTCACAGAGATCCTTCAGTAGTGCATCAAGTTCATTTTCGTCTATATAGCCATTGCCATCCTGAAAAATAACATTATAGATAATTTTAAATATTTATTTTTCATTTCAGAGGTTATGGCTAGTTTTCCACAAATTCAGAAAATACGTGCCATCAAGCTACACAATTAATAAAAAGGCTTTTGAAGACTTACTTGATCATACATCTCAAAGGCTTTATTGAATTCTTTTGCACACATTTTGACACCCTAAATGCCAAAAGGAAAAGAAAATCCATTAACAACACCAGTTATGTGTGATGGTAACAGGTTACCTTAAGAATGTGAATGTTCATACCTGGAATTTAATAAGAAAATTTTCCTGTACAGGGAGTAGTCTTTGGAGAGAAAAAACAAAGGTCAACATATTTAACTGTTTCTGTAACAGAGATTGGTACATGACATTTGTTGTGAAAAGAGCCAGAAGACGTACCTGGCCAGTTCAGTAAGCTCCAGCTTTCCGTCATTGTTTGCATCAAACATCCTGAGCTGAAAGAATATGTATTTTTACATTACTAATCAAAATTAATCAATGTAATGAAGAAAATACTGCTTTGTATAACTTAAATTAAACTTAGCCTCTATTTCATGCTGAAATGATGGTCCCAGGTTTTAATCTGTGATGTTTGCTGTGTAGTACATGTATTTAAAATACTGAAGAAGTAATACTTATATTAATTAATTCTACTGCAAAGGCCTGATAAGAAACCAGATGAAGAATTCTGATTAACCTACTGTAAGGTACGTCTTAACCTGCCTACAGTGATGAATGTCCCGTATGAGGAATGTACCTGTAATCATATATAAATGAGAGGAGTGTTGACATGATAACGTTTTACTTTTGACTTCATGTCATGATCTGCTAATAGTATCATTATTCTCTATTCATAAAGGTGAAATAACAGTCGGGTAAAGTTCAGTTCAATTCCTTAGACAGAAAATAATAGACATTAAATTCAATTGGCTGCTAGGTCTAAATATTTAAGTAAAGATCAGGATCTGTTTCTGTGATTTATTTCAAGAAAAGAGGGAACAGATGCTGTAGATTATCACATTTTGTTGATGATATAAAAATGGGCAATTAGATGTCTCCAAATAGTTATAAATAAATTATAGAAATAAATATACTAATGTAATGTGACAAAATACATGAATACTATTTCTAATAATCTTTAATCATCCTGTTGTAGTAGTGTTTCCCTTTGAGCTCTTGAAAGCATGAGCTCCTGCTGGTGAGTGACACAAACAGTTTATATTCATTATTAAAAGTAGATGGAGATATTACACCTGTGTGGGACTTCTTCTCCCGGTTTTTATATCTGTATAGTTCCATTTTTCTACCTGCAAGTATTATTTGCTGCGTGAAAGAGTCACAAAAGCAGCAAACTGTACAAAACATTGTTAAACATTGTACTGAAAACACCACCACCCACACTCCATCCCATCACTTTCAATCACAGTAATTTTAGACGTAATTTTTAGATAAGAGGAAAAGCGGCATCCTGTACTGAGATAAGTGTGTATCCTTTTAAAGATAGAATTAATGCCATGGAAAAAGACCCAATTTCACTTGGTTAATACACAATAAATGGCAAAAGAAACCCGGAAAGAGACCAATTCTATAAACATTTATTTCTGCATAACACCCTGGTTCCTTTTAACACTTCCTTTCCTTGTATGAAGCATGCGTTTGGTGTGAAAGGAGATTTGCATTTTGGGGAGGTAAGCAGCAGCAGCAGCTGTGAGGTCAGCTTATTCTGTATTTGGATGGGTTGTTAGTGGCTGGCTGTACCTGCCTGCAGCTGCTCAGGGCTGTATGCTTTCTATTAGTCGTCTTTTCCAGTTTCTGAGAAGATTATGGGAGAGCTGACCTTAGAATTTTTTTTCTTACTGCTGTTAATTCTTGTCATTGCGTCTCTCTGCAGAGGCCAGAACTTAGAGCACATTTTAAGACAAAGGTCAAAAAGCTCCCTGAATGAAAAGGATGCACGTTATCTTCACCAGTGAATAAACAGTGACAATTCTAGGTAAACGGTTTGTACTGGTACAGCAAACCAGAAAACTTTTGCCAGGAAGACCACAACTGCTTTGATCAGCCATTCTCGGGTCAGTTTGTGGGCTAATGTGTTTACCTCGCATGTTTTTGACTGCTAAAAATATTTTAGGATGTAAAACAAAAACGAAGTAGTGGCAGAACAAAAAAGTAGTGTTACACATTTCCTGAAGACAAGAATTCTGAGTCTGGTTTGGGGTTTTTTCATTTGTTTTGGGTTTTGTTTTGTTTTGTTTTCCTGAAACATCCACTCAGAAGCCAATTCTGATCTTTACCATGGAGCACCATAGAGGTGGGATGGAAGAAGTTTCCTGAGGATAGGCTTTAAGGGCAGGGAAGTGAAAGATTTGTTCTAGTGTTTACCTAAAATAGCAGTTTCTGCTTCTTGAAGGAGGGGAGGAGGAAAGAGAGGGGTATTTGTAAATCTGGTAAGCAGCCACAGTGCAGTGATGGCTTTGAAGAAGAGGCAGACACTGCAGCACTGTAGGATGGCAAAACATAGAAAGTAACTCCAAATAAATTTGACCTAAACATAATAATGTAATTATGACAGGTACAGTTTTTCTCCTATGAACTGTGAAGACTTTAATTTTACAACTAATGGCACAGGGAAGCAGAACAGGGGAAAACACTATGGTATGGTCTGATATCATATAAATACCATTTGGGTTCAAAATTCCTGAGGGTTTTTTTTTTGTTTTTTTTGTTTGTTTGTTTTAAAGCAGCACTGCAAACTGCCCATCAAAGCAGAAGTACTTGCAGTGCTAGCTGCTGCAGTCATCTCACTGTTGCAATGACATAGTCAGCCTGATGAGGACCTGGTGGGGCTCCAAGTCATTTGGAGCCTTCCAGTGGCTAAAGATAGAGTTTGGATTAATCCAGTCCTGATGAAATATGGCTGTAAATAATCTTACCATTATTTCTGTGTATTCTGTTAGCTTTGAGTCTTCAATCTGCTTATTTGCTTTCTGTAATAAATCTTTCAAGAAGCTCTGTTAAAATAAATAGAAGAGTAATAGGTGAATTTTTATCTATAGTGTAAAATGCTTGGCTCGCTAACTTCACATTAAAGTAATGGGAGATAGTATTTTACTCCTGCTTTAGTATTTACTGCTGAAGTTCCAAAGTATGAAAAGAAGTAGTAATTAAAAGCTAAGAATATAACAGTTTCTTTTGATCAATTCAAGTATACTGCACAGTTTTATTTGGAAAAAGTGACTCATAAAACTTTCTGCATTGTATGCCATTTGTTGTATTGTGAATTTAGAAGAAATAGTTTGGCTTTCAAGTATACTGCTTCCTAATCAGCTCTATCAGTAAACTGAAGTAATTACCCTCGAGTGTCCTTGAAAACTTGGATGCCTAATCACTTCTTGAACATAGGAACAATTTTACAGAAAAGATCAATGATTAATCAAGTTTTCCTCTTGCCTATGGCAGTACCCGATGCTAGAAGTGAATGTTAACCTACATTGCTCCTTCCTGCCTTGTGTTTTAAATATATGCAGCTAGTTTCATTGCAATTTCTGAATGTGAATTTCTTATAGTAACATGACTTGAAACACCAGCCGTTTTTACTTTAAAAATTAAAATTGTTTCCACACATTCAGTAGTTTAAATTTCTGTACTAGATCTCTGATATTAGAAAAGAAAGATACCAGTTTTTTAAGGGCATTAAAAGACCTGAGATATCTGTATGCCTGTCAATTGCCAGCAAATTACCTAATTACTGCCATCAGTTGGAGTGTCATGACCTTTGTGGAATTTTGCACCACATTTCAAGATAGAAAATGGGGTAGCTCTTAAGAAAATCTGTTTGTCCATAGACGACATTCTTGAACTTGAATGCAACTATGTCAATAGTCATATGACTAATACCCACTGTAGTTCTTTCAGTGCAGCCCTCTCAGTGCTGGAAGGCCTTCCTGGGAGCTTGTATATAAAGAACATGGTTGAAATGTTGTAAATGGACGTTACAGAGACATATTTAATCTTTTGTGCTTTGATGGAAAACAGAACTGTAAAGGACATTAAAAAGCTGTCCAGTCCATCTCCAAGTCTCAAGACAGGATCATCTATATCTAAACTTCCTGAGTTAGTGTCTGATCTGAGCTATTGCCAAACCTTTCCTAAATACAAGCAGTGATGGAGAGTCTGCCTGCCCCTTAGACAACATATTCCACTGCCGTTACTATTTTTAGAAAGTTTTCCTGATTTCCAGCTTAAATTTCTCTTACAAAGTTTTAAGTGGGTGTAGTCCTCACATAGCAAATACCTAAAATGTTTGGGCTTGTCAAAAAATACTGATCTAAAAATAAAACTGGACATTTATGTCTTATACTCCACATGTTGAAATGGCCTGTTTCTCTGAGATGGATAAAATCTTGCAGCACAAGAGAGATGAGAACATTAGGGATCCAGTTCAAATGTCTTCATTCTTCTGCTGGTCCTCAATCAGCCCTGCATTTTTAAGTCTCTCTTAAATTACAGAAGCTGGCAAGAGTCCTTAAGGCATCATCTAACAGCTGGAGAGTTCTCTAGTGCTACATGCGTGGCCTGCTCCTGATCCTACCAACTTTAGATACACCGACCTGCTGTGACCAGCCAGCAGAAGAATGGGCTTGTCTGGCTGAGGGTTACCTTGAGGTAGGTTCCTCAGCAAATGTCACACAGATACCAAACTCAAAAAGGAAGGGAAAAGGAAAAAGGATGTGAATAGTCTGATGTGGATTCCTCTTCTGAACAGAAGAGCTGTAAGGATTTCAGACAGTTTGCTGTCCCGGTGCTTGAGGTAATAACGGTTTATGTCGTTCTTCTTTAGAATACCACATATGGGCAAAATAGTCCAAATTAGATGGATAAACACTGCTAGGTCTTTCTCTTGCTATGAACTGTTGACTCCTCTGAATTTAAAGCTACAGTAATGTATCAAGTGCAGTTGAACTGTGAAAAACAGCACGTTTCTACTCAGAGGGTGTTGTATATGAGCATCTCTTCTATGAGGAAAGGCTGAGAAAGCTGGGAGCATGCAGCCCGGAGAAGAGAATTCTCAGGGGGACCTCATCAACATATATAAATACTTCAAGGGAGGGTGGAAAGAGGACGGATCCAGGCTGGTGCCCAGTGACAGGACCAGAGGCAATGGGCACAAAATGAAACACTGGAGGTTCCCTCTGAGCATCAGGAAACACTTTTTCACTGTGAGGGTGACCAAGCACTGGCACAGGTTGCCCAGGGATGTTGTAAGTGTCTCCATCCTTCGAAATATTCAAAAGCCGTCTCTACATGGTCCTGGGCATCTGGCTGTAGGTGGCACTGCTTGAGCAGGGAGTTGGACCAGATGACCTCCAGAGGTCCCTGGCAACCACTCTGTGATACTGTGATTCAGCCTCTACACATTTCTGTTGGGTTTAGGACTAAGGAGGTAAGTCACTCTAGTTTTAAGATTGTTAACCCCGCAAGGCTGAGTCAGCTAATGGAGCAATCTCAATTCTGCTCTTGTGCATATTAAAGCTGATACCAAAATCTCACTGAGTTAACCAAGCAGGGGCAACAGAATTCCGGTTGTGTTAGCCTAACAGTATTACAGTGGAAACTACAGGCTTACATGATCCTTGAGAGAGCATGATCTGTCCAGCAGCATTACTGGTAGTGATGCCCTTAAGAAAAAAAATGAACAAAACAGCCGCCCTCCATAATATACCAAAAAAACCCCCAATGTAGCTTGCAGAGGCCTACCTCGCTTTCCTAATCTTTCTTACTTCTAAACTAGAGTACCTTCTCCCCGAGTCACTTGAGCCAAGCATTGATCTGAATTAAAACACGCTTTAACAAACATTGATCAGAATAGAGTTTCAGTCGCGTTTGAAATGCAAAAACATGTGTGGGTGGGTATCTGAGGAAACAGAGACTAGCACGGGCTGTAACCCAATGCCTGTTCTCATGTCCTGCATACTCATGGGTACCGGTTTACCTTAAGTTCCTCAGAATCAATGAAGCCACTGTGGTCGCTGTCATATTTTCTCCATGTCTGCAATCAAAATGTGAATACTTTAATGATATATTTGTGGCAAGCGGGTTTTGGATGATTTTTAAAAAGAGAACTTTTCATGCTGTACCTGCATGAAGTCTTCACTTGACTTTAGCTGCTGGCACCTGAAGAACAACAGGAAATTCTCTTCCGTCGGTAATATCTGAGCAAGCTGCAAGAGATTTTAAGAAAGATTAAATTTAGATTCTTCATTAGGCCAGCTAGTCTTTAAAAGCTGGGTTGTTTTTTTTAAAGCCAGATGAATTATTTGTGCTCATACTGCCCTATTGTGGCCCCACAGGAAGCTTCACCCTGTTAGCTTCTGAAAGGCTTCTGGCTTGCAGCTTTGCCAGATTCATCAAGGTCAAACAGAAGTGAGGTCTGAGAGGAGGGAGCGAGGCAGCATTTTACCAAAGAGTGACTGGGGAAAGAGGGGAAGAACATCACCCATGCAGAATTAGGATATGTGGTGAAAATCTTGGAATCAGCGCGAAGGGAAAACATAACGCAAGGATGTAGAGGGTAAGGGTGAAGGACCATGAATTAAGAAAGTGAGGAAAACAGGCAGCTCACAGACAGTGAGGAGAGAGGTATGCTGACATGAAGAACACGTGTAGGTAAACAGAAAAATATATGGAAAAGCCAAGATAAAAAAAGAAAGTGGGGAGAGCAAGGGAATTGCAACCTGTGAGCATTTGCCAGGTGGAGATATGTTCAAGAGCTATAAATACCAGAAAGAAATCAAAAAGGCTTTTAGCCCTACAAAATCAGGGGTCGTTCTTCCGATACTTCTGCTCTACAAAAGGCTTTTTTAAAATCAGACATTATTGTACTGATTATTGAAAATGTTCATTTACTATAACTCAATTTTGGCAAGTGACAAATGTAGAAGATGGAGAGTATGCTGTATAATTTAATGTAAAATCATGATTTGTTTTTAACAAAAGCCCAATTTTTTTTTTCTGTCCTCAAAATGTATGAAATGTGTTTTGATTAAAGAAAACTTTTTACTTGGAGAATAGACCAGCTGTGCTTACTAGGAAGAGAAAATGGAGAAAGACAGATTTCTTAGCTGCATTCTTTTATGAAAAATGACATCTGCAGACTTCCTGGAGCCACATCTTAAAATTTTGATTCAAATTTTTGTTTTTCTGCATTCATTTCACACCCCCAGATCTCTCGTTCTGTCTATTGCAGTGCTATTGCCAAATTGCTCAGGCTTTTTTAATGCATTCCAGCAGTGCCGTAGGTGAGTTCAGCTCTCCCTCTCACCCTATAGGCATAACAAGGGTATGGAGACAGTCCTCTTGTTTCTCTAAATTTTTCCGTGCAAGGGATCAGTTATATTCTTTTAAGTGTTGGTACAACTGAAAAGACACATCAGAGCACTCTCCTTACAGAAGTGGAGCAGCTGATGGCAGACTGTCGGGTCCATCAGTGTTTATCTTTTGCTGAATGGCTGAATGCCAAACCCAATGAACTTAACGTGATTTTCTCAGCAGCTTTCAAAACCTACTCCATTCTAAATAACCTATAAATGTGTGGGTAAGTACATGTTCATATGTATACAATAGCTAAATGTGTGTAGCAGTACTGATTTATGAAAAAAATCCTTTACTTCTACCATGACAGAGGAACTTGGATTTTTAGATTTTTAGAGTAAATCCATTCCTACTCAATGACAAACATTAAATGGAAGAACTGATTATAATAATAAACAGAGTTTGGTGGAAGGGCCTGATTACAACAATGGGAAAGGGTTTACATGTGTGGAAGTTGCAAATAAGACGTCATTCGTGGGACCTCCATATCTAACTCGGATGAATTTTGCAAGGGTGCTGTAGAATAGTACAAGGTGCAAGGGTAAATATAAAATAGTAACTTTCCAAAGAATCATTAACAGCTTACTATCAGTACCAAACTGTATTTGAGGTATAGAATATATTACCTCTGAAAGAAAACTATTTTACTTTAAGCTACACCTTTCACCCCTTGTAAGACTCAGAGGAAAGCACAGGTTTTTACGTTACAAAGAGGTAGTAGTAGCTCAATAACCAGCATTAGCTCAGGCTTCTGCCGAAAGAGAAGTCTTTAATCTTTTTGTAACAGAAACACTATAGCTAAAGGGAAGTCCAGTTGTTCTCCAAGCTCATGCATCAAATAGCATTAAGTTGCCTTTTGTGGAAAAATCTGCATTACTAAGGGATGAGGAGATAGTGTGGAAACTGGACTTGACTTCCAGTCCCAGTGATACCACTACAGAGGGGAAACGTGGAAACTTGGCCCTATTTCTAACGACAATTCTTTGTGAGGATAACCATAGGGGGGACTCCATGTGCGTGTTGGAATAAGCATGTAGACTGCTACAAATTTGTGCATGGAAGCAATAGCAGTTCAGTGAGTGTTTCTGTGAGCTCTGCTGCTTTTATGGAGTATGTCAACTATTTCTGCATCATAATAGAGGACAACCACAAAGCTTGAGACTGGCTTGACTCCTGTCTGCTCAGCTGTAGGCTGAGGTACATCTTTAAAGGTTACCTAGCAGAAAAAATGCTCTCAGTACTTAAAACAATATCAGAACTATTTTCTAAAAATCATTCTCTAAGTCAATTCTGTTGATGTTTAATGCTATTTAAAATTCCTTTCACCTAATACAGAGAATTTGCTTTTAAAAATCCTGTAATAGAGAATGGGAATAAAAAGATTATTTTAGGCTAATAAGTGGTTACTTTTGTAGCGGCAGTAAGCGTCAAATAATTTGAATGTGAAATTACTGCGGTCCTGAGGTTTTAAACCTCGGGTTTCACACCCACATTTTAGTGAAAGCATTGGTCTGAACGAGTACAGAAGGTGAAAGAAAGGTCCCTTACACAATGACAAGCAAGTGATCAGGTCAAACTTTGCATTTAGCTAGAGGGCACTGGATAAAAGCTAGTGGACTAACTGCAGTGTGCTTGCAAAGGCAGAATCGACACTTAATATGAGCTGAAAATTCACTCCATCCTCTGCAAAGCCACTCAGGCCTCCTCTTTATCTCAGTCAACAGACCTTTCCTGAAAGCTCATTATTTGCTAGGACATTTTCTGTCAGATGCTGGGGGATTCATCATGATGGCTGGGAGTCTAAATGGCTTTACTTTTTTTTTTTTTAAACAACATTCATACACTTTTCCAGAAAAACTATTTGATGTACTATGTAAATGGGAGTGATCTGGATGTTTTTATTTATAAGGAAGAAGAATCAAACCAACTTTAATATCATACTGCTCTGCACGTACAACACATTTCATCCGAGTTCCATCAGCACTTTCCAAAACAAGGTTCGTGCTGATGTAAGTGAAATAAAATATAGCTATTGGGTTAGGAAACTGCTATATTAAGAGAGAAAGTCCCTTCAGTCACCGAACTGAGTACTGTCCCTCCGCAATGGCTTCTGTGCATGTTGAGCATGCTTGGCATTTCACTGGGGGTGGCGAGCACTGCACCATGTCAGGCCCTATCGGATTTGCTCACCTTTACCCATTAAGTCAATAGCAGAATTAGAAATAGAATTCAAAACATAAAACTTTCATCTTTCCTAAGCGAAGAAGCACAGTCTTTTTCAGGCACTGTCTACACATTCTTCTTGCATCCAATGCTTGCTATTACACATATTCAAAAAAAAGTAAATTAAATAGGATTCTTCAATAACAAATGAATAAGCGTTTGTTAGTCCAAACCCAAACAATTCCTTAGTTCAAATAAACATTATTTCTTTTTAGATGGAGAACTACTTGATCAATGCTAAGTATTGTCAAGAGATGCATTTTTAAAAATCAATTATAACTGCAAGTGAAACAAACTATTCATATTTCCATGGTGGTTTAGTCATAGTTACATGTGCATTTAAACAAGTTTATGCAAGTCACACACATGACAGAAGAGAAAAGATACCCTGAAATGATCTGTTATATCAGCAGGGATACTTCCTATTGACTTTTACAGCTTCTGTGTAGTCCTCTATTTTAAAATTAGCTACTGACCCAAAGTTGGTCACTAGAAATTTTGGAGACCTGGCTTGTTTCCAGCTGTTTCTTAATTAGCTCTCTAGGTCATATTTCTTATTATCAGAAAAAAAAAATAATAGCATTTAATAATAAAACCGCAGTCTCACTGCACTCAGAGTGACATAAATGAGTCATAGATTTAGGCTTGGAAAAGTGACTTCTGAAGCTGTAACCCAGCGAACTGTCCTTTTTGACTTGCAGCACTGAACAGTGCAAGTGAGAAAAAACACAGTGGTTCCCCCTTTCCCAGCAAGCTGTCTAAATTATACCATTGTATAATTTATCTGTATCTGTAGAAGGGGTTGGTTATCTGTGCCCTTGTTAGAAAGTAGAGGTAAGGAATAGGGGAATTTTCTGCCTGAAGTTCTGTTAAATTTCAAGAAAGGAATTTGTAAGAAATCCTGATCTTTCACAAACTGGGTGACAACTACGATTAAAATGTTGTTTAAAGTTAACATGATCAACCTGCTGTTTTACCGTATATGTATTTTTTAGAATAGATTACATACAGTGATTGCCCAACTGTGTTCACTTGTGTGTTATCCTCACTATAGGAGAGGTGACACAGCTGTAGTTCAAAATCAGAGATAGAAATAAATCACATTTACCTTTCACAATTTACGTTTCTAAAATAGAGCTTTTTATTTGCTTTGCAGGAAAACTAAATTGCTGTTGATGCTTATTTGTACCGAATAAAGCTTGTAAAGTTCAATGAAATGTAGTGAAACTTCTGGAGAGGAGTAAGCAATACCTTACTTTTTGTTACTGAAAACAATTTCATTAGTGAAAAAAATACTGAAGATCTTAAGACAGAGGAAGAAATTTTGTCTGTAACTAAAAATCCAAAATATTTACATACTATGTTCACATTGTTCTGTGTTAAATGTACTTTCTACAAGTAAACAGTTACAGGTTTTTTTTTAATAAAGTAACTGTCTTACCTCAACTATTCCTATTTTTCCATCAGTAGTCTTCCCATATTGGTCCACAAAAGCTTTCATTTCAGGTGTTAAATCCTACAAAATTACAATGAGAGAATCATTACTTTAAGATACAGAGAAACATACATAAACTCACTTGAATACTCTACTAGTTGCCAAATAATGTGCTACATTTAATGAAGTACTCACACTTACTGCAGATAGTTTCAAGTTTAAATGAAATTGAGTATTTTTTAATCATGAATAAGGCCATTGTGATAAATTCTACTTCATAAGGAATTACACTATATTCAATGTGAATGATTGGCATCTAAATACTTAGAACCCCTATTTTAGTTTACAGAATGAAAAAAGTTATAGACAGATGTGTTGGAAGATGTGTATAACAGCTCCTTTGTTTGAAAGGATGAGAGTGAAGTTCATAGGCAATTATTAGTCAATTTTCTCAGTTTTCATTTTTAAATTAGTAACATGAAGGCAGTGCAAAATACGGAACATTGCAGTATAATACATCTGAACACCAAAATAGCCTTTCCACATCTTTGAGCAGATCTTTGCTGAACAATGGATGCTATTTTAGCCCTAAAAGAACTCATCATGATATCATATTTTTCACTGTTTAGTATTTGGTTATCATAGAAACAGAGTCAAAATGTCACTGCTGAAATGTAGAAAGGCAGTTTTAGGAGGGAGAAAAGTTTGAGTAGTACCTTAAATCCAACAGAGTAAAGCCAGCATAATTGTTCTACGTATAAATTATGTTCCCTGCTATACACCCGTTCTCTAAAGGCTATCCTCACTCTAGGCTACGGCAAAGGTGCCAGCCTTGGGGTGAATATCTAAACGTTTGATTTCACACTTCAGCTTGACTTGCCTTGCTTTGATATGAACTGCCATCAACCTTCAATACCGATTAAACTTTTAACTTTCTTTGTATTTCTTGTGGGTGCGAGCTGGTAAAACCATGCAACAAGAACCAGGACCAGAGTTTTATTGAGACAATGGACAAGTCTATAGTTACAGACAAAAGTAAAGCAGCCTTTGGAAATTAAAGGTTCAGGTGCTATAATAGATCTGATTATATAGCACCTAAGTGATTCTCTCACTGGAGAGAGAGGGAATTTCAGCTGTGCAAGGTCCGTTGTAGTTTGTCCCAAATTTCAACTACCGAAGCTAACTAAAATGTCACTTCCTCGTAGCTGACACAGTCATGGCCTAGTATCCTATTTCTGTCAAAGTCATCCATGGCAGGTTAGTAATTTGCCATGGCTTTAATTAGAGATGTGGTTATTAATACAATGCACTTCAATGTCACCTTTCATCTAATGATCCCAAAGTGGGGACAAGTTTGTTTAGCAGATGGAATGGAGAATTTATACACCTGGATTTTAATTAGTCCTGGTTAAATATTTGCCAGACAGGGTCCAGCCGCTGAAGGAGGCACAGCCGATTACAGATTAAAACAGGATGTTCGTCCTCTAGTACATTATTCAGAAAGAGGGTCTTTTTGGTGTTACTTCAACTGCTTTTGAGCTTCTTATGAGTTATTCAAATTATGTTATTCAAATAAATGTTTTCAGTCAAAATGCTTGCCTAAATCTAACTAAGTCTAGTCCTAAACTTGATACAGATGCAGTGCTCGATGTTTGAAATTAAGAAACTATCCCTTCACACCTCAGTCTTCCCTTTTAAAACTTGAGACACTCATCCAACCAAGTGGAGCTGTAGGGGGAAAAAAAGCTTTTTTCATTATGATTTAAAAATGTAAAGATAGATGGCACTACAGAAACACGTGACTGTATTCATAAACATCTGTTAAATTATGTATTTCTGTGGAGAAATACTATCACCATCTGTATAAGCAGGCCAAGTGAGAAACAGAGGTGGCATAACTTAGTTGAGATCCATGTTTTGACCCTTTATCAACTTCTGTGTTAGTCACTTATACCCCACAGTTTCTTTTGGCAATTTGCATATCTAGAGAACGTATTGCATAAATGTGGGGCACAGTAAAAGAAAGTGATGCTTATATACTTATATAGCTTTCATCTTTAGAAAAGAGGCCGTTCTTTCAGCATGTCTCAAAGTATGTCAGATCAATTCACTATCATAATGCATGAAGCAAAAAGACATAGCGTTACCAAAGAAAAGCCCAAGCCCTAAAACCTCCAAGCACACATACCCCCTCTGGGTTAACATGAATCAGGCTGCATGCTACCTGTGCCGCCTGAGAAAAAGCAACTATGAAAGTACGGACTTACAAAGTGGATTAATAAAAGGATTAGAATTAGAACATAATTAGAACAGTTCTGTAGTTGGGAAGAATATTGGGAAATGTTAAACCATCCTATTCAATGACAGAATCAATGTGATTCTTTAATGCATATGGCATGACTGATGTAAAATCCAGCTATGAAGAATGCATAATTGAATATTTCAAAAATAGTGAGCAGGAGAGTGACCTGAAATGCAGAAGTTAATGATGACAAAGAAGCTTTGGGGTGTTAAAAGAAGGACAGCTGAGGAAATGACATATAACCTACGCTAGTTTCTCAATGTGTCCCTTCTGGCAAAAGAATAGAAATTCAAAGCTACTGAATTAGTATCCCGTGAGACAAGACACCAACTAATGAGATGCTTGTTTGGCAAATGAGCCTTCAAATCCACGAATCAGCTTAGATTTGAAACCTAAGATGACATATATCCATACTCCAGAAAAAGACTTCAGGGAGGAAGGTAACATCTACCAAAAGCAGAGCCAAAGGATCGCGTACTGAATTTTATGTTGCTGCTGTAGGTTGCTCTTTTCAGCAGGACACTCTAAAAATAGGTTTGAATCAGGAAAGGAAAACTTAATTAAACACCTGAGCATTTTTAAAATATAGTGTGAGATATAGGCAGAGGTAATTATTTTTTTTAAAAAAGCGTAAATGATGAAGTTTGTAGCAGATAAGAATAATCTTGTAAGGGTTTTATGAGTTCCTTTGAGCAGGCTCTGTTTTTAAGAAGAGATGCACACTTGTTTTCAGAGAGAAAAGAATCTGATCTTAAAATGATAAATATTTTTTTTCTTGAGCTTCTAATTAATTTTTTTAGTTACTGAACAACATATCAGCATTTCCACTAAGAATGTCATTCATACTAAGTATACACAGGCTTTTGGAACTAGATGATCCTTGTGGTCCCTTCCAACCCAAACCATTCTGTGATTCTGGGATCTTCTTTCTAAAGGACATATTTAAGTTTCATGCACTTCAGTACAGAAGAGAGATTTGTTCTTTTGCAAAACTCAAAAGGTATTGAAGTTGTGTTTCATTATTTTTCTGTGAAAAAAAATGTACTTTTTCCCTCTAAAAACCACATGCCTTTCTCAATTTTCTCAGTTTCTTTGAGTTTTGTTTTTGTGGTTTTTTGTTGTGGTTTTTTTTTTTAAATTTTCATTTAAACTTACTTACACTCATGAAAACGGGTGCCTACACCAACAGCTGTAGGAAGAATTAACCGGTGCCAAGACTGCAGTAACGTTAGAGACTTTGCTGAGAGACAGATTTTCAGATGCATGAAGTTTACACTCAAAAAATTAATAAGATCAAATTTTCCACAAAATAAATTGATTCATATTACCATTTTTTTAGATTTACTTCTAAAATAGACAGCAACTTTAAAAGCAAGTTAATTATCGTAAAGCTATTGCTTAACCTGGAGGTATTCTTATATGAAGTATTAATCTATTTCCCCCATGCACACATAGCATCCTGTTAAAGTGTATTGTCTGGTACGTCAGAAGTCTTTTAGCATAGATTCATTTAAATTTATTCCGTTAGGTTATATATCGGAGTCGGATGCTAAGCAGCCTCGTTTAGAAACTAACTATTTTAAAGGCAATTTATTTGTTAAAAAGGTTCACTTCTATTTAAATTCAAATCTTTACATGGAGTCTTTAATTTCTTTCTTTTTCCTTTCTTTCTCTCTGCTTTTTTTTCCCCAGGTGGCTATAGTTTGGAGGAAATTAATAATTAGCGCTTTAATAACTCATACACAGAATTGTTTTGACAACACTGTAGAAACCTTTGCTGTCCCCCTGAACAATTTAAACTGCCAGGATTTGGTTCTCGTACTCCTGGTGTATAACAGTGGTGAAGGGCACAAAGTGGGTAGCAGCCACCTGCAGATCTGTTTACTGGCCACCGAGGGGCAGAAACGCATTTCAGCCCATACTGCCCACTAGGTACGAAACTAAAATAGTCCAGCTAACTTGAAGTGTTCTCTTTTTTTTTGCTTTTGGTTGGGGTTTTTTGTTTGTTTGTTTGGGTGGTTTTTTTTTGTTTTTGGGGGGTTTTTTTGTTTTTTTTTTGATTTTTTTTTTTTTTTTTTTTTTTTGTTTTGGTGTTTTTTTTTTTTTTTTTTGGGTTTTTTTTTTTTTTTTTTTTTGGGGGGTTTTTTTTTTTTTTTTTTTTTTTTTTTTTTTTTTTTTTAGTATTAGTGCAGTTCTAGATCAGGTAAGATTAATTGCAACAGGATAAGGTCCCACCCAAGACAAAAAGATAATATCCACTCATTTCTTGACTTCCCTGTTTAAGCACTGTAAGAAGTGTGAGCTCATAACCTGGCAAGGTGTGAGCAGGACCTGCTCTCCAGGGAGCTGGACCCTGGCCTCAGCTTTCCAAGGAGGATGATTTATTTCATTTGCAACCCGCTGATTTCTAACCAACCTACGTCCCTTTGCCTGGTGGGGCTCGTGCGTGACCTGTGTGATGGCGACGGGGAACAGAAGGGATCAGGGCGCTGGAGTTTGCTCAAGAAAACTCTTCTTTCCCAG
>VWZZ01007745.1:38358-116315 GCA_013399095.1 Psophia crepitans | reverse complement strand
CGGCCCCCGCGGCTGAGCACGCCGGGGACAGTCAGCCCTAAGGGTGGGTCGGGGTGTGCTGGTGCCGACTGGAGGCCCCCAGCAAACGGAGAGGGTGACCCCGGAGTTGTTGCGGGTCGCTTGGAGCGTGTGGCTGTGAGACGGGGGGGACGGAGGGCAAGAACCATGTCCCGGTTTAGGCATCGGGCATCCGCCTGGGAAAGGGCCCCGGAGGTCGGAACATGGCTAATAGCACTGCAGGATGTCTCCGTTCCAATAAGCTGCATGGGACACCATGTGGGGTGCAAGGAATCCCTTTTCCACTGCTCCGTCTCCAAGCCAGACCTGCCAATAGCTCCACACTACCGTAATTTGTGTTGCAATCCTTTAAACGAGTATTCCTGCTAAGATACTGTGGGATATGGACACATCCATACCGAGGTAGCATGGGAACAGGCACGGTAAACTTAAATATATTGCCCTAGCGGGTAATTTCATCCCAACAGGTAAGTACAGAAGACCTCATTAGCAGGCTCGCTGTTTCCCAGCGCGGAGGTGTGAGGCATGCTACCGCAGTCACTTCTGGCTGGGCACGAATGTTTCTTGGTAGACCAGCTTTGGAGACTCGCCCTCCCCTAGCAGTGGGTTGGTGGGAGGGGACAGAGTAGCTTACCGCAGATCTTCCTTTTGTCAGAGGGCAACGCGGTATTGTTTTAGCAATGATGAAGTCCCTTTCAGGATGACTTGTTGTAGTCATCAGTGTTTCCTAGGTACTCTGAAGCATTGAAACTGCCTTCATCCTTCCAGCAATATCCCTGGAATGGTACATTGAATTTGCATGGTCTGATGGCCGAGATGGTTGGCCGACAGGACACTGCCAAATACAGTAGGTAGTATGATAAGGATGGTGGATGAGAATAGCTGGAAAATCTGGGAATATCCGTATCTTAAGTGACTGACATGAGCAACAGTGGGACAATAGTGTGTTAAGACTCACCTGTAGTGCAAGGGTATAAAAAAGATGGAATAATGCAGACAGAAGACAGCAAAATGCCAAGAGGGATGGATAACCCAGCAGGATGAGAGGTGGATGCTTAGTTAAAGGCTGACATGTCCTGAGAGGGATTTCAGTAGATTGAGTGGCTGAAATCTTGTATGCATTATGGAACAAGATGTGGGCATAGCGATTAAGTAATCATGAGACCTTATACTCGATTCCCTCCATCTTTCCATTCTCCTGTTTCTCCACCTGTTATGTGCAGCTTTCTCTCATTCTGTTGCTCCTGTTTGGCTGTGAGTTCTTCAAGAGACACATTATGTTGGTCTGCATTTTGTGAGCTGCTGACCGAAACAGCTAAGATGAAAGACACAAGAATCTAAATATTAATCCCTTCAGTTCAAAATATTTGTATTAGTGAAAAATGTTCAGAATGTACAGCCACAAATATCATTATACACTCAAAAGGACTGAAGAAATGTTAAATATTTGCTTACAATCAGGCTTTGTGTTTCTCCATGTGAAAAAGGAATAAAATTCATGGCTGGGTCCATTTCCCGTGTAGGAAATGGGAATGACTTTCTCAGAGTACTAGGTTTCAGTGGCAGCCAGAACTTCTGCAGTCTGCCTACATCTTGTCTAGAAAACAAAAATCTGAAACTAACGCGTTTCCACAAAGCAGCAATGATGACAAAGAAAAGAGAGGATTCGTGAGGATTTTTTTACCAGGAGCACGTACATGGCAGGGCCCTGGCCGCGGTGAGTGGAAGCACAGTGACTCGAGCCTGGGATTATCCTTTGTACTTGGACAAGACAACGGGGTGCCAGTGACGCAAGGGCACTGGAAGGAGACAAAGGTGGAACTGACATTTCCATCATTTTCAGATAGAAGAGATCTGTGCCAGTGAGGCAACTTCTTATATTTGCCAAGCATATTGAATTACTCCATTCAGTGCAGAATTTCAGCTTCCCGCAGCGCACACGAATGGAAACAGCACTGAACCTGTTTCAACAGTCCTCTCACTTGCATCTTATGTTGCTTTGTACCTTGCTGTGTACCATTTTCCAACGGCACATCAAATCTTGTGCTTTTTACTTTTCCTTGGCCCAGAAGGCTGTAGCTGAACAGGAGAGAAGAAGGTAGCACTGTTTGGGGCCAGCCCAATCTCGCTCATCTGACTGCCCAGACTTTTAAATGAACAGAAGCTGTAATGTTTACCTTTTTGGAAGTTCTTGGAATAAAATATTTTACATAGATCATACGTGGCCAGGAGGATTTTAAAAAAAAAAATCTCACAGGAACTTTCAAAATATGCTGCTTCTTCCCAACCGGGACACATATGATTGTGTGCAGGTAGGATACTTGGACACACTGTCCTCTCATTATGCTGACATCTACAAAATCAGTATTGTCTACAGAGCATTTACGTATCTTTGCGCATTCTTTGTAAAGCAGTATATTGAGGTGAATGGGTTTGTGTGTTCCCACTGCTGCACTTGAAGTGATCCTGCACAGGCATAAAAGCAGCAGACGTTTCCATGCAAAAATAATCACTCATCTAACTAACTGCACACCATATTTTCATGATTAATGAATTACCAAGCCGCCGTTCATATTTAGTCCCACTGGCCTCTGCTTCTTATGCAAAACTAAATCGGCAACTGGTCATTTCAATTCCAAGAAGCTATTAATTTCCATTGAAAGAGGAAGCACTGGGAAAGATTGAAAAATGCAGATATATACAGGATGTGATCCATAACCCAATGAAGTCCCTGCAAATTTTCCCAGTGACTTTAGAGGGCTTTAAAAAGGACAAAGTTCTTCATATTTTCACAAATTATATGTATGGTGATATGCATATGTACACATTGATTAATGAATTAGTTCACTGAGAAGCCTAAGCCTTGTCATTCATTTTAGCTAGAGCTACTTGAAGTTCTCCTTACAGAAAATGAGCCAGATCCATATCTGGCAGAAGCCAGAAAT
Organism: Psophia crepitans; assembly: GCA_013399095.1. Lineage (NCBI taxonomy): Eukaryota > Metazoa > Chordata > Aves > Gruiformes > Psophiidae > Psophia > Psophia crepitans. Next base: position 113,352 of record VWZZ01007745.1, on the reverse strand, counting down.
GCTACACTGAAGCCAGCTGGGAACTTGACCCAGAATCTAAGTGACTATGATATTCTTTGAAAACATTTGTTGTTCATAGCTGTTCTTCAAATGCTTTTAATTAACAATTTTTTTTGTATGTGCGTTTTCTGAGACTTCCCAGTTCTGACTACCAGACTTCTGTCTCCACTCTCTGAAGACCGTCTAGCTGTAATATCCCAAGGGTTTCTCAACATGTGTGGAAATCAAATACGCCAGTTAAAATAGCAATCCAACCTAAAATATCCCCCAAATAAAAGCAAGAAATAACAGGGTAAGTAATTAGTCAGAAACACCAATGTTTCAGCATCCTGTGAAGTATCCCAAACTTGATTTTGATGAGCAGAGACCAAGAGAGACCCAAATGCAAGAACTTTCAAATGAGAATGCCCTACATGAACAAGACAAACGCTCCACAGGGAAAACAGAAGTTGTTTACTCAGTTATTCTCAGTCCACCGTCAGAAGATATGTCAAAGGCAGGGACTATTGTGTCACCTCTCCTCTGAAATGCCAGATCCTGAGGTGTGGTGGGATTTCCTGTATCGACATCTTTCCCATTTGACGCTTAGTGATGATTAGCTACATCTTGAAAGATGTAGAAGGAAATTCTCATCCTCGGCTGTTCTCGCTCGTGACAGTCCTGCCTTCTTGTAGAGAACCATCACAGTAAGAAGCATTTGGAAACAAGTGATTGCCTAGATTTTAATTATAACCTTTTCATGATTGTCAGCTGTGGAGAAGGTCTCCCTTACACTCTTCTACACTCCCACACTAAAACACGAATTTAAAAAACATCATAACTGGAAGGATGGATAAGGTTTTAACAAAATTTTTAGACTTCAAAATCTCAAGCAAACACAAAAAGCAGGCTCGCCTTTTATCCTGAGCCCAACCATGTAGGTATGAAATTTTTTAAACCAAATAGATACAGCCTTTCATAAGAGAACAAGGTTGTAGATGACATTAGTTGTGACCAAGGGCAAACACCTGTATCTGTACAGAGTCCTGTTAATGTCAGTCTGAATGGTGACAGAAGCACAGACCAGATGATAGGTAAGGGCTGGTGCTTTATAAAGTGATCCTAGGAAACCAAAACCTTGGGAAGGCTTTTTTTTTTCCCCAGGTAAATCTTTTATCCAGGTACTCAAATAAGATCCCCACGTTTAATCCTGACACATAAACCAGACAGAACAACTGGAACAGTGTTGGTACCTGGTTTGGGCTGTGGCAGAATTTGCAGAAGCAGCGCTGGGCTTTAGAAGGCAGCTTCAAGTCGTGTGCAGCTGCCAGCAAGCATGGCTGGCCACGGGTGGAGGAACATGTCTTTTCGGAGTATTTGGATAATATCACAGAATAATTTATTGCTTACTTTTTCTGTATGTACATTTCAGTCAGTATTTGTATTCCTTAAAAACAAAAAATAAAATGCAGCATTGAAGCGCACACTCTATCTTAAGCTCTCTTTGGCTTATACAGTCATTATGGTAAACCACTATTTACGCAGGAAATATATTATGTAAATAGTGATTTACATGAGCCTTCACCGTTTTTCAAAGACAGAATTATATAGAAATATGTTTTTCATGCACCAGCCAGAATTGTCTGAAATAATTTTAAGGACATTAAATGTATTTTTAATATAAACTGCAAATTGGTGAGCCACTTGTAAATTCAGACTGCAGCATATGCTAAGACTTAACCTTCTGCCAGGTGAAGCCACGGCCTAAGTCATCCCTTTTCTACCCACTTACCCTTACAGTCTCATCTGTCGCTTTCCAAGGAGCAGCACACTTATGACAAGGCAATGCTCAACAACAGATTCCTCAGTTTTAAAAGGCCCAAAGTCCATGCTTTGCCATGTCTTCCACCCTGCAAGGTTCTTGGAGCCATCAGAATGTTTCATTCTTCACATTGCAGCTCCCTTCCTTCAAGGACCACATGGATGCCCAACACAGATCTCAAAAGTGGTGCTGGCCTGGCACCTCCCTCCAGCCCACCAGTTCCCGAGGGCAGGGAGCATGACAGCCTGTGGCCCCAGGCATGGCAGAATGGCTTTTACATTTGAAGGAATCCAATCTGTTAGTGCTACAGATGCATGACAGGCTGTAATGAGGTGTTGATGTATCAGTGCCACCAGGAAATGCGCCTGAGGTGGATGGGTTCTGTTTGATGTTCTACAATACTATAGACCAACTAGGAAACCAAGAAGAAAAAGCGAAACCATGCAGCATTCCTGTGTTTAGCTCCATGTTTTCCAAGATAATGCTTGATTTTTTGGGGTTTTGTGTTTTGCAGGAAAATACCTGCCTAACTAGGAAATTTAGAAGAGCCTCCAAGATGATCTAACTCGTACCAGAGGAAGCAGCTTTGAGACGACCTAACTCATTTGAGGAAAAGCAGTTCCTCTCACCCATGTATCATCATCCCATAATACCTTCACACTGGTGGGGTGTGAGGCGCTGTGAAGTTGCCATTACCACCAAAGCTACCCCTGGCACGAGGAAATCTTCAGCTGTTATGTTGAGCTCTCTGCATGGCACGGGCTGGGTGGGGATGGGCTGCAGCTGGTGGACCCAGTGCTTTCTCTGAGAGTCTGATTCAATGTTTATTACGATTTTCAGTGAGTTGCAGTGGGGTTTCTAGTGGCTTATGTTGCTATATGCAAGGCCAGGTTTTTATTACCTTTCTACAGTTTGAATAATGTGTACTTGCATGCAATTCCATGCAAATTCAGCATAGTTTTGTAGTCTAGCAAGTAGTTAACTGGAATGTTAGTGCTGCTGCTGGTGGTTGATTACCAAAACTTTCAGAGACCCGTCTTGTGACACATCTTACTGGGAGACGGCTGGAAATTTAGGATCCTCATTTAGGAGGTTTTTCTGTCTCTTTGGAGGATTTTAGAGCTTTACCCTACCTGCTCAGACTGTGTCTAGCTTACAGAGCAGTATGCGTGCTTTGGCTGGGAATTAGCTCCACAGCAGGAGAGCTGGGTGCGTTAGTGGTCCCTGTTCCCAGAGTCCTCGCTTCCTGAGCACCGACTTTTCTTTTTTTGGAAAGAAACTTGAGCTGACAGCTGAAAGGAAACTCCAGAGTACGCCCACAGGTACCGCAGTCCGTGTGAGTGGGGGACCAGAGCTGCAAGGTGCACCCTGGGGCACTCCTGCTCTGCAGCTCGGGAATACCCATTGGATTATTCTACTTGGAGGGAAAGCTGATTGTGTGACCAAAAATTGGGGGTGCATTTTAGGGTTATGTTACAAGTGATGGGATCCAAGTGAAATGGTGGTGTGGGTCAATCCCCTGTGGACAGAATGGAAGCAAAATGCTCACCTCTGTTCTCCATACATCCTCTTAACTGAACTTAATGCTCTTTAACAAGAGCATGAATCACGAGAAACACAACCTGTGTCCTAGAGTAGTTCTGTGGGATGAAAACATACTGTTAATTTGTAACTAGGAAATGCAGTGTTCTTCAGAAAGGTTGAATTAAACAACTAAACTGGAGGTTTTTCTTGTTTGATCTCACTTCACAGCTCTATCCTGTCCAGTCTGTGTGCTGCAAGGGGTCTACCACAGCATAACAGTGGCTTGAAAAAGCATTTGTTTTAGTAAAGTTATGGAATATGAAGGTGTTTAATAAGTAGCCTCAACCTGTTGTAAATAATGGAAAAACTTGTGTTATCTCATTCCAAATTCTTTTATTACTGTTATAGGTCAACCCATGCAACTTCAAAGCTGTAAAATTACATGGCGAGAGTCTCAAAGTGTAATATGGAAAAAACAATAAAGCAAACAATATTCTAAGGTGAACAGGTTCATCTTTCAACTCTGCTGAACTCAAAACTAACTCAGCAAAAATGACGTAAGTGCCGTTGTAACAAAGATCTCAGTCACTGCATGCTGCTGCAGAGCAATGTGAGTTCTTGGTCTGGACAGAAATCTGTGTGATCAACGATCACTGCTACTGGAAGCCTACAGAGGCAGGCATGTAACTCTACTTTTTCTGTGCAAAATACCACTAACTGTAGTTGGTATAAGGTCCATTCTTATACAGTGCTCTCACTGAAGATCAATGGTTGGTAAACTTGAAGATCAAAGGAAAAATAACTCTTCCATATGCTATTTATCTCCCAAATGATATCAGCTCTTTTTACATAGATTGCTGCATTCTTCTATTTTTTTTTTATTTTTCATATTTCCACCAGCTTATCTCCTTTTTTATCCACAGATTAAAAAATGTCTGTGATTTTATCAGGAAAATAGAACACTACGTTGAGAAGGAAGACTTGCTAACAGTATTTTCTATTCCTCTGATCTATATAAAAAAAAGGTTTAATGTTCTTTAAAAATTTAAATAACTTATTTTGTAGATGAGTTCAAGATCAGAAAAGAGAAATTTAGTAAGAAATCTCTTACTAATTCTCCAAGGCATATCACTTCTGAAGAGAATTGACAGCTTCTTCTAAGTAGCTCCTGGAAATGATTTCAGCATCTGATAAGTACAGTGGCTTCTTGGAAGCTTGTAAATGATACATTAAAAAGCATTTATTTTGTTTTATTTCAAAATTCGATCCATTCTACCTGCCTGCACTAGTGTTCAAGATTAGAAGCTTTCCTTCCAGCAATTCATAACATAACCACTTATCAAAATTGTCCAAGGTTTGCAGTGAAATTATGATGAGCAGGTTTGATATAAGAGCTGGACACTTTTCTGAGCAAAGATCAGGGCCTGGCCTTGTGATCATGGAAAGAAATGACATTTACAACAGCCAGAGAATGGAAAATGTTAGCAAGTTAAAGCAAACAGAGGCTAAACATTAGGCTTGCGCAACACAAGAGTGCAGTGTGTCCAACTTGCTATCAGTTTACAACTTTAGCCTCACAGCCCTCTTTCCAAACTCACAAAGTTCTTTGTTACCTCTCCATTGAGACTGACCTGGATTGCAAGGCTATTCCCACTGTGCCTCGTGCGATACCAGCGGTGTGGGAGCCAGCAGGAGTTTAAGGGCAGAGCGGTCCAACCTGCTGCATTATTTCTCCGCACTGAGAGAGAGTATTTAGTACCTGCCACGAAAAGGTCTTGGGGGGGCCTTCCTGTCCTCAGCTAAAGGACTAGAAGTAGCCACCAACAGCACTGCCAGTTTGACCAGGTGGAAGCAATGTAAATCAGGAAAAGTTCATCCTATACTTAAATGGCTATAATCTAAGCAAAGCAAAGAAATAAAAAAGTACATGTTGCAGACATGCTGACTGATCAGGTTTTGCACTCAACCATGTGTCATGAATACTGAAAATGGCCGCTGCCTTGTGAGGGCACAAACTTACTTGCCCAGATGTTTTTCTCTCAGTTTCACCTAACTGCAACACAAGAGTGACCTCAGCTCCAGGTTTCTAGTCCTCCGTCTCTTTGTGAGGGAAGCAGAAAGCCTCTTGCCTTCCGTAGTCCCACCAGCAGGATTTTTTGCATTTTTTTTTCCTTGTGATCCAGCACTAGCTGCAGCAGGGAGCATGGAAATCCCACATATTCGAGTGCCTGGGCTGGCTCCCGACAGCCGGTTTGTCTGCAGTGAGCCTATCCCAGATTTGCTGGGAATGAGAATAGTAGCCAGAGGTTCCCCTATCTTTTAAGCAATGCCTCAGTGGCTATATTCAGTTGCTCAGTTTCAGAATGACTATCTTGAAATATCTGTCCCTCTGCTCCTCATCACGTCCCTAGTCTTCCCACAACCTGGAGGAGGGTAAGGAAGAACTTGGCTCTGTGCCATGGGAAAGCGTGGAAGGCAAAAGTGGCAGATAAAAGCTAGCCCCCCCAAAATGAGGTCCTCTGCAGCCTGAAACAAAACATGAATCTGTGGCCAGAACGTGCAGAGGAAAATGTCCCAGAAAGTTACGAAGAATTGAATAAATCAGCTGAGAAAAAACAGAACATGTGAGCTTAACACCAGCAACACTGCAGTCTGACAGAGCCTGTGTTAAACCTGAGGGAGGCCCTGGGAAGAGATGAACTTTCTTCCTCCACCTCTATGGGAGTGACTTTCTCCAGCCATACCTATGACAAACTGCTCCCATTTTGGTGCAGCCAGAGCTTCTGTAACTGCTCTTGAAGTCACTCTGCAGGCTGGAGGACAGACATGACAGAAAGTAAATATCTCTGCTGGCACTGAGACTAGTCCAGCTTCATTCATGTCCTGCAGTTGCCCTGTGAAGCTTATGCTCATCTGACCAGAAGCTTGCTCTGTGCATGCCACACATACTTTAGAGCAGTCTCATTCTGGTTTTCCATTCAAAATTCCACTATTCTCTTTATTTCAGAAATTTCCTGCCCACCTTTTGGGCTGACTCTTCCCCTCTTCTCTGTGATATTATCTAAGGTACATACAGGTAAGTGAAGGAACTAAGGGTGTTTTGCATGGCTGCTCTTAAGATTTTGAAACATTTAGAGCCTTCGCCTTTGAGAAAAGTTTGGTAACTTCAGCAAGCTTTTCCAGCACTTCCAAGAACCTTTTTCACCATATACTTTCCATTGACAAGCCAAGTTCATAGAGTAGGATTTATCTTTAATCTTTGTAATTGATGTTTCAAGTAACCTGAAGACATATTATTAACTATTGCAAGCCACATTTCTTCCCTGGATGCCAGGGAGTGGCTTCTTTTAACTCAGAGCGACAATGAACATACGTATGTCTGGCTTGTTGATGCTCTCCATGTTGGTATAAAAGCCGTAGTACAAAGGACTTCTCTAGTTTCTTACACAGGACTCATATTCTTCCCTTTTGCTACCCATAAATCTTCAAGAGCATCTGTTCCTGAAACTAATGTATGAGGCAGATCCAATTCAAGAAAGTGGGAGGAGGCTTTGGTTTCACAGGATGGCATAGTGGGCAGGCTGGATTCCTTAGGCAACAAAGTCGACGGAAGCTTTCTTAATGGTGACTTCTTCAAGGGGACATCACCGGTAACGACGATTCATGATCTCCCCTCTCCACATATTATAAAGACAGTAAGGCACAAACACACAGCAACAGCAGGCTCCTAAAATGCCTGCAGACAGAAAGGATCTGGATGTGTCCCAGGAAACCCCACCAGAGGTGACCCCCGTGGGGGAGCAGATGGCCTAAGTTCAAGCAGGATTTTTGCACTTAGCGCAGAGGATAGGGAAGAGCTGCTTCAGTCTGAGAGGGGCCTGCGGACAGTCTTGAATATTGTATGGAAGTCTTTAAACTTTGAAAAAAGGCCGTTTCCATTAACTAATACGGTTGTGATGCACCCAGACCCATAGTTTCTGGGATGTTATTCATCCGCCCCCTGTCAAATACTCACAAAATACGTATGTGGGAAAGGAAAAACATGCTTTTGGGGGGCAAAATGCTGGGTTCATTCAACCAAATTGGTCTGCTTGCCGGTTTAACGCACACAGGCTGCCCACAGCACCCGGTGTGTGCAGCAGCCTGTGCACGTGGCCATTTGTGTCCTGTGCCGGCGGGGAGCAGGCTGGGTCACGGGTAGCAGGAACTGAAAGGACCAAGTAATGCTCACTTCTTCCCATCCCAGCGAGGAGGGTTGCTGCCAAGAGCATGTCTTATATCGTTAGAAAAACTAAGGAGTGTGGAACGTAATTTTTAAGAGTTTATTTAAAGAAGAAAGGAGCCCAAACTTGTTTATATAATAAAGAAATACCTTAAGACTGCTTCCAGATGAGCTACGTTTTCTGCCTGAATTCCAGCAAACTAAAAACCTCATTTATTCAGTGTTTGCAGCTTCTTAGAGAAGAAATGTTTTGGGCTTCTGGATCCTGATGTTGTGATACAGAAATCTTTGAATGTCTCTTGAGGCTGAAGAAATTTATTAATAATGTAAGCTAAATGAATGCCCAGTGTGGCTTTCTGTGCTTTGAATCAAAGTTGATAACAAGTGCTAGAAAACAAGTAAAAATGTAACACTTTTTGCAACTATTTTTCAAATGGGTCTTTCTTTCACCTAAGAGTAGGGAAGTCTGGCAAAAGAATAATGTGCATTGTTCTGTCAGATTGCCTGATACACTCAAATTTAGAGATTTATATCAGGCTCTGAAGCCTATATCTAGGCACCTATGAACACACTGTATGACTTTCCAAAACTCAAGTGCACACAAATCCTATTAAAGCAATGGAAGCTGCAGATATTCACTATCACTTCATGAAGGCATTTTCCTGCAGGCAGAAAAGATTATCATCATCATTAGTTCTAGGACCTTTTTATGGTGTGTACTGTAGCTCAAGCTGGGAGAAGGCAAACTTCTTCCTAAACCTCCTAAGTGGAATAAAACAATTTTTTTCATAGAGACCATAGCTAATTTATGATTTCAACTGCCAGGGCCACCAAGCATGCACATAACTGGGCCCAGAGGGTCTTCAAATTTAGGTGTCTGATGTTTCATTTAACTCCACTGAACTCAACCTATTAGTACAGAAAGTCGATAAATTCCCTGTCTCTACAATTCAGCACAGGCTACATAACGATCAAGACATTACAAGAAACCAGGGTCAGATCTTCCCAGCACCAAAACAGAGGAGATGAAACGAAGTGAATAATCTAAGATAAAACTAGTCAGATCAGACATAGTTAACTCGAATTACTGGTGAAGATCTATTTTAAACTTAAGATTAACAAGTTCGTATTGCTGCGGGCATCACACTGTCAGACTGGTTAACACCAGTTGCTGTCCCGGACATGCTCTCCAGATTAACCAGCCATGCTAAATATAGGTTTCTATTTTTGTTAGCAGGTGTTATCCTTACCAGGTAAAATTTCTCATTCCTTCCCTTGGTAGCGTACAAGGTTTTTATACAGACAACTGCTTTAAAGCGGAGACAAAACAATTAGGGAGTGGTCACTTGTGAGTATTTTACACTGGCAAATAAAAGTGTTTGAAACTGTGAAAGAGAATTTGGTGCAATCATTTCAGTAGGTCTCCTTGACAATGCTGAAGTCTTTCTAATGCCTTTAAGTATGTGGTATTTATAAAAATGTGAGTTAAATTATTGTTCATACAATGCTGTTAGCTGTCGGGGAGTGCTAGCTGGGAGATGCACCTCTGCTTCAGTCTCCATTATCAGCTTTTTGGATTTTCTGTTCTTTCCATCTCCCTTTGGACCTGGTTCCTTTGCTAAGCAAACATTTGTGTATATTTGGAATATTCTGGGTTTGGAAGGAGACCCCATTTATTTTTTAGTTTATGAAAACAAAAAAGCCAACAAAAACCTTAAAAAGTGCCAGTTTCTGTGGTTGTTAGAAAGGAAGGAAATTAATTACTCTCCCCACTCCCCTTTTTTTCATTTTTTTCTCTCAGGGTTTTAATTAGGAGGAGGGTAAGGAGAGAGGTCCTTTAAGCTTTTAGCAGGAAGTATCCTTGTTTTATCAGCTCCTGCAGCTGCAGTGAAACCCTTGTTGCCAGTACCGGGTCGCCATGCCCAAGAAATCTCACACAACTGGAAGGAGTCCTAAACACTGTTGCCCTACTGCTCCCCCAGCTTGGCTCTGTATCAGCCACACAAAGCAGCCCTAACACCACCTTAAGTGGCCACCAGATGATCCCCAGCTCGGGGAGAGCCACAGACTGAGAAAAATCAGTTTGACAACTGCCGTGGCACGTCTGTGGGCCAAGGTGGCTGGCTAAGGTGAGCAAACGGCTCTCAGTAATGAGAGAGATTGTTCAGCAGCTCTGATGCCTGCTAGGACAAGTAGGAGAGGCTAGGAAAATGGTGAACTCCCAGGTCAGGGGGGCACAAAAGCCACCTAAGTGCCATTAAAATGAGGAGCAGTGCCAGCAGGTCTCTGACTTAAAGCTATATATTTCTGTTAATGGCTTGAAACCTGAATTTGTTTATTGCATGGTGGTCTGCATTTGCTGTTGGGTTAGTGACTCTTGCAAAAGGGTTGGCCAGTTTCTTGTTCCCACTTGTGCCAAAAAAGTGTTTATCTGGGAGGGAAGAACTGCTCCTGCAGAACAAAGATAATAATATCACAAAGGAAGGGAATTAAACAATAGAGACTAGTGGGAATCATTTCTGTGTTAGCTGCTATTATTTGCCATTTTCTGGCATTTACAGATTCACGACCTGTAGGGTCAATATTCAAGGTTTTGGCACCTGTGCTAAATATGCCTCCAAAAGTAGTGTGTGTACCCCGTTTCTCGCAAACCCCATGATTCCTCATTTGTATACAGACAGCGTCAGTACAAATGTTGCCTGCAGACCAAGAGTCTGACCTGGATGGAAAGAATCCTGTTGTCTCCACAGGGTTTTGAGTAAAGCCTGAAATGCATCTGTATGGAGGATGATGATGTGCAGATTTGTCCCAAAGTTCCCAAATATATCTCTTAAATGGCCTCAAATTGCTCCAGGGGAGGTTTAGATTGGATATCATGAAAAATTTCTTCACTGAAAGAGTGGTCAGGCATTGGAACAGACTGCCCAGGGAGGTGGTGGAGTCACTGTCCCTGGAGGTGTTCAAAAAGCATGTGTCGTGGCACTTTGGGACATGGTCTAGTAGACATGGTGGCGGTGGGTTGATGGTTGGACTTGATGATCCTAGAGGTCTTTTCCAACCTTAAAGGTTCTGTGATTCTATGACTAAAGCTATTGAATATACTATTTCATACTTATTTCATACTTCACTTGGATAATACGAAATGCAAGAAAGGATTAATCAGTCTTCTATGATACATGACATAAAGTTCATTATTTACACAGTTGATAGAAATAGTTCTGGTATATTTGCTCAACACGGAGTTGAATTAAATTGTTATTTTATAAGTGAGCTTCTTGCTGGTAATCTGCATCTGATGAAGGACACTAGAGCTCTTTCTGTGCTGGTTCTACCTGCTCATAACCCCATTAGCAGGGCTTGCAGGTATGCCATAGATGTGACAAATTTTCATTATCCACAGGAATCTCTTGTCTTTCATTTCTTCTGCATAACCAAGGAATGTAGAAGTCACTTCAGTCTACAACTCACGTTTGAAAATAAGATTTTAAAGAGCACAGGTAAATTTTTCAAGGAATAGTTTGCCATTTTCATGGATCATTCAAAGCTAAATAACCCAGGAAGAAAAGCAAATTTTTATTGATGTCTAGAATGAGCCATAAGGCAACCACCAACTGGGGCACATGGGTCCTCTGCCCTGAAGTCCTCTCCTCCAGAGTCTGTCAGGCCTCTTGCTGAATGCTAGATCTCAGACTCCAGTGCCGCTTGTCCCCAAGCTCAGGAAACCTGCAGACCTAGATGCCTCTGTTCCCTATTTCTGCCTCCCTCAAATCCCTCTTTCTTTAGGTGGTGTACATTGAGCTGGCAACAGGAGAACAATTCCCAGAAGAACTCCAGTTGCTCTAGACTCCAGTGAACGCCAATTGCTGTGGACCTTAGTGAAGCATCTATCTCACTTCAGGATTTGTACCTCTCCCAGTGCTCTTCCTGCCCCTCCAAAAGTGGAAAGAGCATGTTCCCCCTCTCTTTTCTGCCTGAGTACTCAGTTGCGAGGGTGAGTGCTCTAGCAGCAGGTGGTGGGGTACCGCAGGCTGAGGCTCTCCTCCATCCTCCCCTTGCAGCAGCTCGACACTGCATTGTGTAGCTGCATGTGCCTTTGGCCGGAGAGAAGGAGCATTGTCCCAGTGGCTGGGCACTCACCTGGGCGAGAGGAGGGAGCAGGGCAAGAGAGACCTGGCTCCCTGTCCCCGCTCCCCTGCTGTTCAGGTAGCAACAGGAGGCAGGACTGAAACGCAGGTGTCCCCTTGCCCAAAGGAGCATCTAGAGTAATGCCTACCTTCTGGCCAATTAATATTTAATCATCCCATATAAAATAAGCAACTCCAACAGGAAAAATTACAAGTGGACTTTCTTCCCTACCCCCCAAGAATAAGCGATAACTTGAAAGTGAGAGCTTTCCTCCTCTGAAAAGTGTGAGGCACCAGGGATTCAAGCGCTTGTGGGCAGAGCGGGAGGGTATAACCCCAGCTCCCGCACCCCACTGAATACTTCACGCAAGCTGATGGGTAAAGACCAGGGTGTGGGAGAGTTCCTTTTCCTGGAATCAGGGGCCTGGCTTGCCTTCTGGTACAACAACCCTTGAGAAATTTTGCAGGCTTATTCGAAAAACTCAACTCTGTGGCTGTCCCATTCTTAAGTCTTCTTTATATTGCAAAAGGAGCCAAACATATTCCAGGGAGAAATGGTTTAAAGTGCCCTGCCATCATACCTTACAGCCAGCTTTAGGGCCTGTGTTGTGAAGCCCTTGGGACCGGGTGGTCCCTGCCAGACTGAGCAGTTTGAAAAATTCCACTTGAGTTGTAAGAACTTCGTGTCCCTGCCTTTTGGACAGCTCCTAATTCTGGAAGCAAAGGTCAGAATATGTGGCCAGAATATTTACCGATGCAATGGCTGGGTTTTACAAGGTCTGCGCTGAGGACTGTTTTTAAGGAAAGCACTAGTTCATTAAAAATTGTATACTTATAGACTGGAAAGCTTAGAAATTTACTGTCTTAAAGTATTTGGCTGCCAAAGTGGGAGAACGATAAGCCACATTGTTTACTTTTATGGTCAATAAAGTAAAGCCTGTTCTCAGGTGCAGTGCTCTTAAGTGGCTGCCAGTTGCTAACATGAGACTTTAGACTGATTTTATCCTTCTGACGTTCAATGGAACAAATATCCTGTAGTTTGCAGATAAGGATCACTCCGGGATCAGTTTCAGTTTGACACAGTTGTTTCAAAATTCACCTTGGGTATATTTTTCCCTTCAACTTTATCTAAAAAACTAATCTGCCTGGCTAATGAATTAAAGGGGTCAAAGGAATCAATGGTCCTTATTTGCATTCATTCATATGAATACATACCTGTTTTATTATAGAATAAGGAGTTACAGCTCTGGTATTCATAAATACTGATACAGAACAAACATAATTCAGTAAAAATATTCTGGTTTTCTTGTTATGAATTAACATGCACTGAATTTAAGTATTTTTATGATTAAAAAGATTTCTCATGTGAAAGTGATCTCCAGACAGGTAAAATGGTGCTATTGAAAGGAAGGATGATTGAATAGCTGAGGTCCTGCTGTTAGACCTAGGAGGTCTGGGCTCAGTGCTCTCTGAACTGACTCCCTGAATGGCTCTGGGAGCCCTTCGGAGCTCTGGTGCTTCAGTTTCCCACTCATGAATTTTCTTTCTTAGAGCAGTTTGGTGAAAATGAATACCTTAGGAGCCAAGGATGTCAGATCTTTCAGTTGTGCAATATGGTAAGAATAGAAGACCAATACAAAAGAAAAAAGGTCAATCTCTTTTAAATGGAATAAAGAGATGTAGTGGGAAAACTGGAAGAGATGACAAGGCTTTTTTTGTTAGTCTGTCTTGTTTTTCCATGACGTGTTAAGCTGTGTCTGGCTGTAATATGGAAGGCTACAGGCAACCTGATTTGAAAGCACATTGGGCTGTTTTTAAAACTGTTCAATCCCTAATAATTCTTGAGACCACTGGAAAATTGCACTATATTCTTCTGGAAATTATTTTATGTATTTCAGGCAATGGAGTTACTTGTCTGACTGCAGGCTGCAGAGTCAGAAGACTCCTGGCTATGCTTGTAATATTTGCTCAGAAGAAAAATACTCTGAATTTAGGTCTCAGTCCTGCTGAAGTGCACCTGCTGTTAATTGTAAGGGCAGGGGATATCAGCCGGCAGGACTTCATTAGCGTCAGTGAGATGGCTCAGGTGGGAAACCAAACTCTTCAGAGCAAGTCCCCTTTATGCAGAAGTAACGGACGTGTCAGCGCCGCACAGTTCAGTGCAGTGTGGGGAAACCTGAACCGTTTCTGCTTCTCCAGCTGGGACCACAGAAGCCAGGCAGGCTGTGCCAGCCAGTGCGGAGCGCTGCACTCCTGCGGCCCTGCTGAGACAAAATGGTTTCGTTTGCAGTAGCTACTAAATGTGAAACCCTTTCGGCAACCTATTTTAATTCCTAAACAGTTATAAAAATGTACTCCTCAGATTATCTGTGGTAGTCTTTTATGGAAAATTGCTTGATATAAACCACACAGTCAGCACTCGGGTGTCTCCTCTCCCAGATGAGCATCCGCAACCACAAGCCAGAGAAAGTGTTTGTCCCACCTTGGCTTTTACAGCAGGGAGGAGACGCCTTTTTTGCAGTCCACAAAGGAGCCCATAGATGCATAGACAGGGCCCTGTCATGCTCAGAGTTCAACCCCATTAGGACAAAAGCAAACGCTACGTGCAGATATCTACATCTCAGATAGCTGCAGACACCAACAGGGGAAGCAGATCGCCACCAGAGCTTTGAATGAAAGCGCTGCTTCATGATCAGTTCAGGAAGAAAAACAAACTCAGAGCAAGATTCAGGAATATTGTGGCACCATGTCATCATTGATCAGCACCCAGTGTAACACCTAGGGGCAGGAGAAGATTGCCTGGTACAACACCGATGCAGACCTTGGTGCTTACCTGTGTGGGGAAAGACTTAGAGCAGAGAGTCACAAATAGGGAGAATCTTAAGACACCTTTTCCAGGGGCTTTTCCACTTTCCTGACTTAGGTGGCTTTCGCCTGGAGTACCAGCTTTTGCATTGCTCTTTCAGAAATGCTGCACTATTTCCAGCCTGTGTGAGCCAGACAAGCTCCCTCCATGGGACCATAGATCAGAGTGTTGGAGGACTGCTGTGAAAGATCCCTTCTGTATCTAACACCCTGTTAGTATTAATAACCATAGCTCAAAACTGAAGACAGTCACATTGTGTCTGCCTATAGAGAAAGGACTGAAACAATTATTTAATTTGATTTAACAGCAAGGCAGAAGGAAATGTTTTACCAAGTTCCAAGCATTTCCTATTGGCTTTCTCTGTGTATCATGCCTTTATATTTCTTCCTTCTTAATTGGTGAAGATTTAAGGACAAGACTCCTCAAGCTCTTTTTATCTCTGTAACTAGCTGTGGTTTTAACAGGAGTCATTTTGGGGGTACTGGAAAAGGAAGCGGGAACATTGGACTCTGGGGATGCATTTCCATAGGGTAATGCTATTGGGCTGCTTGATTTGTGCACATCATTGTGCCTCGGGATGAAAGGCAGGGAGTTGTTTGGAAAGCCACCTACTCACTCAAGTTCTTTGATTGAAGTTCGCCATTACCTGCATGTGCACACAAAGTACTCATTTGTGTTTATAACTGCCCTGTGCAGATTTTTGGCAGATGTTGTGCTGTTACCCTGAAATATGGCTCTTTGTTCTCCTTAATGAGCAAGAGCTGTTAATACCATGCTGTGTTTCTGATGTCTTTTTGCCGGTCAGTACTCACTGCCCTCTTTTCTCCAGCAGAAGCAGGAACAGAAGCAGTAATAGCAGACCACTGCACCTCCCACTTATTTGATGTTACAGACTGGCAAAGTGAGGAGATCTCTGTGAGGAAGAGCCATTTTCTTTTAATCAATTATTAACTGGTAAGTCACCCTGGTCAATCTTTGATCAGCAGTTGAGTTAAACTTGTGAGCAGGTTTTTGAGCAGACCAGGCTTAGCTGAAACAAGTGAAAGGAAAATTCTATTTTGTGCAAACCTATAGAAAAATTAAGCAGGTGGAAACTGTGGAGAAAATGAGAATGTGCCCACTTACATTTGCTCTTGTCCTACATATCACAAAGCTCTTTGGAAATGTAGAAATGCATACAGTGCACAGGGACTCTTTCTTTTCCCCTTAAAAAAAATAAGTGTATGAAAGAAGCCTTCTTATGACAACACATGGCAGCACCACAGTGAAGGATACTGTCTAGTAGCAGGTTATGTTAGCCAAATATAACTACCTAATACCAGTTTGGCACAGTGTTGTTACTAGTGCAGCTATTCTTATGGTGAGGTGTATAGCACCTGTAGCTAGTATTTGTAGTCAAAACACCAATGATGTTTTCATCACCATGAAAATGGAGGAGTGTACAGATGCAGTACAGAAAGAAATCCCTCATTTAAACTCTTTGTTCCCTGGAAAAAATGTAAAGCTGTTCAATTGCTGTTTCTTTCCTCGCAATAAACCCCATCTGTTAATCTCATAAAAAGAAAGATGTCTCCAGTTTAGTAGTGAAACTAGCTAGGTATTCCAGCAAAGGTCACCAAAAGATGTGTGCCATTAAAGGAAGTAGGGTCAAAGTTTGGCATCTGCAATGACATTGGATGCTAAGCAAGCATGATCCAGGCTAAGGTCCATCATAGCAAGTGTCCCAGTTGACCTGCTGGAAAAAATAATTCCCATGAGTTCTCTGTGGAGGACCTGATATATGTTCTCTGGCTCTGATTCATGGGTGATACGGCATACGACTCTGGCCGCTTTTTAACAGCAGGAAGACTTTTTATGGCTCTGCAATGATAGCTTTCTTGGAAGAAGACCTCTGGGACCTCAGATTGCCAGTCTTCCTGCAAATGTGTGCTACAGAGTTTAAGTGGGCACCTGATGTAAACAAATACTGAACATTTGTTAGAGGTAATTAAATGTTCTCAGAACACTAGATTCTGAAAAAAATACAGCCGTGTGAATTTTTTACGGTTGCCCTCAAAAGAGAATTTACTATACAGTCACCAAGGTGTATTGTTAATGAACAACAAATTAATCAAAACATTCTTCTGATAATGTGCTTGTCTTCAACTTACATAAGCATTACTTTCAGCAAAGAATTTGCTAATGAGTTTCCTGCCACACTAGGACTTATTCACAGAGAAAAACGAGAGAAGTGTGTGGGGATGTGATGCTTCTAATTCATCAGAGCTATTCAAGTGGGGTCCTTCTCTGAGCAGCTCCAGTGTGAAGCTGTCTCTTCTATACATAACAAATCTGCTTTGTAGGGTTTCATCTACTTTAGTGCTTTATTTTGCATCAGAAGTGTGTTTTGAAACAAATGTCCCTATTCACTTACTGTGCTTTGGTTCCCATCACAGAACAGTTTTTGAAGACATGAACTGGATTCCTTTGGCATGAAACTATAAAGTGGAAGATGCTCTCTGGTAGGGTAGCTAAGGCACTGCGGCCACAAACAGGTCTTCAGCCTGTGGAACTGGCCTAGAGATGTTCTGAAGAAAAAGGCAAAACACAACCCTGAGATGGGTGCTGTGTGCTTATTGGGTTCTCATTATCTTTCATTTTATAGATCTACTCCTATTGATCTACACCATTAGATAATACATACGTAGGGTGCATCATCAGGGCCATATCTGCTACAGGGATAGATACTGTGTTGCTTCTACCCTTGTTGAACCAAGCTAGGAAAGCTGCTCTTTTTTCTTCTGTGTCACTTTGCATGTTTTCTTCTAGTTCAGTCATATCCTAGTCTTTTCCTGTGTTTAATCAACAGACTTGCTTAATGAAATGCAAAGGATAACATCTGGCAATCCCACTGAAGTGAAAAAGGTTGCAAAGGTGTCACTGGAGACTACTAGAAGTGCCATGGGGTTCTTACACAGCAACCTTGTTTGACCTTGACTACCTTATTAATGATGGTGACATGCAAGTAGAAATAACATTTTCAGTTCTTATCCCATGCTGAGTTCTCCAGACTGTAAAGCGTGTACCTTATTTCTGTAGATAAGATCATGCAGGTGGATCCTAGCAGTACTACCTTTAGAGAGAAGAAATTAACTTGACACAAGGAGGAGGCTCAAGCTAAGGGACTTGAGATGGATATTAATGTGCAATTAATGGACTAAGAGACTGCATTCATAATAATAAAAGAATAGGGCTATTCAGTTACTAGAGTTCTGTAATTATTTTCTGTGTTAGTCCCTAATGTGTGGGTCAAATCTTTGTCTACTGATGTTGATAAAAATATTCTGTCTGCCATCAGAAGGACACAGCCATGGCCTATTAGAAATGAACAGCTCCTCTGATGTGCATATACTGTTGTGTGCATAACTCACTACTGCCTTTGTGGAAACTATACACACCTCTGTATTATATTTGTACCTTTCTGTATATCTGTATGTGATTGGAAGTGAAACCAATATAGATTTCAGTGGCAGTAATGTCATGATGACTTAGTAGAAAAATCCTGACTCTGTATGTCTTTGCAAGGAAAATTCTTTAGACTTTCTGTAGGATGGACTCTGGCTAATACCACTCTGCAGTGCACTTACATGCCTTAGAAAACAGTCCGGGTTTTCAAAATGCAGGTGGAGCTGAAACAAGTGGCTCTTTTCAACTTAATTTCCCTTCCAAGCCATCTCAGTAATGCTACTAATGAATTTCTGTCTCTACGTATATGATATTTCTGAATGTCTATCACCAGGGTATCTAAATGTCATTATAAATTTAATGAACAGCTGCTGCCCATTAAAAGTAAGTGTAACTTCTATTGCTTAAATTAAACTAGTTTAAAGTAAAATGAGCATTTAGGTTAGGCAGGTGTTGCTGCTATTTATATCCAAAAGTCAAATTTCTCCTAGACCGAGGGCTAGTTTCAATTTTGCACTTTTTCTGCCACTGTTATTTTGCCAGAGAAAAATCCATAAACTGGTACCCAAACTGCAGAAATTATAAAAGTGGTGCCTACAGCAGCGTTCTGGTCATCTCTAAAATGTGGGTTTTCATGCCAGAGAATTGAATGATCTTCTTATACGAGGAACTTCTAACACTTGCCTTCTGTATTGCCAGTTGATGATACTACTCTGAGGTTAATTGGGCCATTCAATCGTGTTCTGCCACTCTGTCTTTCCTTAAAGGATTCAGTAAGATTGCCTGCTGAAATTCTTATTATCTCTGTAACAAATCTTAGTTTTACTACTGCTGGTCTAAGAGCAGAGGAAAAGAATTGGGGCAGATCCACAGCAGAATCAATTAGTGTCTTTGATGTTTTTTTGAATACTCAGTTACCAAAGCTCACAGGGGTGTCCAGAAACAAACCTGGTCAGGGTAAATATACCGGGACAATTGTAAACTCTCTGCCAGGTAGTTAATAGCAAAAAAGGGCCAGGTTCAGTGTATCTAGGACTGCTCTTCACAAGTGACTGAGCAAGGTCCAATTCCAAATCATGGAGCAGTGCCCTGCACAGGCAGATCATTCCCCTGCTAGCTCTCTCTAGTTGTAAGAGATCTGTTTATTAAGGCATTGAAAACAGATATAATTGGAAGGAACTAGAGAAGCATATCACACATGCACAAATATTGATAGCATCTGCGAGTCAAGAGGAAATGATGTTGTAAATAAGCCATTTAGCATCCTTCCTCTTCACTGCTGAGTATTTCGCATCACTCCACTTTAGACATCCACCCCACCCTCTCCTCAGCTTAGCTCTGCAAAGAGCAGCTCTGTGAAGGTCTCTTTGCCTGTCTTGGATCCTCAGGGAGTTTTTCCAATCCGGCTGTGAGCTACTGCTCTTCAGCTGCATGAAGATGCTGAGAAAGCAGGACTTAACAGTAGAGCCCACCAAGCAACACTTTCTGCCCAGTCTTCTCTCATCTGAAGGATTTACTACAGTGTTTCCTAACATGTAGCATTTCCCAGCCTGGGGAACAGCAGTCTGACCCAGGTCTGGCCATTTAGAAAGAAATGGAGGGTAGGGGAAGGGAAAGGCTGAGCCCACA
The DNA here is from genome assembly GCA_013399095.1 of Psophia crepitans. Classification (NCBI taxonomy): domain Eukaryota; kingdom Metazoa; phylum Chordata; class Aves; order Gruiformes; family Psophiidae; genus Psophia; species Psophia crepitans. The sequence continues at coordinate 93,742 of VWZZ01007745.1, read as the reverse complement.
AATCCCTTTGGTCTTGTGATAAGTTCTTGTATGTTGCTGGAGGACGTGTCAGCTGTGTCCGTGCCCAGGTAGGCGCCTGATGCCTGGGTCTGGGCTGCCCCAGCTGCCCTGCACCCTGGCTGCAGTGGTGGAATGAGTCCCAGCTGCCTAGTCCTGCCCTGCCACCCCCATGGGAAGCCCCCAAAGTCCCCAGCCATGAGCAGCCTCTGGCCTCCTGGAAGTTGTGTGAAAGGTCCCACTTTGATTGTGTCTCTGCAAACACTTCCAGGTTGTTTTCACTGCATAACTCTTGTTATCAGAAACCTCAGAAGACTTTCGACAGATCTGGCTAAGCAGATTAACAAAAAAATTTCCTCTGAAATTTGAATGGAGAGTCTAAATTTTCCATCTCTACCTGCAATGGTCAGAGCCTACATGCATTTTGACGACACAGCTAGTGTAGGATGCTTGGCAGAAGTCAGGTGGAAGAGCTTGTTTAGGTCTGTACTATTCCAGATGACAGCAGATCCAGCAGCTGTCCTCCAGTTTCTCCAATGAGCAAATGCCCATTGAATTCACCATCTTATTCAAGTGGGGAAATGTTGTCGTCCTCTTCAACAGTGCCACTGCCTCCTCTCATTTTCTCCTGCTCAAGATAACAGGCTACTGCTGGCCTCATTAATACATTTATTCCTTATTGCAGATCCTTTTTACATTTGACCTAATATATGCCACTTTTATTTTGAGGAGAAATAAAGGTACTGGGTTCCTTTATCAGCTTGGCAAATTTTTGCTTTTGAGTAGCTTATATTTGATGCTTCTGTAATTTCTTCATCTACTGAGAAATGGTCTTTCTATCCTTATGAATTTTGAACTTGGCATTAACTGTATTGCAAGGGAGAGATGGTGGCTCTGTAGCCAGTGCCTGACGTCTGACCACAGTACAATAGAGCAGGTGCAGATCTCAGTAGGGCAGTAAAAAGTTCATGTGGCACGGTGCTTGAAACAGAAAAAGGAAGGGCTCCGTGGACAGATCTTTTCCAGCCCTGTATTACTTTTGCATTATTCTTTGCTGGATTAGGAGGATCATCTCAAAGGATGAGATACAAAAGACAGGTAAGAAGGCTTCATACACTGCAGCCTTTATGTCAGCTCTTCTGTCCATCACTCTCTCACAGATTTTTTTTTAATTTGAAGTAATTCAGTAAGAGCTGGTTTGGTTCATTCTTTACATGTAACTTCAAGTGAATGGGGGAAGTGATTCAATGATCAGTGACAGCAGTCAAGTGACAGCAGTGTATATCATACATTTTAACCCCAGGCTTTATCAGGCAACAGAGGACTCGAAACAGAAGTTAATTTACCATATCCAAAAATCCTTCTGTGATGAGGGAAAAGAACCAAATCTTTTACAAATCCTGAGGCCATGAAAATACATGACTGTCCTAGAACAAAAACTTTGAAGCCCATTGCTGTTGAATGAGACACTTTGATACAAGACAAAGCCATGCTACGGGAAGCCCTTGAGGTGCTGTTGTATGACCTGGAATGTGAGAGCTGGAGGTTTTGCATACGTTGTCTGGGAAAACTGAGGGAGCCAGTCTAGAGTCTCTAACACTCTTAAAAAGGCTCTGAGAAAGGCAAAAATCCTTTATTCATATTTCCTCATATGATGCCTAACTTTGTGCAAATGGGTCTTTTCAGGAGGTCTCACGTGTGTCACCTTTCTGCTCTGGATGAAGAACTATGCCTTCAGCTCGCTGAGTTCTGAATATGAAGACCCTGAGCTCAATTCCAGATGCCATGTGCAGCAGGAGTGACTTTTTAAATCGTTATATATATACAGTGCATACATGTACAATACACTACAGTTCGTTAGTTCCACTGCAAACAGTTTTCCTTCAGTGGAAGTAGTCATGCAGATATACATCCTCTCCAGCCATTGAACTCATTGTCAGTGTGACCTTGGCAACATTAATGCAACATCAAAGTGGAAGATCTCAGTGCCAACTGCAAAACTACTCGATATGCAACAACACAACAAAAATAGACCAAAACAAAAACAAAAAAAAAAGCCCCAAACAAAAACCCCCACAAACAAACAAGCAAAAAAAAAACCCCCAAAAAAGTTAATGAAAATGATAAACAGCTCTGTTCACTCCCTCCCCGACAGATGTACTTTCATGCTCCTAGCTACCATCTGCTTTACTAATAGACTAAAGAGGAGCAAAATGCTGTACAGTGTCACCTCTTCCATGAGGAGCAGTTTGAAGGACTACTTAATGGAGACAACTAACATGATGGACAGAACAATTTTATTTTTTTTTTTACCTTCCTCATAGCAATAGGACACTCTTTTAGTTACAAGGAACTGATTATGAGCAAAATTCTAGTCAAAGCATGGCTTCACCAAGGGCAAGTCCTGTCTGACCAATCTAGTGGCCTTCTATGAAGCAGTGAATACATCAGTAGACAAGGGAAGAGCTACAGATGTCATCTACCTTACTTCTGTAAGGCCTTTGACGTGATTCCTCACAACATCCTTCTCTTTAAATTAGAGAGATATGGATTTGATGAATGTGCTGTTAGGTGGGTGAGGAATTGATTGGATGGTCATGTCCAGAGGGTAGTGGTCAATGGCTCAATGTCCAGCTGAAGATCAGTGACAAGGAGTGTCCCTCAGGGGTCTGTACTGGGACCAGCACTGTTTAATATCTTCATCAGTGACACAGATGGTGGGATCGAGTGCACCCTCAGCAGGTTTGTAGATGACACCAAGCTGAGTGATGAGGTTGACATGCCTGAGGGATGAGATGCCATCCAGAGAGATCTGGACAAGCTCAAGAAGTGGGTCTATGTGAACCTCATGAGGTTCAACAAGGCCAAGTGCAAGGTCCTGAAACTGGGGCAGGGCAATCCCTGGTATCAATACAGGCTGGGAGGTGAAGGGGTTGAGAGCAGCCCTGTGGGGAAGGACTTGAGGGTACTGATGTATGAAAAACAAGACATGAGCTGACAATGTGTACTCACAGGCCAGAAAGCCAACCGTATCCTGGCTGCATCAAAAGAAGCATGGCCAGCAGGTCGAGGGAGGTGATTCTGCCCCTCTACTCTGCTCTGGTGAGACCCCACCTGGAGTACTGTGTCCAGCTCTGGGGTCCTCAGTACAGGAAAGACATGGAGCTCCTGGAGTGAGTCCAGAGGAGGGCCATGAAAATGATCAGAGGACTGGAGCACCTCTCATATAAAGAGAGGCTGAGAGAGCTGGGCTTGTTCAGCCTGCAGAAGAGAATCACAGAATCATAGAATCACTAAGGTTGGAAAGGACCTCTGAGATCATCAAGTCCAACTGTCAACCTAACACCACCATGCCTACTAGACCATGTCCTGGAGCACCGCATCTATGGGTTTTTTGAACATCTCCAGGGACAACGATTCAACTGCCTCTCTGGGGAGCCTGTTCCAATGCCTCACTAAAGGCTCCAGGGAGACCTAATTGCAGCCTTCTAGTAACTAAAGGGGGTCTATAAGAAAGATGGGGACAAATTTTTAGCAGGACATTGTGACAGGACAAGGGGTAATGGTTTTAAACGGAAAGAGGGTAGATATAGGCTAGATATAAGGAAGAAATTTTTTACAGTGAGGGTGGTGAAACACTGACATAGGTTTCCCAGAGAGGTGGTAGACGCCCCATTCCTGGAAACATTCAAGGTGAGGTTGGAAAGGGCTCTGAGCAACCTGATACAGTTGAATATGTCCCTGCTTATTGCAGGGGGGTTGGACTAGATGACCTTTAAAGGTCCCTTCCAACCCAAACTGTTCTATGATTCTATGACTGAAAGACTTCTGAGCAGCCTGCTGAATCCTGTGTAGTGCCACCCTTGAGGTGCTACAAATAAGTGTTATGCAATGCAGAGCATTAAATACATTTTGTTTCCTCAGAAAGTAATTTATTTTGTTTAGCTCCAGAAAGGTTTGAAAAATATGGTGGTTTTTTTCACCTTGCAGCAGCTGCACTGGTGTGAAGCGTTAATCAATTCTGCATGATTTTTAATTAATGGTCTTCAGTCTCTAGAAGTGTACAATGGGAGTGGTTTTAATTTATACTGTAATACTGTATTTGTTTTCCTTCAAGAAGTCTAAGTCAGAAACATTGTTCAGCACGAGAATTGGACTCCTGAATTTTAAAAGTAAAATTACCTCTATGGTTATCTCAGCAGATCTGAAAACCCTGTCAGGCAAGCGGCATTCAGAAATTCATTTCTCAAGCTTGATCCATTGCACATCATACTTCAGAAAAGTTAAAAATCATAGGGAATTTAACAAGCACAAGATCCCCCCACATCCCCAAAAAAGGTAGAATTTGAGGACATCATCAAGCAGAACGAAAGCTGTTAAAACAGCAGCAAACTGCTTAAAAAAAGCAATACAGTAAAATTAGGAGTGCATGTAAATTGCTTCTTGCTGAGTACACAAGGCACTGGAAAATCCTCTGTAAGGGATATTATGCTTTATCTTGGACATGTGTACTGCTGTAATCAGGTAGTTTGCGCTTTAACTTGGAAGCATGAAGTGTCTGGACAGTAGTATTAGAGCTAGCTGTATTCTCAGCTCCCTGCTGCGCCGTCAGCAGGAATAATTTTACCGTTCCTCTTTACGAGCCTTTGGAGCCATAAACACCTCCCCAGCTTTTCAAGCAGAGCTCTGTAACTGGATAAGCAGTGTGTCCGTTAGCAATCTTGTTGCAGAGAAGGAGCTGGAACAAGCGTACTCCTCTGGAAAACCGTACGTCTGCCTGGTGCTACCTGCTGCAGCCCTCTAACAAGGACTGACAGCAATTTTCTGCCTCAATTCCACCGTGTGAGAAATTCAAGGGAGGCAAGAAAGGGGTGGAGATCAGACAAGCAGGATCAACCAACGTTTTTCTTCCTCTTGAAATGTATAGGTATGTACATAATAAAGCTCTTGTCCCTCAATAAGTGGTTCACACCCAGTTCTTGTTAGAAATACGTAAAACTGTCAGAAGATGATGCTTGGACTGTGACTTTGTGAGATGTTCACTTCCACGTGGATGGAGACTGACATTACAAACTCCATGACTGTAGGTGGCCACAAATGTGACAGCCTCAGCTGGAGCCCAGAACTGTAACCAAACCCCTTAGCTCAGAGGTGGCTCTTTCTGCATCAGGGCTCATGGGAACTGGTGGGTCTGCCTATACAGGGAGGTGACCCTCATGTTAATCTTCAGAGGCTAAATGAAAGGTGCTGGTTGTTTCCATTTTTTTACGAGTGTTAAATTTACTTGGAAATATGAACAGTGTCTTGGAGGATCGGGTGTCTTGCACCTTCAGCTCTGCAGAACTTTCTACTGCCTCACTGTGGGATGGTGTGATGAACTGTCATCTGTGTGACAGGTGAATAGAAACAGATTTTTAAAGGCGTGAGACCCCCACAAGTGTGTGGTGGGAGGGAGCAGTGCGTGGTTTTTTTATCAAACTTCTGGCAACGCAGTGAGCTCGTGATCTTAAATATGCACCCTTTCATATTCATTGTGTAAATGTGACATGGCCCATTTCTGTGGGAACATCAGCAGGAAAACACACACCTTCACTGTGTGAATGTGCAGCTGGCTTACTTGCAGGTACCATCTTTCTTTCTTCATTCATACATTCATGAACACCTCTTGGGACCATGGAGAAGAATTGCTCAGCAGCAGGCATGAAGGGACAAGACAATGATTCCTCTTGCTCAGATGAACAAATATGGTTGAACAATTTTTAAATCTAGCTGTTTAAATCCAGATTGCCTCTCTGTACAGACAGTCTCTTGGAGGAGAGAGACAGGAAAGCAGGAAGAATTTCACCATTAAAGGAAGAATTTCACCACAAAAAGAAGAATTCCCAGTTCTACAGCTGGAGAAGAGATGCACTCCGGCCACTCATCCTCTACACAGACCTCTAAGGAATGGTTCCTCCATCAGCCAGCAGCTAACAGAGCTCCCTGGGGTGTCTGCACTGCCAAACAGTGTCAGGAAATGTCACTGGACAGTAGAATTTTATTATCTACTATGGTAGACTGTTAAAACTATCCCCAGTGCAGCACAGACTAGCTGGCCCTCTTCCATACAATTCCCAAGCAACTGGGGGGTTACTGCAAGCTAGGGACTACTGTCAACATACGATTTGAGGCAAAGAAATTTAGTGTCATGACCACAGACTGTTTGGTGATGGAGAAAATGTGTAACACTAGTGTAAAAGTAGCTAGCTGGAGGGCGAGGCATCCCTCGGTCTCTGTTGGAGGATGGGTGGTAAATAACATGTGCTCTGCTCCTGGTGCAATAAACTGTGCTCCGATTGCTGAAGAAATAGTGGTTTGGTTTTGGGAAGAGTTGTTGAAGAGCTGAGTTTATCGGTGGGAACAGTTTTTTAGAGGATTTTGGAGGGTGTTACACTCAGCTGGCCAAAGGGTACGTACGTGCAGGTGAGACACAGAGACGGTGATCCCGAATGTAAGGGGAAGGTGGAAGTATTGCTACAGGGTGGGAAAAAGGCAAGGGCTGAGAGAGAGGGTGAGTAGGAAGCCAGAAAGGGGATAAAGGTGCAGGGCTTTGCTGAAGCAGCAAGCATGCTGTGAGTTCTTTGTTTTACGCTACCTCATTTTCCACCAGGACTGCCTGATCAGCCCATCTTTTGGGTCATCTGTGTGACCTACAGAGACCGCAGAGTTCTTGGGAGGCTACCCTCCTCTTCAGTTTTCCACATTGTTTTTAGCACAGGTAGACCTTGATCCTGGGCAGGACGCTAAGTGCAAGCTATTAAGGAACATAGCCAGACCCTTGCATTGACCCTTCTTCCCCTCTCATGGGAAGACCAGTTCCCTCTGTTCTTTTCCTCAACAAACCCTGCTAAAGAAGCAGCCATGCATTTCCTGGAATAGGGATAGCAAGACAGAAGCAAAATTTCTCTAGCATGAAGTTCTTCCGGAAAGGGGAATGAACATCAATTTCATCACAATGCAGACTCCAGCACTGGAAGCATTGCCTGGATAAGGGATGCATAAAGCTATTCTACTGTAATACATACTTAAGGAAATGGAGTAGCATCTCATTTAAGTCTCTTGCACTGCAATTTGCTGAGTATTGAAGCTCTTTCTGAAGGTTTAGAAAGTTAGTGTGGTATTGCAAAGGGGTTCTCCTCCTGAATGTTAAGAATACAGACACCGACATAGCTGGACCAAGGTGTAGCATGGGCAGGTGGTACCAAAGGAAGAAAGGGATGGGTAGGAGGTGACTGTAAATTACACTTGCACTGGGAGTTATGGTTAGCAGTACAATCACAGAGTGCAAAAAATACATGACTTTCTAAATTCTTCTTATTAAGAAATAAATCATAAGGTGATTGAGACCACTTTGGAATAATGGAATAAGCTGATTTCAACAAATGAGACATGTCTAGAAGCACAGAGCATGCATTTATGCATCCAACCAGTGTAACTAGATCTCTACTCCTTACCCACTCATTATTCTCTTTTCAGCAGGGGTTTTCATGCTAAAAGGGATGACTGATTTAAACGCAGTGTCAATAGGAAAGAATACAAGCTTAAAGTCCCCCTTTTTTTGGCTTGGTTCTCAAGCCGAAGCACGTGCAATCAGGATGGGATGCAGGGTGAGGCAATATGCTGGGGAATGCAATGTCTTGTTAAAGGATTTGTGAGTGAAATACTATAACCTTCCACAATCTGCACACATTCACCCAGTGTAAAATAATTGTTGCATCCTGAAAGTAAATCAGCACAATGAGATAGGGAAGCTGAGTACCGAGTTATTTATGCCCCCTTCTTGATGTAAGATTTTGGGAGTCCAACAGCTGTTGGAAAAGATAACTCTCTGATTGCTTTTATCCTTCACAGCTAAGGCTGACTTCCATCTCACCTTCTAACACAAAGTTTCATGCTGCACTACTGTGAAAGTTCTTGAGGTTTTTGTACAGGAAACTGATGTGTTTGCATTTTGTCTCCCTGCCCTGATGTCTCTTTCCAGGGGAAAAGCCAGCTGCAGTATTTACAGAGCTGTTACAGACACTACAGGCGTAGGGTAATATCCAAAGTCCAGGTTAGCACCATCACCAGAATCATGGAATGTGGGAAGGGTAAGGGAGAGGCATTACACACTCAAGGTAGTGCAGTAGAAGAAGCCATTTTGGCCAGTGGTCAAAGCTATATTGTTTCTCTTCCCAGTAAATTAGTGGCTGTTGGGTTGGTTTTTTTCTTTTTCTTTCTTTTTTTTTTTTTTCCCCCAGGAAAATCTTTGATTCTGGTCACTGAGTGCTATGTGCAATGTTGGTTTGTTGTTTTTTTTCCAAAGAAAGAATGCAAAGGAGGGAAATATTTTGAGCTCCTGGTCTTTACTAACAGAATGCATCTTTTTCAAGGAGCTCTATGGGTCTTGCTTTCTAACTTGCTTACTTACCAAAAAGGATGAAGTAATTTTCCTCGGGTATGCTGAATGCTTTTGAGTCAGACTTAAAGCAAAGGATCTCCTCTGTTTAGATCATTTTAAGACTTACACCCTAAAATCCTGAGATTACAAGTAGCTTTCCCAGCCTGTATAGGGATGATTTCATGTCTCACAGAACTGTTGCACAACTGAACTGATAAGATTTAGGGGAACCTGAAGCTTCTAGAAGGCAAGGACTGTGCTCTTGGACCTGGAGAGCAAAGCCTGCTTGCTTTAAGTCCTAGCCTAGCAGGAGGACATTCTGCAAATCAAATTGGCTCATGCCCTTGTTGACCCTGATGTTATGACGATATGCACCTCATGAAACCTCTCCTGTGACTGAGAACAGGTATCATGCAGTATGATAAATCCAATATGTTCCTGGAAGATAAGGAAAGAGAAGATAATAATGATTGCCTCTATTCTTGTATTTCTCTCCTCATACAGAATCAATCATAGAATCATAGAATCACTAAGGCTGGAAAGGACCTCCGAGATCATCAAGTTCAACCATCAACCTAACACCACCATGCCTACTAGATCATGTCCTGGAGTGCCACGTCTACATGTTTTTTGAATGTCTCCAGGGACAGTGATACAACCCCCTCTCTGGGCAGTCTGTTCCAATGCCTCACTACTCTTTCTGTGAAGAAGTTTTTCCTAATATCCAACCTAAACCTCCCTTGCCGCAACTTGAGGCCATTCCCTCTTGTCCTGTCACTTACTACTGGGGAGAAGAGAGTGAAGCATAGCTCTTCCTTGGGAGAAGAGACTGAAGCATAGCTCTTCAATGTCTTTTCAGTTTTAATCAGTGTTATTGAAAATTTAAAAAATTAAAGAGAATTCTGTTGGTTTTTTTATAAAAGTATATCCTATGTCAATTCTCTATTTCTTTGTACATGTGATCTCAGTTTTTACCTTAATGTTCAAACCTTTCTCTTTCCTTTGCACTTCTGTAAGGCTCCAAACAATCCTGCTGGTGTAAAATGGGCCTGGTTTTCATGTAGTCTGATCCTCGTAATTAGGACTTTGAATGCTTTCCTTTTAGAGTAAGTGAATCAAATCTGACCCAGATTGGCCACAATCAGACTTTTCTGTCTTCTAGAAGTTGTCCAGAGAGCAGTGTTAAATACTCTGCATTTCTTGCCTGATGGAGAGTGTCTCAGTACAGAAATGTCTGATGTTATAATTAGTTCTTTTGTTGGCAGTTTCAACAGAAAGACCCAAGCCACAAAGAACTAGAGATTGGACTACTTTAGCAGCAGTGATCCAATTATCTGTGGGATCCATGGTTAGCCCAGGGCTTTCCAGAAGAAGTAAATTAGGGGCTTTGCTCAGATGTACTGAAGACTGAAGTGTCCATGTGGTATCTTGAATTCAAGGGCAGAGCACCTGATATTCAACACTGCCAGACCTGGTTTCTTTATGCAATTAAGAGAAATGGGAGCTGGATTCAGGCTGCCCTCTACAGCTATATAAGTGTTTAGCATGAATTGAAGAGCTTACCATTGGCCATGCAGCAGTGGGTCTCCCTGTGCAGTCATGGGGCTCTCTAGGCAGTCAGGACAGACAGTGATGAGGAAGGTCTAAATAAAGTGACCGTGGTGCTCTTGGCAGTCCAGGCTGTCACCAAGCTGGATGTCACGTAGTCTGCATCACCCTGAGAAGGAGTCTGCCTCATGCCAGTCACTGAGGGTGCAGGTATTTACTCTGATACAGGTCCTGATGCTGTGCTTGGCATCAGGAGCCTCTTACCAGAGGAAAAACTAGTGCCTTGTGTTTCCCTCGTTGGAGAGGGTGTTTACTGAAGGTCACCCTTGTCCTTCAGTGTAGGCTTAGTTTAAGTTAATAACTTTGGCCATTTGTCCACCTCCACAAAGTATCTCAGCTGTGCCCTCCGAGTAACCCTACCAGGCGAGGAAACCACATCTAAATGATACAGCACTGAATGCTGGGCAACTCTATATCATTGCATAAAGAAAAAGAAAATGAAAAAGTGTCGCTTTTCCTAGGAAGTTACTCCTACAATTAACTGTTTATCTGATGTTCACAGAGTCCAAGAATCTTCCTCAGCGTCTTTGCAATCTCAATATTAGTGACATTAGCAGAAGTCAGCAACGGAAGCATTTCCCTTCAAGCAGCCTAAAATTCATCTCTTTCATGTCATACACAAACACTGTTATCGCCCACATTTGTGTATGATTGCAGAGTATGACAGAGCAGGGAGGTGCAAGTGACATTCTTTGCCTGGTGTCACTCAGTGGAGAGCACGAATTTATCTCTTTTCATGTTTCCTGATTTATCAAGATAAAGCTGACATCAGCTGTTGAAAATGGCTCAAAAATGCAGTTCTTTGACAAAAAGTGAGTCATTCATGGCTAAGAGGAATTAGATTATCTTTTCAAATTCTTTCTCCAAACAATAAACAAGCACAGTAGCAGTACTGATTTTTTGGTTCTGTGTTTTTGTCCTTTGTTCTTTGCTTTATTCCAACCTGCACAGCTCGGGGCTGATCAGGGAGTATATTGAGCATTCACAACTCTTACACAAGTCTGAGCCGTTTGTGGAAATTCTGCGTGTTGTCAGCTTTGGTCCTGTTAAAGAGCTTCAATAGGTTGTGCCAAAAAATCTCATTTCTTTGCATAAGCACCAGCTGAAGCTTTTCACTCGTCACTGGAGATGAGTCTTTAACAACTCTACTTCACGTACAAGGCTCCATCCCAGGCAGTGTCCAAGGCGAGGCTGGATGGAGCTTTGGGCAACCTGGTCTAGTGTAGGGTGTCCCTGCCCATGGCAGGGGGGTTGGAACTAGATGATCTTTGAGGTCCTTTCCAACCTGAACCATTCTGTGATTCTGCAATTCTATGTTATGGATACTTCTGTTCATGCAGTAAGTTTGGATTTGGGTTCTGTGTTTACCACAGACATGCTGTAAACAACTACATCTCAGTTATACAGCAAAGTCTGGTCCGCCAGGTCTAGTTAAAGCTTCTGTAAGAAAGAGTGTGGGTCTGGTTACGTCTCAGCCTTGCAAGGAAATATGTCTCTGCACTTTTGGGGGGGGCTCTTATTACTCACTCTTTTCAGTGATATTCACAATGGTCCCAGCCTAAGTTCACAACAGTATAAAACAAGTGGAACGGCCAAACATAAGGCAGAACATATTAAAAAGTGTCTTCAGATGAACGTGAAGCTAAGACCTAGGCATTTTACAGCATACTCCAGCAGCTACGTGCCTAAGATTATATTTGCTATGGTTAAACCTTTTCCCCACCAAATCTGGTAGGAGCTTTTCTAGCTTTTCTAACTATGCTTAGAAATTTGATTTCAGTTTTATAAATATCAATTATTTTAGATGAAATATCTATGCCTACAACAAAGTGTCTAACTTCATTAATGACACACAACCCCCCTTTCTGCTTCCATGGAAAAACAGTAGAATAACATAAATGAAACATTTAGGGGCTGGTTTATATTTTCTGACATACTGAAATAAAGTTAAAAAATCCTTAATTTTGAGTCTGCTGAATTTGAAGTTGGCTTCAGAATTATTTACTGAATCTGTATGTGTTGGGAGGGTTCATTTACAAACAGACTTTAAATTACTTTTCTAAGTTTAGCTTTTCTGTGTAGCTGAAATTATTTTTTTTTAATTCTTTAGAATTTGTCACCTTTAAAAACTGTATTTTGAGTAAATTAATTATTCACCTAAAAAGTTCAGCTAGCTCTGTGTCTGCTGATCTAATGCATTCACCACAGTGAGTTTTTGAGTCACATCCAGTATTTTTTAATGAGTGATAGACCAAGGCCTAAGGTTTGAATGCAAATCCACACCTTATGTTTTTAAAGGTTCTTATCTGGATGAGATTTGGTGTTACTACCATCAAACTTCACTGTGAAATGAAGCTATTACTGACACAGAAATCAATTGAGCATCTCAATGTATTTTCAATGTTACATCAGTATGAACATAAAGAAGCCAAAATTGGCGTTGCTGGGATCTGCCAGTTCGAAATAAAGCTTGTAGCAGGAAAATCCCTATTGCATACCGCATCAATTGATAAGTCAATAAACTGAATCTGCAAGAGACTTACTGTATAAAAAGATCAATGTCTCCTCAGGTTATTACTAGCTATTCTTGACAAGACACAGTACTGAAAAGTCTTTAACCTTCACTGTAGCCTTTACATTTTCTCTGATACGATGTGAAGATATTTGAAATAGATGAAGCAGGATCTTAAGACTTGCTTTTCTGATTGCCTTGTATGATTGGTAAGTAGGGAAGGAGAAAGATGAAATTTGACCACAAAGATAGGTAAAATATCTTTGAGTAAAACTGCTAGCTAGAAAAACTGACAAGGCTTTCTTCAGTTTGCTCATTTAAGAGGGATCTAAGTTCAAGAGAATGATGAACAACTAATCTTCACTCTCAAAGCTGACAGACTCTGACTTTTATGAATCATAGAATCATAAAGGTTGGAAAAGACCTCCAGGATCATCTAGTCCAACTGTCCCACCACCACCTATTGCCCACTAAACCATGTCCCCAAGTACCACATCCAACCTTTCTTTAAACACCCGCAGGGACAGTGACTCCACCACCTCCCTGGGCAACCCGTTCCAATGCCCGACCACCCTTTCCGAGAAGAAATTTCTCCTCATCTCCAACCTAAACCTCCCCTGGTGCAACTTGCAGCCGTTCCCCCTAGTCCTGTCACTAGTTATCTGCGAGAAGAGGCCAATCCCCAGCTCACGACAACTTCCTTTCAGGTAGTTGTAGAGGGCAATAAGGTCTGCCCTGAGCCTCCTCTTCTCCAGACTAAACAAGCCCAGTTTCCTCAGCCGCTCCTCATAAGACCTGTGCTCCAGCCCCTTCACCAGTTTCGTTACCCTTCTCNCCAGGCGAGCGTCAACCAACACCCCCAGGTCCTTTTCCTCTGCACAGCTTTCCAGCCACCCCGCCCCCAGCCTGTAGCGCTGCCTGGGGTTGTTGTGTCCAAAGTGCAGGACCCGGCACTTTGCTACATTGAACCTCATCTCATTGGCCTCTGCCCAGAGATCCAACCTGTCCAGGTCCCTCTGCAGAGCCATCCTACCCTCCAGCAGATCGACACTTCCCCCCAGCTTGGTGTCGTCTGCAAACTTACCGAGGGTGCACTCAATTTCCTCATCCAAATCGTCAGCAAAGATGTTGAAGAGGATGGGCCCCAACTTGAAGAGGATGGGCCCCAAAGTCTATGAAGAGAGGCAGGTGAGACACCCAGGTCAGACCAGTGTGTTGTGGCAATTGGATTTTTGCACAGATGGTGCAGGAGTCTCAGGGATGACAGCCATGGACAGCAAGGAGCTTGGATCACTAAGCATCAGTATTAGATGACTTCTAACTCCACCTCTGTATTTTGTATTTACTAAACATACCATATGCAGGTACTTCAGGCACCACCCACAACTTTTCTACACATCTGTAAAAGACATACAGATTATATTATTACAGAGTCCTCTCCAAATACCAGCTAGGATAAAGATGCCAAAAGCAGTAATATAGATGCATTTGTGACACTAATTTATTTACCTCCTAAAGGAGGTAAACTGTTTTACTATCTCATTTAGAGCTAATATAAAAGTTTCTGCACAACTCTTCTTTATAGAGTGCAGAGAAAACTCATGATTTAAAAAAAAAAAAAGGAAAATTCCCTCTTGACATGTGGATCATCAATGCTAGTGCTCCTGGAGTTAAAATGTTGACAGTTTGTATTGCATTTTCCTGTTACCAAATAATATTTTGTAAAGATGAACACAATTCCCTTGAGTCTGTCCCCCCAGTGTCTGGTTCCTAGCCTCTGCATCATGAAATATTACAGTTTGGTCATTACGGCTGTCTCTTACTAGTCTATTTTTGTGCAGGTTATTTGGGGACATCCCCAAGTCTTTGATTTCTGTTACCTGATTTAGCCCCAACTTTCCCAGGGAAAATTCTAAAGATCAGGGAAGGATTTTTTTTTTTTTACACTTAGCAGCTTGTGACATAACTTAACAATTTTCATCAAGCCTAATTCAGAAGGAAATGCAAAATAAGCCAGTTACCAAACTTCTTCCACCTCTGAAGGTCTCCCATTTCACAAGAAGAGAGGGGTCTAACATGCATAGGACTGGATTAAGAGACTTTGAAAGAATATCCAGAGTAGCAGTGATTCCCAGCAGACAGATTATCTCACTGTAGGAATTTACAGATCCCTCTGCTTTGGGAGGCTCTGAAGTCCTTCATGACTGAGACTTTTAAGCATTCAATGCTGCATGTATTCAGTCAGCTTTGCAGGAGCATGCTCAGCGTTGTCAAACTGTAAAGGCCTCTCAGATCTATGGAAACAGACTCGATTGTGGGAAACAATAATTAAATATTGGCTCGAACAAACATTTAATGTGTAATAACAAAACACTGGCTGTTAATATTTAATGCAAGGACATGTAGTTTTGGCTAGTGTCAGCAAAACCATGAGAAGGCACTGAACTACTGAGGAGAAAATTCATTTAGCTAAATTTAGAACCTCCTTGAAATGACAGAAACTCCCATTAACTTCAATAGAGCCAAGATTTCATACAGAGCTCCTAAATTTAGTACAGAGCTTGAAACATTTGTAATTAGCAAAATGGGAGTTCTGAAATGGTGGGAATGGCTTTATTTATTTGCCTGCTAACTCTTATTCCACTGTAATTGAACAATCATTCATTAGAGGAATGGCTCATCTGTATCCCAAGTTATTTTCTTAACTTGAGGAGATTTTTGAGGGAAGATTCTCCAAGTCTTGTATTGCTGATGGGATTTTAGCATTCTTGAATCAATAAATGGTAAGCTTCCTTCAAAAATCTGTTTTGATTTTCAAACAGCTGATGATAGCCTGTTCCCTACACCAAAGCAGAGGAAAAAACATACATCTCTTGTTAGTGTGAGAAAAATGTAGATCTACATTTTCATTCATTCATGTCTGGCTTCCACCCAAACACCAGAAGGAATTTCTTGTTTCCTCTATCAACTGTAAACCGGAACAAGCTTGTATCTTCTTCTTCTTGAAAAGGCAGCTGTCGGGCAAATGATTTCACCAAAAAAAAAAATAAAAAAAAATGCTTGTGCATACTCTGCAGTCAGCTTAATCTGTACATCCACAAACTGTGAATTGTGCAGAACTGGATCTCTGTCAGTTGACCTCTTGCAGGCAGAACTGTTAGCTTCAACTAACAAAGCACAAACACAAACACTAAACCTGCTGACTGGCCTGTATGCAATTTCACCTTCTTCGGGACTTTTTTTGTGGGGGAATGAATTCAATATATAAGCCGTGAATGGGTCAGTGCATCTCTGCATTTTCAGGGTCAAGCCAGCTCATATGAAAGTTATGGTAACTGTGGTAACTTTGATAAGCTTTTCCTTGAGCTTATTTCATTAACAAAATTTTGTTAGGAAGTTTTGTAACTCTAATAGAAAGTACCTAAAATGCCCTCCCACCGACTTTAAACCTTAAGCAGACATGCAAACCTCAGGAGACTGCTGAAATGAAGGGAAAACTTGCTTACTTTGTAAATAATGGTCTTTAACAGTAGATATGTGGTCTTCACATATGGCTATCAGCATAGCATAAGGAGCAATTTCTACAAACTGTGTGCATACTTGCTGCTCTTACCACTGGCTGGATGTGAGCTGAGCCACAGGCATCTCAACACATATGAAATGCTCACGGTAACTTGGATCTCATATTCACACAAGTATCTAATCTTAATATTTGTCACCCATGAACAAACTCACTGGCTTGAAGCAAAAGACTGCCCAGAGATCTATGACACCAAGCTTGAGGAATATGTATGCAAAACAGGCTTGATTGGCTGATGCTTCTCTTTGCATACCTTCCTGGCTATTGCTCCTTAGCTTATTCTCCTTTGCTACCATAATTTTTCTATTTCCAGAAAAAAAAGCTATTTCGAGATCTCTGGAGTAGAGTAGTTGCACATGGACTACAATATATTAATTCTGCAGCAATCTGCTGAGTTTCTGAGTGCACTGATACTTTGGCATCTCCAACACCCTGCGGCAGTTCCGCCGTTCAGCTATGTCCCACTTGAAAGAGAACAACTTTGTATCTTCGGCGTGCTGCTTGATAACACCACCATTTTCTGAAAATCTGAAGCACTTGGAAAAAAAAGTACATCTGATACTATTTCTCTGTAACAAAGAAGCCATCTTTCCAGGGAGCTACTGATTGCCTACTAGCATACAATTTGAAGAAGGTATATGGTATCAAATTTATCCTCTTTCTAATATATGCCTGGCTTCCTCTAGCATACATCTCATTTGGGGATATCTTGTGCTAGGAAAATAGAGATTCATATGGTACTGTCTCACAAATAACTCACAGTTCCCCCATCTCTGGTCACTACGCCTGCCTACTTTGTCAGGGTGTTCAGAAGCTGCTGAATGATTGTCTCCTTTGCCACGGTAAGCTGAGAAGAGGAGCCTCTGCAAGGTCTGCCACATGCTGACTGGGAAAACAAGGCTTTCAGAAATTCTCTTTGTCCTTCTCTTGCCACCCACCCACCCTGCTTTCAAAAGCATTTTTCTTTTTTTTTTTTTTTTTTTTGTAAAGTGATAAAGCAGGTTTTTGTCATTCTATCCTTCTCCATATGCTTCTTTTAGCAGAAAAATAGTCCAGCAGCAGCAAGAAAGCTGTTTGTGTGAGTGAGCTCCTTTCAGCAACATGGCTGAAAGAACTTTTTCCCTTCATCCCCAAATCTATTTATCCAACTGTTTAAAAAAATCTAAGCAAAAGTTGGATAAATTTGTTTGTTCTTTGTCTTCAAGGAGAGTCAAAAACCTTCAGTCTTTAGCAATCTGAAAGCTTGCTAATGAGCAGTTTAGTTTTCTGTACATTAAATACAAAAATGCGTACTTTTGTTGCTGTTCCTCTTTTTCTAAAGAAACAAAGTTCCTTTAGTCACCTTAGGATAGTTGCTCAAAACCAAATGCACAGTGTCACTAGCTGCTTTTAGAAATCCTGGGATTGCGTTTGACATCACATCGCATATGTGGGTGTCGAGTACTTCTGAAGGCAGGTGGGAAGTGCCATTACAATACATTGCTGTTCAAGGTCAGAGTCACAGTAAGACAGCAAGCACCCCAGGCAGACTTTCAGTTTGATTTCCCAGTTAGGATGGGCGTGTGGCCCTGCACAGACTGGGCCTCATGCACGATGGTCCAGCAGTGCCTTCCGTTTCAGGTGACTAGAAGGAGCCAGATTTGATGGTAGCACCTCTGCTCTATATAGTCTTAGAAGCCTCCAACACTCCCAGGACGCTTGGAGAGGAGCCAAGCTGGGCATGATTTTAGGCCCAGCTTTTCCTCTTCTACAAACCTTGAGTGGATGCCAAAGGAGCTGTGCCCCGTCCTTGTGGTTCATGGCTTCCTGCTGTGACAGATCCAAGCGCTCAGCTGGCTTTTAAACCAAGAGGCAGGCAGGGAAAGGGCAGAGTGTGTTTACAACGTAGACTGTAATTTCCTGGCTGTGCCTCTGCCTGTGGGCACGCTGAGGAGTTCAGGAACTGTATAATAAGCCTGATGTGCAACTGGCTTGTTTGCTGCAAAAGCAGAGGAAGCAGTTACCCACGGATCACTTTTCAGAAGTGGAAGACATTACCGCCTGACCTGTAGAAGAAAGGGGAGCAGGTTTCTTAGTCAGGGTTTTTGCAAGCCTTGTACAATTTTTGCTGTAAGTGGGGTTTCCCTTGAGACACTGCGGTATTCACTGTGGTGTGGTGAGCCAGAGGAATTTGATTGTCTGGTTTTTTAAGAAGCATCTGCCCACCTGACCCAAAAGCCGAGGATAATATCTCCCATAGTTCAGGGTTACCAGAAGTGAGCCTCAGAAGTGCCCTCTGGGGAAGTAAAATGCATGTTGGCAAAATGCCCCACCAAGCTGGAAGGGCCACGTTATTAATTGGGAATGGTCCCTAGCACATCCTGACCTCCGAATCATCCACAGGTGTTATGATCAGAAGTGCTGTTCCTGCAGACCAAACCTCTGTTGTGCAGTTGCAGGATCATCAGGCCATAAGCTTGTTCTTTTTCCATATTTTTTTTTTAATCAGATTCCCCAAAAGCAGGTGATACGGTTCTGAAAGGAGAGGGTAGAGGCACTGCTTAGCTACTGGAGCAACAGCAAACCTGATTTAACCCATACCAGGGCTTCCAAAAGCCGGTCTACTTTGACTCAAAACTGGCAATACGTTTCAGATGTTGCATTTCTATCTGATGAAGAATCTGATAGCTCTAGAAGTGCTGGTGCTCCTGTTCTTGCAGATAGGGGGTAGAGGCATCATATGTCACAGCATCTTGTTGCCTCTCCACCGTTACCATATACTTTGTCACCATGTCAGTGTCCTGCTACAGAGCAGGGTATTTCATTGGGGGTTGCACCTGGAATTCCCACCTCTATGAATGCAGATCTCTGGGAATGAGTCCGGTGGACTCAGATACCCCCAAAACGAGTCACACTTTCCCACATAAGGAATTACATATCACAAGAGATTATATTGCAGTAGTGGGTGGCTCAGATATGCTTGTAAAGGGTTAAAGTTCCAATTGCACCTGCAAGGAGGGGTGTACACAGCCTCTAAAGCCAGCTCTGCTTTTTACCTTTAAGGAAAGAAAGGCACAAAGTTACCCACTGCAGACTTGTGACCTTGGGTTACTTGGAGATCCCTCAGTCTCTTGGTACATTTCAGAGCAACTGGAAATCTTTCAGGACAAAGCGTGTGATGAGGATAAGCATTGAGAAACACAGATGTGTACCCTACCTTCCTAAGACTCCAGCTGGCAAACTCAGCAGCTGCTGTTTTTTCCTCTGTTCCTTATGCTCTTGTGAATCCAGCCTGTGATTTCGGTTTGTTTCCTGGTGCTGGCTCCACAGTTCCACAGCTAGCCTGGGCTACATGCACTGCAGCCTTCCAACACATGCACTCCTTCTTAGACTAGGGATCAACAACTTCCTTGATTTACAGAGTAACTCCTCATTCCACTGCCAAACAGTGCCTTCAGTACCATGGGATATTTCATATGCTTCCACTTGAGGAAAAAACCCCACCTCTCCAGCTGTCTTTTTTTCTGGAACATTTATGGCAAAATGTCCTCCGATGTCCTCGATGCTCTCCATGCCTGAAGAAAACACATAAACGCAGTAGTCTTGTTCCTTTCCCTAGGAGTGGAAAATATTCTGCTGCTGCCCGTGTATCACCCAGGAGCTCTCACTGCGAGGTATGCTTAAACCTCGCCAAGGATGGAGAGTAGATGAACAGATTAACTACTTACTTTGGTCCTTGCTGAGACTTTCGGGAGAATAACTCTTCTCTCAAATACAATTTTTCATACACAGTTTCTTTTTCTTTCTCATTATGCCTGAAAGTTTGTGACAGATAAGTTTTGAAGGTATTTGGACAGCTATGCTCTTCATACGGAGCTGACAATAGGATTCAGTTTTACCAAGCCTGAACAGTGGAGATAAACTTGTTTCCCCAGCTGTTAGTAGGAACTGTGTTTTGGATAAAACCTTAATTGTCTAAGGATTTCTTGGTTGGTGTTTGGGGTTTTTTTGGTGGGTTTTTTTTTTTTTTTGAGGATCCAGAGGATTGGTTTCCAGTCTTTGAATACCCAGAGAGTTTCTCTTAAATTCCACTTTCTCCACACAACTTGTAACTTTCCAATTTCAAGGTTCTGCTGCTGACCTATAATTATTCTCTGGCTGAGGTTACATTTGAAGGTCACTGGGAGAAAGTTCCTCATGTGCATTGCAAATGCATACCTATTAGGTAGTGTTAACTAGTAATCATTATATTAGCTCTTTTCTAGTTCTGACAGCTGTATCTCACAGGATCGCAGGATGGTTGAGGTAGGCAGGGACCTGTGGAGGTCATCTGGTCCAACCCCCGTGCTCAAGCAGGGCTGCCTAGAGTTAGTTGCCCAGGACCATGTCTGGGCAGCTTTTATATATCTCCAAGGATGGAGACTTCACAACCTCTCTGGGCAGCCTGTGCCACTGCTCGGCCACCCTCACAGTGAAAGTGTTTCCTGATGTTCACACAGATCCTCCCATGTTTCGCTTTGTGCCCATTGCCTCCTGACCTCTTAGTCGTTCTGACTGGAGTTGAAACTGTGAAGCTCCTTATGTAAGCCCCAGAGTGTTTTTGTCCTTACTTTCTGAGAGACTTCCTGTAATCTGCCATAGCTCTCCTTAAACACTTCTCCTTGTGGTTGAACTTTCTCCAAAGTAATTCTGAAGATGAAGAATTTGTGGATTCACAACTTCCATCACATTTAAGGGCTAACATGTTACTCTCACCTTTCAATCAGGAGATAGAACTTTATTCTTCTAACACATATTTATACCCAAATGGAGCTCAATGCATTTGTTAGAACATGAGATTTCTTGACTAGCAGTCACTTTAAAAGTTGGAGTGGAAACAGCTGTGACTGTTCCTATTTAAGAAAATCCTTAGTGCTGCTTGCCTTTGCATTTGATGCTCCGAGCAATAGATGTGCTTTTGTGCCTTGCTGAGTCCTGCTGTGCCCTGCTGAACCCCCTGCAGCTACTGTGCACGCCTCTGGGCTTGAAGATGCTATGAGAAACAGCAAGATCAGAAGACACCTAACATAGGGTCTACTTATAGGGACAGAATTTCCCATTAATTTTCAATATTCAGACCTGAACCATGAGTTTGTATACTTTTCTGTAAGGCAAGAACTGCCTTTGTCTATGCAAATTCCAAATTAGCACAAGTAATCATTTGGGGGATGTAATAGGTTAATTTATTCCTGTGCATGTTTTATTTCGTTCCCATTTAAAACCTAACATTATTCTTTTGCATTAAAACCATTATCAGATTTCTGGAGTTAATGAGCCAGAGAGGCTAGAACACAGCAAATTTTCTTCCACTGAGCTGGAAAAATGTAGTCATTAAAAGAAAAGACATCACTTGTTATTCCATGGGTCCAAAAGGTTATATATTTATTTATTGACGAAAGTGAGGAGAATGGCAATGGCAGATAATTAGGCCTGGAATGACATATCTCAGAAGGAACTGTACAAAGTTTAGAGTTATGTATTACCTGAAACATTAGCTGATGTACATATCTCTGCTTTTAACATTTCTTCCAGCTCCTAAATGGGGTGAATTCTGAGTAAAGCATGAAGCTCTATCAGCAAGGTACAGGCTGCAATGTCAGACACGGTTTGGTGTCTGTTACACCTCTTTGCAATGCCACAGCCCTGCCATGGACTACCTGGCATTGCTTAACATCACCGGGCGTTCGGGGAGAAATTTCAGTGCTCCATGGAGAAGTTACTGCAGGAACGGGGCATGTGGCTTACTCTGCAGCTGCTTGGGGCTAAGGTTGAGGGAGGTGATACTCCCCCTCTACTCTGCTCTGGTGAGACCCCACCTGGAGTAGTGTATCCAGCTCTGGGGTCCTCAGTACAGGAAAGACGTGGAGCTGCTGGAGCAAGTCCAGAGGAGGGACACAAAGCTAATTAGAGGGCTGGAGCACCTCTCTTGTGAGGACAGGCTGAGGGAGTTGGGCTTGTTCAGCCTGGAGAAGAGAAGGCTCCAGGGAGACTTAATTGTGGCCTTCCAATACCTAAAGGGGCCTACAGGAAAGCTGGAGAGGGGCTGTTTATTAGGGAGTGTAGTGACGGGACAAGGAGGAATGGGTATAAACTAAAAGAGGGCGGATTTAGATTGGACATCAGAAAGAAATTCTTTACTGTAAGGGTGGTGAGGCCCTGGCACAGGTTGCCCAGAGAAGTTGTTGAGGCCCCATCCCTGGCATTGTTCAAGGCCAGGCTGGATGGGGCTTTGGGCAACCTGGTCTAGTGGAGGGTGTCCCTGCCCATGGCAGGGGGGTTGGAACTAGATGATCCTTGTGGTCTCTTCCAACCCAAACCATTCTATGATTCCATGATTCTATACCTGAAAGCAAGTCTGAATGAGGGAGTATCTCCCTCACTTGTTTAGGTGTGGAGAAATAAGTAAACTATTTAAATGCCACTTGATCTGTATTTTTACTAGATTTCCAAAGATTTAGTTTCTACATGACAAAATGTAACTAAAACTCACCAAGATTTGTTTAGAAAGGGTAAAGTTCACTGTAAAAATGTTGTTATTAAGCTCCTAAACACCAGAATTTTAACAAGCACTAAAAAATGATATCTTATATGAAAACGGCATGAACTTCTCTGAGTCATTCTGTCTACCTGTCAGCATCAGACTATAAAAACACTGACCAAAATGAAAAATTACTAGAAAATTTCGATTGTAATTGAAGAGCCATTTTAATTGAGCAGTTGTTGACTAGATCTAATACACTCTTTGCAGAGTAAGATCCTGAAATGAAGAAAGACCCATTAATTTAGAGATGAATTCTATTTTGCTCAATGAAGCACATCCCAGAGAGCAGAAGGATAAAAAGATTTAAAGCCTCGCTTCCACCAAGGCTAACATCCAAAACATTTTTGTTTAAAAGTTTATTAAGCAAAATGGAGGTAATTTCTGCACATCTCTCCTTAGAAAGTAATACTACTGAGCTCATTATGCTTTCTCTCACATCAATGCTATGAAGAAATCAGCTCTGTTTGGGTCTCTCTCTGCTGCAGGGAATTTTAGCTGGGCAACTGGGATTCAGTAGTGTTTTATTCATTTTAATACCTTACTCTTTAAAATTTAAAGGCATTTTAGTGAATCTGCTGTTCCCAGAACATTGTGGGAAACAGGCAACAGACACTATTTCTACAAAAGCGCTCTATTCACATGGCTTTTAGCATCAGTGGGCTTAATTTCCTTGGACTCACTCATAGTTCATATAACCTCCAAAAATAGGACCTTGCTCTCCAGTTTACAGGAACAGGACCTGAACTTGTATTTGCATTTGCAAGGATGAAAAGAATTTTTTTTACTCGTGGATTCTCTGTCAGGCATAAACTCCACCTTTCTGAGACCAGATTTCATCTAATTGTATGAAAGCATGAACTAAATGGTTCCTTAAATCATTTAAAAAGCAAATGACCATACTAAATTTTAAAGGTGTCTCAGACCAAACCCAAGAGACTAGTTTTCGTTCAGTACTCCCAACACTAATATTAATGAAAGACGTACCAAGATTCTTGGTGTGGTGTATGTGTATGCATAAGCTAAAATGTTTCACTTCTTTCTCTTTCTAGAGAAACAAGTGTTCTGTAAGCCACTTAAAAAAATAAACCTAAATTGTCATCAAATAACTAGACATAATCTACTGCATCAGTAATTAATGCCCACAGATGCTTACAAGGATAAAGTATTTTTACTACAGTGGTTTACATTTAGTAAATCAAAACCAAGATGTCAACATGTAAAAAGGAGGATTTTAAGAGACACTGGGAAAATGCAGTTAAATGATGCTTGCATGCAAACAGATCTACTCCCTGTTCTTTTCCATTATCTCCTACATTAATCCCAGAAAACTTCCCTATTATGAATCTGTTGGTCATGGTTGTCCAGGTAGGAGCACAGGTTGGTCATATTCTTCATCAATTTCTTGATCCCATATAAACAACCAAATCAACCTTCCAGAAGAATAATCAGACCAAACAAGGGCAACTAAACCTTAGACCAAATAATAAAATACAACTGATTTTAATGGTAGTAAGGCAATGTTTACATAATTAGCAGTCCAAGATATCAAGATGATAAATTTTGCATACCAAGTTCCAGAGATAAGGGCCACCTGTGGAGCTCAGTGGGTTTGCAGCCCTCTTACACATCCAGTCTAGAGGCAGCTTGACCTACGCTAATAGCAGATCAGCTTGGATGATGATTCCTGTTTCCTTCAATATCATAACACATCCAGTCTGCGCACTAGCCATCAATGTATATTTTTAGGTAAGCTGTCCTTCCTGTAGACTATCCATCAGAGTATATTTTTCAGCATACTGACTGACATTCTTTCTAGACCTGGTACTTTACAGATGTGTTTTCAAATGTGGTTCAAGATAGCATTATTATATTCTTGATTGCCCATAAATACTTACTTTAGGGTTCCCAGATTTCTCAGGGTTCCTTACTTTTAAATTATATAACAACAGTGAAAAATATAGCTAGACGTGTGTGTGCGTATAGGTGATTTTCTATGTATAACACCTTTCTAACTACATCATGCTCTTAATGTATTAACATCTGTCTCATTCTGACAATGTTAATGGTAGTTATCAAACGTATTATATTTCCTTGATTCTCTTGAGGCTACAACATACCACACCCCTCTGCCTATACTTCGTGCTGGATTTGGTGGATCAGAAAAAGGAATGGACTAAAATGGCTGACCGCTAATAAAGTCAGGCTTTTTTTTAACTTCAGTGCCAGTATCAGTGCCTAAGAGAGAGGATAAGGAAGAGTGTTTGGCAAGGAAACCTGTCATGCTCTAATCCATGAAAAAAAGGGGTTGCTTTGCATGTATCTTGGAAACAAGACAATTTCAATATAAGCAGAGTTACGAAAAGAGAGTTTTGAACGGGTTTGGACATTTGAGGGGTGCTTTGTAAACAACCACCACTGCTCAGATGGAAATGCACTGCCTTGCCATGTGGCTGTCTTGAGGCAAAGTTGGATTTTTGTCATGTGATATGGCAGTTAAGCCACTTCATTTATTAACTGCCCTTGTTAACTGTCATATGAACTACCACTGGGGCATTGTTTATTAATGGGTAATTTTTAAAAACAAATTAATAAGTCTGGCCTGCATTCACAGTTGGTGGATATCTTGTCTATTTAGTTAGTGAGTTTGAACGTCAAAGAAGAATTTGAATGCCTGAAAAGTGGGAGTATTTTCATAAAATCATAGAATATCCCCAGTTGGAAGGGATCCATAAGGACCACCGAGTCCCGCTCCTGGCTCCATACAGAACCAGTCCAATCAGAGCAGATGACTGAGAGCGCTGTCCAGACCTTCTTGAACTCAGCCAGGCTCGGTGCGGTGACCACTTCCCTGGGGAGCCTGTTCCAGCGCCCAATTTTCTATCCACCTTTTTTTTTTTGTTATGGTGCACTTCTGTGAGTGGGTACAGAAAGGTGCCAGAGCACTGTTGATTCAGTACTTCTATTAAATTTATTTATGCTTAGGTATGGATATTTGCTTTCATTTTGGAAAGAAATAGGGGCTTGAGTCTCTGGCAATGGATTTCCATTTCAAGCCTGAGGAATATGAAGAATTTCTGAAGGAGAGACATATTGTGTACAGAGATTCTTTCATTTATTATCCTCAGGCCTGCAGGGAAATAAAACATTTTAATTGTGTCTGAAAATTTGTTTGCAAACTGCTGACCCAGGAGAATAGCCTTGGAAATAATTTGTTATAGGCTTCTTGAGGAACTACTGCATGACCTGACCTGCATCAGAACTGCCCAGACGTCTTCTGCTGCTGGATGGAGAATGTAGTTAGTTGCCAATATCCTACAAAAAATAAAATCTGATACAAAGCTATTGCAATATTCAGCAGTGGAATCTATAAGAAACATAATTTCATGACATGGCAAGAAGTAAACAGCACAGAGCATGCCTCTGAGTGAGGCTGCAGGAGTGGGTTCTTTGGGGATCAATGTGCTTTGTTAACCAGAAAAATTATGTCAAGCTGTGGATTCATGTAAGAGAAATCCCCAGGAACAGGGTGGCGAAGGCAGCTTTACAGCTGCTGCGTGCTGATGGAGCAGGGAAAAACATCCTGGCCCTGGAATCATAATTCTAGGTAGCCAAAATTCTTGTGTGACTCTTTTGCAAGACTTTGTAAACACAGACTGGAAATAAATAAGTGTGCTACAATGCTCTGACAAGAACTGTATAAGGAGGAACTGGGGAAATGTAAAATCATTAAATTTTTCAGAAGATGAAATATATATTTGTTTTCTTCACATGAAAACATGGCAATATTCTGTAACAATAGGAAAGGCAGATGCTTGCTCTTGTTTGATGAGCAGAAGTATAGTGCTTTTTCAAGTGCCCTACAGCAAAGTCTCCATGTACACAGAAGAAGACAGAAAACCTGTAGGGGTCAAAGAGTCATTTTGTTTACGTGACACATCTATAAAGACATCTGCCCGAGCCACAGGTGAGAATGCGTGCAGATACTTTGACAATTGTTGCTCAAGCTAGAGCAAGATCTTCCTATGAGTTCCTGGAGAACAGGGCAATATCCTGCCAGTCCTGAGGGGGCCGTGTCAACCAAGTCCTTTCTGTTGGTTGATGATGGAAGGCCAGGGTCATGACCATCTTCCTTCCCCACAGCCTTTCCTAAAGCAGACTCTGGTATGTGTCATGCAGGAGCAGGGCCTGCAGTCTGTAAAGGGTCTGATCAAGGGGGACACCATGGGAGTGGCTGCAGCAGGGCATGGCAAGGCCCCTTCTGCATGCCCATCCTGCAGCATCTGCCCACGGACAAGCTGTGCCTGGGTAACTTGAGCAATAATAGAGTGCCAAGCATTACCAGAACGGACTTGGGGTTTTTTTTTGGCTCAAGCTGAGACACTGCTTGAATGGCAAACTTAAACCTCAGTTTCTGTTTTGCTACTCCCTCTCCCAGCAGCAGTCCTCACCCTGTGTGCCATGCACCAGCTAACAGGGAGGATGGACTTGGCTTAGAATCCAACATGACTAAAACCCTATGGCTAAAAGTTTTGTGATGGAGCTGGGTGGAGTAAGGCATGGACCAGCGAGGCATTGCATATGGAGCAGGTACAGGTGATCTCAGCATGACACAAAAGGCAGCTGGTCTGAGCAATGGGCTCCTCACATGTCCTCCTTTCAGTGTACTTGCTTGCCTACAGAGGATTCTTAGCCCTGAGATTTCAAGAAAAATAATTCAAGTGCCCACAGGACTCTAAGCTCCGCCAGGAAGCTTATGTGTTGCATGTCTTCCTCCAATTTGTACCTTTCAAACTTCCCTCTCTGCTGAAATCTCAGCAGCAGCAGCAAAGCTGCGATGAAGACAGCTCCTACATTTCCTGCTGAGCTGGAATGCTGTGAAATGAATCTTCGATTTCAGTTTTAGAAGGAAATACCTGAACACAGAAAAAAAATAGTAAGAAAATAGAACTGAAATAGTCTGCCTTATGTCAGCTGAACATTAATCTGCCTCAGAATTGCTTGCATGTGTGTGCTGTTGTGGTCCAGTGAAGGAGCCCAGCTCAGAGAGCACTGTGGGATCATGAGCTGCTTTTAACTATAAATCTCATGAAAAACTGCTGTGGCTTAAAAAGGATGCAGGTCAATATTCAGTGAAGTCAAAATTAATGACTTCAAAATTTCTGTATGAATTCATGCAGAAATGTGACTTTTTTGCCCTATTCTGTACAAAATCAAGTATTTATGCCATAAAATCTCACTTTTAACAGCTCCAATGAGTATTAATATTCTAAACTATGTGATTTCACTGGAAAATACATCAACCTGCTTGCAGATTTTACTGTGACAGATACACATTCCAGCTTCAGGCAGACGGATTACTTAGCCAAAACTATAACTCTGTGAGCAGGAGCATCTTCTCCATCTATAGCACAACAAGAGAGAGCTCGCAGCAGTTGTGTGAGGGCACAGGGGAAGCCCCTGCAGAGCGGTGGGTACTAACCTGCCCATTGTTCTGTACAGAAGTTCTGGTCAGAAATCTCAGACCCAGTAGCAGGGTCTAGCAGTCTGATTAGTTGTAAGATGGATTTTATAAACTGATGAATAGTGGTATGACCTGGCTGTTTGCAGGAGCAGGTAAGTGGATCTGATGACGCAAGGACTCTTACAGGCCTGTATATCTATGTTGCTGCTTCATCCATGCATCCTGGCATCATTCCCAACGCAGGTTCCTGTTCTGAGAAGCCTTCAGACCACCTCTCTAGGGATGTAGCTCAAGGAGTGCTCTCAAGGGCTGTAGCTCCCCAAGTTTCCATGTAATTATATTGGTTCATACAAGTTACTTTCTCCTAATTCAACTGCTTTACATGAGCTGTCTCCCTCCTCTCTGTGAAGTTATCCCATTTTGATTTTTTGTCCTAAAAGAGCATAAGCCTTTTTTCTAAACAGATCATTTGCTCATTTTCCCCTGAGTTAGGATACAATTTCTTTACCTTCATCTACATCAGGTCCCAGGACAATTACTGGTAAAACACTCCACTGCACCTACCACAGCTGGTTCCCGTGCAAGACACATGGGTGTTACAGAATTAGACAAAGGAAAGTAAACCGGGGCAGTTTAGCTGATAATGCTGTTTCCTTGTAAGGTTATAGAATGTAGCAATGTGTCCTAATGAGAGAAATCTCTCTGTTATCAAGGGAAAGCTATTTTTAACCGATTCTTTTAATTGACTTGCAGTAACTCCTTACACGGAGCAGTGGATGTTGAATCATCTTTAAACGTTCTTCTTGTCTGACTTCCTGAAAAAAAAACCAACCCAAAAATTCTGTTAAGAATATCTACCATTTTTGATGCTAAAATCAAAACTAAAAATGTGGATTTTGGCTTTAGTTCTGACATCAGTCACTGTAGCATAATAGAAAGTTAAAAGGAAGTGAGGAAGGAAGGGTCTGTTCATTTTAATTTACTGTCCCTCTTGTTCTCTCTGTAAAGCTCTGTGTGTGAATGTGATGTGGAAGAGACAAAGGTGACTCAGAGTCCCTAAAGAGTTCAAGTGAAGTGTGAATTATTTTCTAATTTCTGTCACTTTTACTATCCTGATTTTGCAGAATGAGGGGCTATTTTTTTATCACTCCTTTTAAGAAGTTTGTGAATACATGAGAATCTCTGTAAGCTGAAGTCTACCTGACCCTTAAATGGGGATGCAAAAGAAGAGGATGGAAAGGAAGAGGATGCAATGGGAGAGGATACTTTCTCTCCATTTCTGAGGGGCTCTTGCAAAGGCTAACCTTTGATCAAAGAAACTGTAGTCAAAGAAAGATACTCACCACTCTTGCTCTGTCCCATACTGCCCTACAGGGGATGTTTCCCATGATGTTAGTGCCACCAGAGGGGAGACAGGCTCTCTTTAGTCACTTATGCCAGGCTACAAAACAAAGATGTCAGGTAGTAAGGCATGGGCTGTTTGCCTTTTGTATGTTTGGATATATTCTTCTTGCATAGTGAGAGTTTCGGACACTGAAATGTTTCCAAGCATTTCCAAGAAGCAGAATGTCTCATGGTGCTTCCTCTGGAACAGATTGTTCTGCGTTGCTCTCTCTTTGAGCTGAGCCTTGAAGTTGTATTTTAGCCCTATTCAATCAAGAAAGAGTTTTTCTTTGCATAAATTTAATCTTATTCTCAGCTGATTTGAAGGTAGTGAGAAAGCTGGTTTTTTCCCTGTGCACAGAGGATTTACCTTGCAACCTTCAGCAAAGCAATTAGTGTTACAAAGAGTTAGGTGCATAAATTCAGTCCCCCAGATAACAAGTACATATTAGCCGTGTGGTTATGAATTATGTGTGTTATATTTACAGAAAGCCTGTCCCATGGACAGTCACCATATGTAAGATCAATCCGTTCTCTATGAAATGTTCAGATTAAAAAAAAGAACAAAACAAAGTCAAAGGAGAATATTTCTGTCTGTTTACAGTCCAGGAAGTCCTTGCATCTGATCTGACACAGGTTACTTTCAGATATATTTTTACAATAAAAGTAGACCTCTCTAATTACGATATGAGGTTGCAATGTTTGGTAGTAAGCAGAACTAACATCAGAGGACTGTACTGAGCAATCTGTTCTCTACAGAGCAGAGCAGTAGTACATAATCAACTTAAGAGCTCAAGTTCATTCACTTTCAGTAGGGCTCAGTTTCCCAAACCACTAGACCATAAGATAATTTTGGTGTGTCTGAATGATGCTCTCACACCAGACCCCTCCTCAAAGGGTTCCAGTGCAGGGTTTTAGGTGGGGCTATCCATGCTGGGACACAGCATCACAGCCTTTCTCATACTGCAAGACATAAAGCATTTTCCCCATGAAGTGGAGAAATCCCTTCCTACACACCTGGAAGTAATGCTTTCCCTTTCTGTATCTTAATCTGCTCAGCACACCTTAGTAAGGGCTATTTGGACATGTTACCTGCATGTGAACTGGCCCCCATGCCTCTTCATTGGGATGTAGTGCATAGGACATATTTGCTTATTATCCAACAACAGATGGGCCAGAGTCATGGTGTGCTGCATGTCCTGCCACGGCTTCCCAAACTGCCTGCAGTCAGCTGTGTGTGCTTAATAACATTAAAGGTTCCAAGCAATGCATGAAAGGCAGATATTTCATGGGTCTTCAAAGGAAGTAGTTAGGATCTGCACCATGCTATGATGTCCATTGTATGTCTTGTGTCCTCTGGGTGAGATGTGAGGGCATGTGTAAATGCACCGTGGAGCAAAGCAGATCTGCAGGGAGCAGCCCCTGGAGAGCACCGATGCCTGAGCTGCCCCGGTACTCAGCTCACTTTGAAAGAGAGCCAGGGAGGGAACTAATGTACAGTGAGCGTGAACAGTCAGGGGCTGTAGCAGCCTCAGCCATGGACTGCCACACTGCAGTATTGCAATGTACCTGCTTGTATCACCAAATAGTCTCTTTGCAACAAAATGTTATGTGTCCTCATGAACATACCAGACAATGGAAAAGTATTAAAACAAGAAAAAATTTCCCCTCTTTGCCACATGAGCATCGTCCTTACGTAATCTTATTCCCTTAACCTAAGCAGTTGTAACATCCCATGTACCCCAACATCCAGGACAAGCTAACTAGTGCCTTCCCAGAAAGGACTGCATCCTTATCAACTTCTCATGCAATAAGGACATAGACTTTCTGCTGGTAAACCGTGTACTTCTATTGGGTTCTTAGTATTTTTTTCACTATGTTATCCCTAAAATTATCAGTCAGGTGAAGGTTTTGTTGTCTGCTTTTTGAAAAATTATTATTCTGTGGGATATGCTTCAGAGTTCCAACATTTTAATTGTCAAATATCAATACTTATGATACTTAGCTCATTTCAAAATGTCAGTGTCACATTATTGGCAATAATTAAGTCAAGATTAAATTTGCTCTTTGCACAGTTTTACTCTTTGCTGTCAAAGACACAGCATTTGTACTGCATGTGTATGAGGTGCGACACGGTAACAGGAAAAGCCTTCACTCTTTTTTTTCATATGGATGCATAACTCTTAAATTATTTACACCTACAAAACATTACATTATGGCACTTGCAATGATAACAGAAAATTTTCAGGCAAAATGAAATCTGAGCAAAGCCTTTTCTCACTATTCTAAATCATTTAGATTACAGAAAATATATTTTTTCCTAGAAAAGATTTCTGTAGAGATAGAGGCAAATGGTGATTAGCTATGTAATGATAATGAGACCAGTAGTTCAGTTCCTAAGGGTATGAAATGTTCATTTGCTTTTAGAGTACAGTGATTGCAGAAGAGTCATAAAATCTCCTAAATCTGTATATCCCAGTTAAGTCTGTATGTCTCTGTTTCTTGGTAAATATAGAACAACCTTTTAAAATCCCACTTCTGTATCAGAACTCCTAGGATTCTCCAGCCAATATCACATCACACTCTACAATATTTATTTTTTTTATGCCTGAAGGAAAACTATAAACAGCCTTTTCCATCAGTTAAGTGTATTAGCTGAAGACCACTGGAAATCTGCTGCTGTCTTTTCTGGATCTGATGTCTGTTAGAGAAATCTCACAGAATCACAGGATGGCTGAGGCTGGCAGGACCTCTGGAGGTCATCTGGTCCAGCCCTCCTGCTCAAGCAGGGTCATGTACAGCAGGTTGTGCAGAACTATTTCCAGGCGGCTTCTGAATATCTCCAAGGATGAAGACTCCACAACCTCTCTGGGCAACTGTGCCAGTGCTCGGTCACCCTCACAGTGAAAAAGTGATGCTCAAGAGGGAACCTTCTGTGTTTTAGATTAGATGCAGTTATCTGGTGTTTCATTTTAAGACCCAGACTGAACATACTCTGATTTGCCAGCTTTATATTCTTGTTACAACAGAGAAAGGACAGGTTTCTTGATAGTGTTGTCTCTCCAGCTGACAAGGAGCTTGGCTGGTTTATTGTTAGCACAATAGTAACGCACAGACTGAAGAGGTTCTGTTGCTGCAGCATCTACCTTATGCGCTTACATGGCGAAGGTATGATACCTTCTCATGGTGAAGGTGTCAGGATATCTCAACTTTTTACTATTCTACACTTCCAAATGTTTCTGTGAAATATGGAAACGTTGTTATCTTTATTTCGTAGCTGAGGAAGCCAGAGACAAGAGAAGGTAAGTAATTCGTCAAGGGGTACCCACATGTGTAGTCGCAGTAGAGGAAGGCACAGATCCTGCTTCCTGGGGACTTCCCTGCAGCTCACAGGGCAGGTATGGCTCTTCTCACCTGATGCTGACGATGTCTTTCACCAAAAAGAGACTTTATATAGTGCTGGCTGGACAAAAACATTCCCTGATGTATCTCATCTGCTGTCATTGACGATGTATGTCATCATGGTTCACTGAGGACATACCTCACATGAGACTGGTTCTCACACAGAAGTACTTATTTGAACAGGATAATATTTCATTCTGAATTCTAAAGTGAAAACAAAATGTTGGTGATATTTACTTTTTATATCCAGAGTATTTTGATCCAACATTATTTTTTTTTCTTTTCTTATTTGCATGTATTTTACATTTGTATAAAAAAGACTAAACAAAATACTAATCCAGAAATAAATCTTTTCATCAGATATATTTCAGACTGGAGAAACTGAAATAAAATATTCTGTGCTGTTTTCAGATAAAGAGAACCGGTACATTCTAATCCAGTGAGTACTAGCTATGGGTACAGTGGAAAATTACTACTAGACTTCTATTACGTTGAACTTTGACTGCCTTTTCTAACTAAAACCTTACAATATCATCTTTTCTCCTGAAAATGGCTGCATAGTAGCAGAAATTGTGTAAAGGGATGTAACAGGCTCCCTCTGACGTAAGATCAGACAACAGGCTGTAACCACAGCTGCCATTATAGAGTTGGGGTGGGTTTTTTTGACAAGAACATTCTTCCTACCAGCCTCCATCTCTACATTATGAGAGAAAATTATGGCATTAACAGTCAGCTTCCTATTTTTGATTCCTGACAATAATGTTGGCCAAACTCTACTGCTTGTCTGTCACCCCTAACCAGACAGGTCTCAGTGGAAATGAGTAAGATAAGAGGGTGTTGTTCTGTTTTCTTTTCTCAGTTCTCACGGGTCAGCTGATCTTTTGCTGAGAATATGAGGCAAGCCAATATTTTTCTCTAACTTTAGCATACATAGCCCAGTACCTAGTCATTGATTTTTAGCAGATTTTTTTGTGTGTGTCTAGATTTGTCTAAATGCCAGTTGTCTTCGTGGATAGGTGCCTTTCTGTCAGGATCAGTCTTGCTTTTGCACATCGGCACCCAGGTTCTCCTGGCAGATGCATGTTGCCTTAGCGGTGGGATTCTGGAGTGGCCAGTGTCCTGGGGCTTCAGTGGAAGTTGTGGTATTAAAAACTTCTCAAATTCTGGCATAAAATCTACAGGGAATCAACAGTTTTGGCGTATTAGAAAGTATGTCTGAGTTAGATCTACAGATTGCATCACTGTTATCAAGCCTTTAGAAAGAACCTGCTGACATTCTTAAGTGGATGTTTGCAAAATTATTTTTTTTCTGCCTTGAGAAATAACTTTTCTTCAGATAAACATAAACCTAAAAATAAACATGCATTACTTAAGACATTTTTCACCATTAACTCTGTTTATCCACCAAAAAGAACAGTGTCAGTAGTAGTATGCAAAAAGATACTAGCATATCCTAAGGTTTTTGCTATAGGCATAACATTCACAGATCTAGTCATACACAGCTTGAACAAAACGATGGGGTGGAATATAATGACCACTCAGGAAATAACTACCCTACCTTCACTTGTGGACTGCCTGAGAGCGCTTTACACTCTCTTAAATAAAGGGCGGTGTCAACTGCAGGGTGCAGTTTTAGATTGTTTTCTTGTTTTTGAACCACATACAGGACAAACTAGTCCATTAATTTCGTTATTTCCCATGGCTTATCATTTATCTGACGTCTTGCCTCCACTCATTGGGATGAAAGCTTGCTACTTTCTCAGTTGGCTGTTTGAAGGTTGCATCTGACAGCCCTCCTCTTGTCAGCTCATTTGGTGGTCTGACAGGTGGGGGCACTGCTGGCTCCCAGCAGGATACCGAGTTCATCACAGCCCAATAACTGAGCAGGA
This sequence comes from Psophia crepitans, assembly GCA_013399095.1. Classification (NCBI taxonomy): domain Eukaryota; kingdom Metazoa; phylum Chordata; class Aves; order Gruiformes; family Psophiidae; genus Psophia; species Psophia crepitans. Next base: position 58,932 of record VWZZ01007745.1, on the reverse strand, counting down.
GATCGCTGGAAAACTGAGGAAGTGAAAGAGATATGATGAAAGGCTCCATCCAAGGCAAGCTTTGCTGTGTGTGCTAAAAGGTGGCCAGAAGAACTCCCTCTCCTTTACCACCTCTTGGATACCACCTCTGCTGGTGTCCAGGGAAGCCAGGTGTCTGCCAGGGATGCAACACAAGAGCACACAGTGATCTGAGACTGTGTAAAACTATATATAGATATATACTGTACTCCATCATGAAACATCTGTGCTTCTTTCACTCGTGCATCTTCAGTATGCCCATACGCATGGTTGCAGCCACTCCCCCAAATGGCTGTGCATCATGAACGGAGTGCTGTTTCTCCAGTGAGCAGTGAAGTGTAACTTCCTTCCAACCCCTACAAAACACCACCGTGTATCCACTCAGGCTAAACTATTTCCCTCCTGACATATCTCTGGTGATGCCTTCCACATCATGTTCAAATCTGAATTGTCACCCTTTAATGTTCCACCCTTTAATTTCACATCTGAGTTGTACGCAGATAGCAGAGACTGCATCTTCCATGTCTTTCCATGATGTATCTATTTTATGCCTCCTACTGGAAGCTCTCATTCTACACCAAATAGCCAATATCTTTCTCATGAAGATCTCTGTCATGATCTTCAGTAATGATCCAAGAAATGAAACAATCGTTGATTTCCTCTGTGCTTTGATAATTTCTTCTTGTCATGGGGTAGAAGTTCAGTACCTTCTAATGTTAAGGTTTTTTGTCTCGTGTCATGCTTTCTAGTGAATGAAACTAATAAAACAATTGAAGATAGCAGTAAATATTTACCTTCATGTCTTCCTTGCTATCTATTTCTTCCCTTCTGAAAAGAAAGCTCTTGAAGTCCTCTGTGCCTCATTCTCTTCCGAGACCTTCCTGCAGCTCCCCATCCTTCAACATGCTACGTTTGCATTTCTACGCCCCAAATAGCTACTATCTGCAATTATATACTAGCTCTTGCTTTCTCTTTCTCCTCTTGCCCTTGAATGTCTCTTCATCTCACACCTATCTACCTTATTTTAATGTCTCTTCTGCTTATAAATCTATATCTAACTCATCAAGAAGTCTTTCTCCCTTGAATTCAAAAGCCCAATTAATGCTTTCTCTGCTGTATTTTTTTTTTACTGGGACATAATATGGCCACCTTCTTCCCTGAATGTTGTGACTAAATTTGTTTCTCTTAAAGATGGTAAGCATTCAGAACTGCATATATGCTGAACACACAAAGGTTTGTTTTTTTCTTTTCATTAGAAGGAAAGACATCTGTAGGCATAAGCAGGCATTCCTGCATATGAAGTGGGGAATACCACTGACACTGAACTGCCTTCTAGAAAAAGAGCTTAAAACCCTGCTGCTAGAGTGCCTTAGTGTGCTTCCTAAAAACACCTAAGCTTATTTACATACATAGACAAGCCTATATATCAAGGGGGTCTACATACCAACACAGAGAGATATCAAGAATATGTGGCTATTGGTATGCAGGCACCTGAGTAGACCTGATGATAGAGGGAAGATAATCTTGGAAAACTGAAATAACAGTATATAAATTATATGAGAGAAAAGGAATTTAAGAACGGATTGTTCCAGCAGAGGAGGGGTGCTGTACATGAAGAAAAGTTTGGAAGGAGATGAGTGAACTTGGTTAACACACATCATTCTCCACCAATGTATTCCTGGTGATTGCAGAGGATGCCCAGCAGCTGCATATTCAGGCCTACGTGAAACTGTTCTATAATCACCCAGGGGAGAGACCACCTGGACTGTGACTGCTAAGGGAGTTATTAAAGAAACCACAAAGGCAGAAAACTTGCTAATAAAATACAGGCCTCATTCCTCCAGACTTCCTACTGCACCTCCATGCCTAGGTGTATGCTCTGATGGGACATTACATAGAGGCTACATTTTTGGCATCACAGGTATTTAAAAGCTCCTGTCTCTTGGAGCAGCTGGTTAGAAAACCCACAAGCAGAGACGCACGATTTGATGTAGTCCTCATGGAATCAGCTGACAGGTCCTAGCCTGAAGCATTATTAAACAACGATCTTGCCATTTTCAACACACTCATATTCAGTGGCCACGCAGAACTGAAAAAAGCCCCCCAAAAGACAGGAATAAAAATCATTGCTCTTCATTCCAGTATCTCTTACCTTTTCAAAACATGAATGGCACAAAAATTACATAATTTCTTCAAAGAAAATGAAAAATCCCTGGTAAGAGAATAAAATGATTGCAGGTGGCAGGGAGATTGCGTAAAAGCATTAGATTTAGAAAATCACAGTAAATATATTCCTATCCAAAAGAAGCTTAAAAGGTCAAGAAAGACTGTGTGGTCCTGCAGCAGAGAAAAGACATTTCTGGGAGTAAGGAGCTACTCGATAAAATGTGGAAGCAATCTCCAGACTTGAAAACTGGAAAAATTATATGCTCTGGCATGCTGAATGTAAAACTATTGCAAAACAAGCCGGAACGAGGAACAGCTAGTCTAAGACATGAATGTTAGTAACAAATCTTTTCCAGCCATATCAGAAATGGCACATTTGCTAGAAAACTTGTAGGGCTATAAGGGAGTTGAGTTGTAAAAGGATTGCTCTAGGAAGATAAAGAAGTAGCAGAAAAGCTATGTGCAATATTTGCATCAGCAGTCGGCGTGGCAAAGCCTGGGTCTGGTTTTACCTCTCAGCCTTTCTTTACAGGAGAGAGAACACGGAAACCATCTCAGTCAAAACGGTCAGAAAAAGACGTTTTAGGACAATTTAAAAAAAATCAACAGAGCATTGTCAGTGCTGAAAGCATTTGTCCGGTGGGTCTTAGATAATTTAGATTTGAAACAGTCATGCTCTGAGCTGCGGTGTATAAACTGTCACTTAAATTGGCCTCAGTACAAAAAGAAAGGAAGATGGCAAATACAATGCTAGTTTTTAATAAGGACTCCTGGGGAATCTGAGAAACTACAGACTAGGAAGTTGTACTTTTATACTGGGCAGGTGAGTAGAAACTATAATAAATAACATAACTAGCAGTATACATGAATCAACATGATTTAATAGGGGAGAGTTAACATAGGTTTTGCAGGAAGAAGTAATGGGTCTCAAACCTGTTTCAGCACATGGAGGACTCATTAAACATTGGCTTACCACTAAGTTTATTTACTGGGCTTGGATTTCAGAAAGGCTTTTGATAATATACCTTTCCGGAAGCTTTTAGAGAAAGCAGGTTGCTGTGGGGTAAGAGGGAAGACCCTGTGTGAGAGTAATAGCTAGCTGAAAGATAGGAAAGAGGACAGGAAGAAAGGATCAAAAGGCTGTGGGAGGATCTGTACTGATGGGTACATTCATACATGAGCCAGTTACATACAGAGGGTTACATAAGCTGATTGTAAAATGTAAGTATATGTAAGTTTTCTAAATTTACAAAATTATTTAGGGTAGTTAGAAATAAAACTGATCACAAAAAGCTGCAGAATTATATTGTGATACTAAATAATTATTGACAGCTGCAAAGAAATACAATTGAGAAAAATAACTTTGACATTAACTAATACTTAGTCAAAAGATGGATCTTAGATTTATTGTGGGTTGTTCTATGAAAATGTCATCTCAATACTCATTATAATTCAAAATGAAAACAGAAGATTAAGTACTGTCAGGCAAGGAGTAGAGAGCCAGCCTTTAAATGTCATTATAATAACACATAGACTCAGTCACGTTCCTACGTTCTGGGTTTTGGTACCCTTACCTCTACAATACAGAAAAGACAGAATCAAGAGCAGGGAGAATGATCAGAGGTATGGCATGGCTTTCAATCAAGATCAGCTTCAACCAGGACACACCACATATAATTATTCTGCAACAAGTTCAAAACAAAGTAATTCAAGCTTTTTCAAACCGCACATCAAATAAACTTATTGCTAAACCCCCACATTTTAGATACCAAAGAACAAATAAGTTTGAAAGCAGATTAGAAGAAAATAGAAAATATCTTCCATTACATCTTCCAGGATAAAGATGTAGGTGCCATCTCTTGCTCAGGAAGTCTCTAATCTGCAGCTTCCTGTGAGCAGAGAATGTAACTAAAGAAACATTGCTTGTCTTGCTCTTATGCTCAGTAAGTAACCAGTACTTAAGACCAAGACTCCTTGTCTGAACCCAGTTCGGGTGTTCTGACGTTTAAGGTGTGCAGAGAATCAAACTGTGGGGGACGCATCCCAGAAAAAGTCAGGACAATATTTTCTGTAATGGAAAATGATAACTCCCACTGAAATCCATGCAACATTTCTGGGAGCAGGAGCTACTCAATAGGTCCAACGCTGCCTGGCTGTCAAGTGACTTCACATGCTGTTATTCCAGGTGTCCCATGAAAAGATATTTAGACATGTTTTTACACACAAGTAGTAACACACACTTGTGTAGACTATTCCTTCTAGAAATATAGCAGTATTTGGCTAATAGTGCATTACTATTTTGACTATATTCAGTCCATTGTATTTCAACAGCTGTTGCCGTAAGGCCTTCACGCAAATATTTGCTGCTTGACACTCCTGATTCTCATTAAACACAAAGACTGAGGAACACCTGCCACTAAACCTTCTTTTTTTAAAATGATCCAGTAGAAGACTTACCAAAACTTATTTCTGTTAGCTTTCTAAAGCTCCTTCTGCTGAAGATCAGTGATTTGTTAAAAGAAAAAAGAACTATGTCAGGCCTTCTAAATACCCACTTCATATATTCATAAACATTCCCAGCCCCAAATCAATCTGGATCATAATCAGTTTACTTCTTTACTCAACCACAGACAATTATTTCAAATATATAAATGTCAGCATTCTGTATGATGATGAAAACTCTTGATGGATCTGAAAGTCTCAGCCACAGACTGCAACATGGAAGTTATTGCAGTGATTTATTTTTATTCTTCCTGTTACACTGGCCTCTCTTTTCATCCTGTGGTTCAGTAGTTAACTTCACCCAGGCCACAAGTTTTTCCCTTTCCCTTTGTTTTTTCATCCTCATTCACTGAGGATGAAAAACTTTCTCTCCAAGGTGTTTGCTTTTTGCAGGCAGTGGGACACATCACTGAGTGCAGCTCTCACTCAGGGAATCACAGAATCACAGAATGGCTTGGGTTGGAAGGGACCTTAAAGATTCACAGATTTACAGATGTGCAGGGGTTGGAAGGGACCTCTGGAGGTCATCTAGTCCAACCTCCCTGCTAAAACAGGATCACCTAGAGCAGGTTGCACAGGATTGCATCTAGACGGGTCTTGAATATCTCCATAGAAGGAGACTCCACAACCTCTCTGGGCAGCCTGTTCCAGTGCTCTGTCACCCCCAGAATGAAGAAGTTTCTCCTTGTATTGAGATAGAATGTCCTGTGTTCCAGTTTGTGCCCATTGGCCCTCATCCTGTCACTGAGCACCACTGAGAAGAGTCTGGCCCCTTCCTCTAGACAGCCACCCTTCAGGTATTTTTATAAGTGTTGATGAGATCCCGTCTCAGTCTTCTCTAGGTTAAACAGACCCAGGTCTCTCAGCCTTTCCTCATATGGAAGATGTTCAAGTCCTCTAATCATCCTGGTAGCCCTCCACTGGACTCTCTCCAGTAGTTCCCTGTCTTTCTTGAACTGGGGAGCCCAGAACTGAACACAGTGCTCCAGCTGCGGCCTCACCAGGGCAGAGTAGAGGGGGAGGATAACCTCCCTCGACCAGCTGGCCACGGTCTTCTTGATGCACCCCAGGGTACCATTAGCCTTCTTGGCTGTGAGGGCACAGTGCTGGCTCATGGTCATCTAGTTTCAACCCTTCTGCCATAGGCAGGGATTCTGCCCACTAGATCAGGTTGGCCAGGGCCCCACCCAACCTGGCCTTGAACATTTCCAGGGATGGGCCCTCCACAGCTTCTCTGGGCACCCTGTGCCAGTGCCTCACCACCCTCACAGGGAAAGCCTCATACAGTGCACAGTGACTGCCAGAGACTGCTGCACACACAGGTACTGTTCCCAGGTGATCTAAGTGCTCGTAGCTGTCCCACAGAGCCAGGGTAGCTTACTACATTTTCAGTTAAAAGTCTGGTGATGAGACAACCTGGAAGTCTGTGAGAGATCTTGAGGGCTGAGGACAACTCACCCCAGAATCATAGAATATAATCATAGAATGGTTTGGGTTGAGAAAATGGGAGTTGTGTGAGTGCCATTGCTCGTCACCTTCTCAGTCATCGCCCATGACTGACACTGCAATTTTCTGACCTCAGTTTCAAAGTTCAAATCAAGGAGTCAGGCCTGGGCTTAACTTTCTATTTCGTATTAGGCTTCTATAAATACACTGGCTTTGCAAATGTAAGCGTTGCAGTCACGCCAAGTGCTTTCACAAAGAACAATATTATCTTCTGCTCTTTTTCAAACATTTTTTTTTTTCTGTAAAGTAGCATATTTATTTCTTCACATGTAAATAGCTCTGGTCTTTCAGAAACATTTAATAATGCAAACATACTGAGCTCTAGCTTGGTTTCAGTGACTGCCCAGTGTTCATGCTTCCCTCCAGCTGAAGCAATGCCCAGGAGCCATCTATTTCCCTGCTAGGTGCAACACCTCCCTCGATACTGGGTTACTGACTTGGTATGCCTTATTCTTTGAAATGTTTAATTACCTGCGCTGTGTAGAGCAGTTGCATGAGGAACCCACTGACTTCCAGAGTCATGCCTCATCATGGGGGTTCTGACTATGAGGTGACAAATGACAAGAGGGAATCAAACCTTTCACCCTTCTGCTGTGCCCTGGGCAGCACCAGGGTATCTGAGACACTGGTGGGTGGGATGAGGATCACTTTCTCCAGCCAGTCTTTGAAGAACAAATTCCTCTTCACCTTTTCTCACAAACACTGTTTAACAGGAAATTTCAGTTAAGTTCATATTCATGTATAGCTATTTGGGACAAGCAAACCAGATTAAAAGAAAGGTGCTGTGGGTTTTGCTCTTTTCTGGATGAGCATTTTGGTGGCCAGCACCTTGCTATGATTACTGCGGCCGCTGGCCCACATCTTCCTTTGGGGACAGTTGTGAGAAGACCAGGGTGTTGTGGCTCATTAGGCTGACAACTTTCCAAGGTAGGGAAAATCAAGAGATCCCTCAGTGACCTGGCACTGCAAATCCTCTGTCTAAAGCGTGTTTCCGGATTACGGCTGAAGCAGGCAAAGCTCCACTGTACAGGAGCCAGCACGGTTGACACCTTGGCTGTAGATTACAGGGTTATGCAATGAGTGAAGTAAGCAATATTTTTATGATGTAGACTAAAATTCAGCTCTTGCTGTGTGAAAGGCCGCAGTGCGATACAGGGGCGTGAATTTTGGCTGCTTAGCTCTATGTAGCTCTGTTTAGCAGTAGTGTATAAATAGCTGTGAACAAACAGCCTTTCAAAATTGTCACCAGCAAATTACCGATTCTCTGCCTCTTAACAGCATTAAGAAGTATTTTAGATATTTATCAAAAAATAAACCCCTCTTTGATGAGAGATGAATAGGATTTTCCCAAGTGTTGATCTGCACTCTTACAAGTTTATTGGCTAGATTTGGCATGTGAGTATTTATAGACATTCCATACGTTCCCATAAACATGTTGCGTGAGAGATATTTCAAGTGTGAAATGTTTACAATACATATAACATTTTGTTAAGCCTAGAGGCGAATAATTTTTTAATGGAGGCAAAAAACTGCATTGATCTGTACCTCTCTCAACAGGTTAATGCCTCTTCACAAGGTAAATAGTTTCAAATGAAACCCTGGAGATTGCTCACTAGCACCATCCCCTTAGAGAAAATGTGAAAACTATCCTTCTAATCCCATAGGCCTTAAAAATTAGTACCCAAAAATACTCTCCGACAAACACACTGAAGGAAGGGATCAGCAGCCACATTGCTGGGCATCTGACGGCCTCAAAGACTTGAATGTGCGTTTCGCAGCTGCATGGCAGATTCTGGGGGGGGGATATAACTGGTTTGAACCGTGACCCTCCCACATGTCTCAAGCCCTCACCATTCCCCTCATCACTCAACAGAGGCGTGAAACAGGCCGTCCCCCAGAATCGCACTAAGCTCGTACTCTGAATTATAAACAATGATTTGCCGCACATCTGTTCAGAGAGATGCTGATAAACTTTCATAGAATCATAGAATCATTAAGTTGGAAATAGTTTTGATTATTTGATGGAAGCGATGTGCCAGATCCTAAAAGTCTTAAATAAGTATTTCCAGGATTTTGAAGATAAAGAGAGAGAGAATGTTCGAACAATTTATGAAAGAAAATTGGCAAACTGGTTAATGTTGGTGATACCTCGGAAGGCGGTAGTTTCAAAAATGGGAACAGCATTTTTGTTGCAACGCTAATTTCGGCAATTTGGGACAAAAAGTTTTGAATTGGAAGAGTTAGATTCTGGATTAATTTATTGATTGTCTACAAAATAAATAAATAAATAGATAAATAAATAAATTGTCATTATTTGTGACTATTACCTGAGTGTCCCAGGGTGAAGTCGGTCCAGGGAATTTCTGTGATGGAGGAAACCATTTTTCAATTACATGTCCTGTGCTGATGTTTTCTGTGCAGCCTTTGTGTCTGTAAGTAAATTAGCAACCTCTCTGTGTGACAGGTAGGGATGTGAATAGGGGGAAGAGAAGCTGGTAGAAGTATGGAAGGGGCCTTTGAAGAGTGAGACAGCTATAGAGGATGTAAGGTCACTTCCCTCATCACATGTCTCATGGAATGTTTAAGCAAACTAGCACCCCTCGTAGAGGAGAAAAATGACACTGGAAGAAAAACTGAAGTGGGGCTGCCCCTGTGGCTGTGTCTCCGGCAGAAATAGCTGCCTCACGTCATTTATGAATTTCTTGATATTACAAGAGGGTAGGAAGGGAAGGTGGTGTAACATCAGGCAAGTGGAAGATCATACAGAAGCTTTTTCTCTTCCCCTGTCCCTGCAAAGAGCTTCCTTTAATCGTATTATGGTAAACCCAGCGTCAGGTCTTCCCCTTATGTTGTTTTGACAGGAGAAGGGAACTGGCAGGAAGACTGTATCTATATTAGTGAATTAACCCCCAACAGGAGTGCTCTGAGGCCACTGATGCCTGCTCTGGTCCTCAGCGTGACTTTGGCCTGGGCCAACAAGCACTTTCTGAAATACCCCTGAGCCTGGCTTTGGCTTTAGCACTGAACTAGTCCCAAGAGAAAAACATGAACTCGTTCCTGCACTTTTGTGTTTTCCAAAACATGATGCAAAACTCTGGAAATTTTTTCTCTGCCTCTGGTTCTCTGTCTGCCTTTTTTTATTTTTGGTCACTGTCAGCAATTCTATTAAATAGCTAATATCCCCATAAGCATTCTGCAGATGCCAGAAAGAAATGAGCCATTAGGGTATAATTCTGTCAGATGTGTTATTTTGGATTTGCTGCCAGTCTGATGGATAACTAACTGCAGAGTTATCCGTAAATCCCATCTTACCAGTGCCTCTCTACAGCATCTTCCTTGGGACGTTGCTTTTTACTGCATTATCATCATTATTTCTTAAAAACTCCACTGAACTCCATTTTCTTCTCTATTTTCTTCCTCCTCTTAAAGGGAAATAGTCCAGCTTTATTTATAGCTTCTGACCAGAGGTCAAGCTGCTTGCGGAGGCCTCAGACACACTTGGATTAGGCTCTTTGCAGTACCTGTTGGGAAGAAAGTGCAGGAGCTGGGGACAGGCTCTGCAGGGGACCGGCTCTGCAGGTGGGCTCCCAGCAGGAGCCACGGAGCACGGAGCAGTTGGTGGGGACAGCACTGCCTCATCTCAGTAAGCCGAGGTGCGTCTGAGCACTCGCTTATTGACCTGTTGCATTTGAGCTCTGGAGATACTTCAGACTACCAAAATATTAAAAAAATAACTTACAAAATTATGTTGTCAAAGACTCCCCAAATTCACACAAGCAAAACCAATCTGGCTTTGAGTGACAGTTAACAGCTTTGATTCTGTCTTATTCAACAAGTGGATTTAGTTTTGAAAGTAAAATAGGAGAGCAAAATAAATAACATATTCAGGTTAATTCTCCTTCAGCAGTGCTATGGCATGGGTGAAATAGGTGTGCTGTGGTGAAATAAGCCAGTTATTTCTGTGTGTAAAGACCATGAGGCAGGATGGGTACCAGTGCTCTGGCTGTGAGGCTTCATTGTCTCCATCAGTCGATACTGCCTGACACCAGTTTCTCCCACGAGCAGGTTCATCTATAGCTGTTTACTGTGAGAACTGCAGCTCTGTCCTCATCACAGAAAAGCAGTCCCTTGTCCCACAGGCCCTGACACTGTTGCTGTTCTCATGGCAATACTTCTGTGGAGGTGTTTATTGACCAAGCCAAGTAATAAGATAATATCTGAAGAGTTACGGTAATATGCTGCACTCATCACCAGACACAAGAATTTCAATCACTAGCATCTTTTTGATGCTTGTAGTTGGAAATATCATAATTAATCCACACTTTTTAACACATTTCAGTGCATACTGAACAGAAGAAAAAAGGTGAATACACCCTGGTACAGTGCTGGTTGTGCGATGCTCATTCCTTAGGCTAGCAACCTAGGAGGTAGCAGTCATCAGTCTCCTGCCTTCCAGGGCACAGAATCAAAGAGGAATTCAGCATATGGTCCTATGGGCAAACATCATGACCCCAAAGCCATACCACTGAATTCAGATGCAGTTTAAGACACTAAGATTAGGGTTCACAAACTCGTAGGTGCTTACAGTCCTGTAACAGAGAGGGTATGTGACCCTAAGAGCAGGATGGCAGCACCTGAGTATTGAGGAGTGAATGCCATGCCCAGGGTATGACAGGGAGGTACTCAACTATCTTAGTGTAGCACTGGGCAAGCAGTTTCTGAGAAAGTGGTATTCAGAGCTTGAAAATGTTTCCTGGACTTGCTATCTTTGATATGCACGAATAACATAGCTTCCTTTCGAGGAGTATCTGAAGTGCATCTAAGTGCCTGTGTGACTCCTGTCCTATGCATATAAATCTGTTCTTTAAAAATGTGGGGTTTTTTAAATCTTGACCTGAATTTCCAGGCTCCAGAACCAAGCTTCTCCTTTTATCCAAGATGTAGTACAACAGTTTCTGGTTGCATTAATTCATATCTTCTTAGAAACACACTAAAACCTAAGTCATCACATAAAGCAAGGTTAAACTGAGACAGCAATCTGACTGACAGGTGAAAGGCTACTGCTTTATTTACTAAGCCTTATTATCTTTAGACTTGCAGTTCACTGCTGAAGAAGATTATGGAAGAACTAGAGCCCATATCCAAGTGTTACAAGTCTACATTTGATATCACATGGAACTCCTATAAGAAAGGTTGAAAAAGATTACCAAATATGAAAGATTACCGAGAAGGTTGATAGATAAGGAATAGAGATGCATTTTGGAAGATGTGAAAAAACAAGTTGTGCATTTATCAGTATCAACACAGATCCTGTCCTAGCTGTTTCCATCACGACTCAAAGCTCAAAGCTCATGTCTGAACTGTTTGAACTGAAAATCAGAGGGTGCTGCACAAATGATTTAAATGCAGATTCGAATTTTCAAAGTTTAACAACAGGACATTTTATAACAATCTATATTCATTCATTCATTAATAATTAACTTGATTTCTATACACACATGGGGTCTCCATGGGCTTCTTCAGTAGCTCAATGATTGTCCTCAGCCTGGGTGCCCTATTGCTTCCATGCAAATCAGAGTGATCAAAATAACTCGTGGGAGAAGAGCTGAAAAAGAGTAGAAGTCTAGTCTATAATTTGCATGCAATTTATTACAGTTTTGATTATAGCAAAGTGACAGTAGCAGTCCTTTAAAACCCCAAAAGACCATTCTTGTAAGTGGATTACTGGCAGGGCTCAGTATTTTGGAGGGGGCTGTAGCAGGTTGAGGTATAGAGAAAGGTGAAACATTGGCAGGGAGAGCTGAGTCAGCATCACCTGTAAAACAGCCCAGTTATAGTGTGACACATTTGCAGAGAAAAATCACAGCGTTATTTTTTAATTATTTTTAAAAACATGAGCATGGCTGGCCTTCTGCTACCATTTCTAACCACAAGGAGGAATGTCTGACCAGATTCTACAAGATGCAAAGGATGTTTCCTCACAGAATCTGTAGCCACATGTACTGGCATGTACTCTCCCAGTGTGTTCTGTGGGCTAGACAGGAAAACTAGGGATAGGTTAGGAAAGAACTGTAGCAAATATTACTGGTAGTTGAGTATTAGCTAGTGTTAGCCCTTAAAAATTGGAATTTTCCTGTCCTGCAAGTGTTTTCTCTATAAAGACTCTAGCAAACAATTTATAACTAAAGTAATTAAAGAAATTTCAAAATGGGAAATTACCTAGGAGTAGGTAATTAGTAATAGGTGATAGACTATTGAACTGCAAATCAGAAACTTTGAGCCAACCATTCACATGGGCTTAAAGAACTATGATCATCTTACGAGGAATGCACTTTGCTATCAGGAATTTCAAAAGGAGTTTCTGATCTGCGGTATAAAATTATCTAAAATATCAATCAATAATTTAAAGCAATGAATACATAAGCAAATTGCAAGCTGTACTATGGAAAAATATGTCATGTCAGCCATTGTTCCCTGAAGCTGCAGGAAAATCAAATAGATCGCAAGTTCACAACAATGCACCTTCCCCTCTTGATGCCGCTGGGACATTGGCTTTAACAGCAGGGAACCTTGCCAGAATAAATACCTGCTGCATGCACAACAAAATAGACACTATCCAAACGCATATATATAGGACTTCTTGCTTTATAACGTTTGGTTGAAGACTTATTTGCTCTTTTACTTGCAAGTATCCGATAAGGGAATATTTGTTACTTCAGCCAAGAGTAGCAGAAATTTAATTCCCTCATCTTGTTGTCCTGTTCTCCATCCAATCTTTAATGAAGTAGAAACCTGGGTTATGAAACCAAGGGAAAGGATGGAAGTATGCTGGAGCCAAGCTGCCAGGCAGTGCCATCTAGAGGTAAGCCATCAGGACAGTGTCTTCTGCGTTACTCAAGCTAAAGAGACTGGGCCTACAGTTGCTGTAGGATTAAATACATCAGGGCTTGTAACCCCTAAAGCCGGTGCAGTTTTACAGCTCTGTAAGAGGGCCTAACAAGATGCAAAATATCCCTTAGGTCCTTTCAGCCTCGTGTCTGTGACAACACCTCCATGAAAATCCTCTAAAAATCTCTGTAGTACTTTATTAGGATTATTAATAATGGCATGTTCCAAGTTTTTGGCTTTTTTTTCTTTTTAATTCTGTCCTTGTAATGAAACCATGGTTTGATTATTTTATCTGATAGATCAAAAAACTCTGAGGTGATTTTGGTAAAAATATATAGTATTGGCCACGCAAGTACAAAACCAATAAAATAGATATCTTGTAGGTCATTCAGAACCAAAGTGATGGCAAAGATCACAGACAGTCACCAGAGGTTCTTTCTCCATCTATTTATGTACAGTATGGGTTCAGTATTCGGGGTAGGATCCTGCTACATGGTGAGGTGAAAAGATGGACTTTCTAATCATTTGATCATGGCAGCAAGCAGGAGCCCAACACCCAGATGAGATTAATGGGGACGCTGCAGCCCTGTTGGCAATTCCATTGCCTCCCCTGAAAAAGCTGCTCTTCAGCAAGACCCAAATCCAAGAATCTCTGTTCAGTTGTGATGGGGAGGAAGGTGGTAAAATACTGATTCTTGAGAATATGAAGCCTGTGCAGATAGCTGTGTGAGTACTGTGATGTGTGCTGGGAGAAGAAAAGTTATTGCAGTAATCAAGATTTGGTGCAGCTACCTACTTTGTTTCTTAATTTGCAACATAAATAACATGAATGCTGCAAAGATGCTGACATGTTTAATGCGAAGAATAACCTTACTTAGGGTCTACTCCAGCACAGCTATATAAGCCACAGCCAAAATAATGTTACTTTCACTTGAGAAAGTGTGTCAAGATGTAGAAAAGATCACTGCCCATGGGAGTCTTTGATCTTGACACGACAGAGAGGTTAAAGAAGGGAAATGTTGTAATTTCCTCCTCGTAATGATGAATTGAGGTAAGAAGATATTAAGTGAGTAGCCCAAGGTCATGTTGTAAGGTCTATGGTAGGGCCAGGAATCAAACTGAAAAAGAAAGGAAAACAAAATATATTCCTGGCATTTTGAAGAATTTAGATGTGCTGATTTTGGCTGGGATAGAGTTAATTTTCTTTACAGTAGCTAGTGTGGGGCTGTGTTTTGGATCTGTGCTGAAGACAGTGTTGATAACACAGAGATGTTTTAGTTACTGCTGAGCAGTGCTTGCACAGAGCCAGGGCCTTTTCTGCTTCTCACACCACCCCACCAGCGAGTGGGCTGGAGGTGCACAAGGAGTAAGAGGGTGCACAGCTGGGACAGCTAACCCCAACTGATCAGAGAGAGATCCCATACCATATGACACGCTTAGCACATATAGATGGGGGAAGAAGAAGGAAGAGAGAGACGTTCGGAGTGATGGCGTTTGTCTTCCCAAGTCACCATTACACGTGAGGGAGCCCTGCTGCCCTGGGGATGGCTGAACCCCTGCCTGCCATGGGCAGTGGGGAATGAATTCCTGGTTTTGCTTTGCTTGTGTGCACAGCTTTTGCTTTACCTGTTAAACTGTATCTCAACCCACGAGTTTTCTCATTTTTACTCTTCCAACTCTTTCTCCTGCTGGTGGGGAGGGGGCAGTCAGTGAGTAGCTATGTGGTGCTTAGTTGCGAGCTGAGGTTAAACCATGACATCAGACCAGAACACAGAGTCCATTTTGTAAGGGAAGGTAAATTAGGCAGTGGAATAGCTGACTGCGGTGGGTATTGGATACAATATCACATCTGAATGCATCACACTTGGACTGGAAGTCTTTCTAGATGCTGTGACTTCACAGAAAGCTGCTGGGCAGGTGCAAATATCACTTGGTGGTTGGCAGAGGCACCCTCTGTTGCTCTGCACTTTGAGAAGGTCTCTGGCCTATGCTGTGCAGGAGTACGTGCCAGTTTATCATAGTTGCCATATCTGATCTTAGCCTGTAGGAATGATGAGTCCCTCCTTTGTCACAACATCTCTGGATGCCTCTTTTATTTAGTAATTTATTTAATATTCCCAGAATATTAAACATGCTAAAAATCAGTCCGTTACTAAGCAGCCTAATGATGGATTAGGTGTTTACTGTTGAAAACCTTGTCCAGTTCTTGAAGCAGTCAGCAATGACCATGACTGCCCCTCAATTTACTTCTTAGGACTGACGCTACACTGCCCTGGCACCACTCCAGCCCTCACGTGAACGTGAGGGTTGCCTGTGATGCCACATCAGAAGAGCAGACTGACAGCTTTTGCTAATCCCTGCTTTGTACTGCTATAAAAAGCTACAGAAGGTGCAGCGGAGCTTTTAATGGAATAGCTGATCTGAAAAAAAAAAAAAAGAAAAAAGATGTCTGCTGTGTTAGGGCCAGTCCATGTAGGGCACTCACTCGACAGGCGCACACCCTGGTGCCGAGTCTGCTGCTCCTGCCACAGAGAGCACATGCCACCACAGCTCAGCTGCTTCCACCACGACTCAACACCTTTTTTCACTCTAAATCCTTGCTGTCTGGGAGGAAGTCCTGTCTAGGCATTAGTGTGTGGAAATCTGTGGCCTGTGATACACAGAAGCTCAATTAGATTACCACAGCTGCCTCTGCCTACGTTAAAGTCCATTATTCTAAGCCGCTAGGTCCTCTCCCTTCCCCCAGCCTGAACTGCATCGCTTACTGGACAAGCAAAGCCTGCCACGTGTAAGCAATAATTACAGCTCCAGCTTCTGTGCTTTGGTGACTTTTCACAGTATAAAGCTGGGCTGAGTGATTGATTATAGATGTTAACTGTAACTCCATTATGCCTATCAAGTCACTTAAATGCTGAGCAACATAATATTATAGAGTATACAGTTATAGGTTGTGTGCTTTTTCTGCATCCCTTCTGATTTAGGTAGGGAAAGGGGTAAGGAAAAATCAATGAAAAACATAAAGAGACCTGTTTGAATTCAGAGGCAGTCAGTTTGTGAAAGCGGTCAACCTGGGGTTCTGAAAGAAGTCAGCTTTGGAAAACCTTTACTTTTCTTTTTGGTGTCCAACTAAGGACACTTCCTCCAGAGCAATCAAAAGAAGGAGCTGGAAGTTACATTCCTTCATCATGGGCAAGGGTTCCCTGTCAGGTCCATAAGGGCTGGTGATGCATGTGAAGAACACATGCAGGGAAATGGCAGAAGAGCTGTGACCCAGCACGGTCCCTCCTGACGGCTCTTTGAAAGCTTGCAGTGAATTGCCACAGCCTGAACCTTTCAACTTGAATTAACACCAACCTCACTTCCAGGTGGTTGCCTACACTTCCGAAATGCATGTAAAGAGGCTTTTCCTGTTCCTCCACTGCTAGGGGTAACACAAATTCAATGAGGAATGATAGCAAAAAGAAATAAACAAACAAACAAAACCAACAAAAATATTAAAAAAACACAAAAGAAAGAAAACTTTTGTTTAGGTTAAAGGTGATGGTGGCAGCTCTTCTGGCTACTTCCCAAGTCACTTGATGGGCTTTGCTGAAGGAACCTGACTCTGGTAGTGGGGAAAAGGTGGCAAAATGAAGAAAAGGAAAAAGTATTACCTAAGAAACTAATTACAAGCGTGCTGCTACAAGGCACCTATCTCCATGGATATACAGATACGTGGTCACAGAGATGAGGCAGTGCCAAATCTGCTCCAGTTCATCATTTAAAAGAGTAAATGTTTGGCAGGACTTTAACAACAAAGATGATCGCAATGTACAGAGCAGGCTGTGACTGTAGCCTGTTGGTACCTGCATCTCTGGAGAGAAATGAGGAGGAAGGACAGTACGTGTTTCACCTGATTGTGTATCGTTATCAACAGGTGTTGATTAATAGGTGTTAGTGGGTTTACACAAAGCTTAGATCGGTATCTCTCAAGAACATATTTTGAAGAGATCCTTGTGATTGTATTTAAATAAGGAAATGCTAGAATCATAGAAAAATTTGGGTTGGAAGGGGCCTTTAAAGGTCATCTAGTCCAGTCTCCCTGCATTGAGCAGGGACATCTTCAACTAAATCAGGTTGCTCAGAGCCTCATCCAACCTCACCTTGAATGTTTCCAGGAATGGGGCATCTACCACCTCTCTGGGCAACCTGTGCCAGTGTTTCACCACCCTCATTGTAAAATAATTCTTCATTATATCTAGCCTAAATCTACCCATTTTGACTTGTAACACACAGAAAAGATAACATTATTAGTAGTTGTGTGTAGGAGGAGTGTGCGTTTCAGGTTGGAGAATCTGTCATACAATAATTGAAAAATGAAATAAAATAATTCTTAATGGACTTGAGAGCTCACTTCATAAGAGATTTTTTTTTTAGTACACACTTAAGAGGTCTGAAGCTTTGATGTAGTCAGGCAAGCCTTAAAGCACAGCTCTCTCACCACAGTGTTAGTCTTCTGAGTTTAGGTCTATCTTTTTCAGGGAATAAGAAAGAGATCACAGCTGGATAATGAAAATCATAGAATCATATATGAACCATTGAGGTTGGAAGAGACCTCAAGGATCATCTAGTCCACCCGTGTGTCCCCCCCCACCTATCACCCACTAAACCATGTCCCTAAGTACTACATCCATCCTTTCTTTAAACACCCCCAGGGATGGTGACTCCACCACCTCCCTGGGCAA
Organism: Psophia crepitans; assembly: GCA_013399095.1. NCBI lineage: Eukaryota > Metazoa > Chordata > Aves > Gruiformes > Psophiidae > Psophia > Psophia crepitans. The sequence continues at coordinate 41,128 of VWZZ01007745.1, read as the reverse complement.
CCTGTTCCAATGCCTGACCACCCTTTCAGAGAAGAAATTTCTCCTAATCTCCAACCTAAACCTCCCCTGGAGCAACTTGCAGCCATTGCCTTTTGTTCTGTCACTAGTTATCTGAGAGGAGAGGCCGACCCCCAGCTCGCCACAACTCCCTTTCAGGTAGTTGTAGAGAGAATGTTAAAGGTCTTAGCACAACAGCAAAAACAAGATTAAAGAAACATTAACAATATCGGCCAAAAAGATCCTAGCAGCCATGTGGGCATAGTGGAAAGAAGATCTTAATTTTTAAATCCTGCATCTGTAGGTATGGCTAATTTGCAGTACTCAGGAAGATCTCCTCCCTGCCCTGTCTCCACCCATCCATGTCCTGGCACCATGTAGAAGCAAGTCTGGACATGTATTTAACCCTTCAAATCCTCCTCCTCAGTCCCCATGGGTTGGAAATGTTATCAGGAGAGACCTGTGCAGCCCCTCAGGCAGGATGAGAAGGAGATGTGCAGCATGGGCAATACTGCCCTTCACATGGGCCACACATCTATCTGCCTTACTGACATGGGCCAGGCAATGTCCTCCTGTCCAAACGGCTACCTTTTGCATCTTTATATATTCTTCTAAAGAAAGTTTTAATTTCCACTCTGATCACTGAGAGTTTAGAATAATCCAGACATTATTTTGAATAATTTGGACATTAGGAAGAAATTCTTCACTGTCAGGATGGTGCGGCACTGGAACAGGTTGCCCAGAGAAGCTGTGGAGGCCCCATCCCTGAAATCGTTCAAGGCCAGGTTAGATGGGGCTTTGGACAACCTGGTCTAGTGTAAGGTCTCCCTGCCCATGGCGGGGGTGGGGTGGGGTGGAACTAGATGATCCTTGTGGTCCCTTCTAACCCAAACCATTCTATGGTTCTTTGATCTAAAGCTAAATAATGCCAACCTGGCATACCAGAGCTATGGAACAGTCTCCTTGCCCCAGTGATTGAGACAGCTTTCTTGGGGTTGCAGGATCTAAAGTGCATGGGACCATGTCTTCTGCTGCAGTCCCTGATCCCGAGGTGACCTGGGTATCTCCATCAGGCACTTCACTGAGGCATCTGCACACTGAATGGCCTCACACCTGCAGCAGAAACAGTCTTCGTGTTACAAAGGCATGCTTGGGAATTGTGCAAATTCATGTACCCTCCTGTATGAAAGAAAGTCCTACCACCACATGGGAAAATTAGAATTTGTTTCAGGAAAAACAGAAGACCCTCCCATTCAGAGTCCACCATTAAAGCAATTTAAAAAATCTACTAAACTGTAGGAGCAGCACCATGACCACTACCTCTGGTCCTCACCTTCAGGACTGCATCTCACCTGGAATGTCTCCATTGTAGGACAGTCTAGAATGAAAGAACTTCCAGAGCTCCTTCCATAAATAAAGATACAGACATGCTAGATAATACATGTCACTTCTTGCTCTGACGTGGCATTTATTGAATGAATTTGATCACAGTGGGATTGCACAGAGCTTTTGCTTATTTCAAACGTTGCACTCTAATCTTACTATACTGTGTATATAATGAGTAGTTTAGAAAGAAGAGTAGAAAATTCTTTCATTCCTGTCATAACATGAAGATCTAGAAGACACGTCATTAAACTGTAGGAAGGGCACATTTAAAATGTGTGTATAGAAAATATAATGGGATATTTAGCTAAAAGCTATATGTAGATATTTAGATATGTATGCATAAAAATCTATCAGAGATAATTATTTTATTTATAAACTCTATAGAATTGTGCATATATATTACAGAGTATATAACATATACTACATAATATACATGTACATGTACTTCTCTGTAACTTAAACCAAAGCCTGCCGTGAGTCAGGCAAGATGCCACCTAATGATTCACATTTCCTCATACATACCTACTTTGATGTTTTGAGTACTGAAAGGTGAAGACCACAGTAGTGGCTGCCATTGGATGCAGGAAGATTGGGCTTTGTGCCTGGCTCCGGATTACTCTGACATGCAAAAGTACTGCATAAAAGATGAAATTCAGTGAAAAGACCATGCCTTAGACATTGCAAAAATAGACGTAGAAACAAATTCTCAAAGTATTCTCAAGAAGATACATGTGAGTATCTCTGGTAATAAAGTTCTGTGAACTATTTTCTGATTGGTATCAACATGGTTCTTGTGAACAGTGAGGCAGAGCAAGGGCCACTTGTGCAGTCTACGTTCCTTTAGTGTTTTGGAAGCAGTGTAACATTTGCTTAGCAACGTTCTGCTGTGTAACATCTTCTGTATAGACAGAAAGAACCACATATGCTGTTGTGAGTTTGTGTGGCAAGGTTTTGGTAGCTGGGCAGCTTCTGCAAGAACCTGCTAGAAGCTTCCCCCATGTCCGATAGAGACAATGCCAGCTGGCTCCAAGACAGACGTGCTGCTGGCCAAGTTTGAGCCCATCAGCGACAGTGGTAGCACCTCTGGGATAACAGAGTTAAGAAGGAAAAAAAAAACCAAAACAACTGCGGGAGGTTTTGCAGCCAGGGAGAAGAGTGAGAAGATGCAGGAAACTCCACAGACACCAAGGTCAGTGAAGAAGGAGGGGGAGCGGATGCTCCAAGTGCCGGAGCAGAGGTTTCCCTGCGGCCTGTGGTAAAGACCATGGTGAGGCAGGCTGTCCCCCTGCAGCCCATGGAGGAGGGTTGATGGGGTGTAGAGATTCCACCTGCAGCCCGTGGAGAACCCCACACTGGAGCAGGTGGAGACACCTGAAGGAGGCTGTGA
>VWZZ01007745.1:14531-38184 GCA_013399095.1 Psophia crepitans | reverse complement strand
CCGTCCCCGTCCCCCTGTGTTGCTGGGGGAGACCAGGAGTGAAGTTAAGAAGGGAGGGGGGGGGGGGGAGGGGTTCTAAGATTTGTTTTTATTTCTCACTGCTCTGCTCTGTATTTGCTTGGTAGTAAATTAGATGAATTCCTCTCTAAGTCTGGTCTGTTTTGCCCGGGACAGTGATTAGTGAACAACCTTTCCCCGTCCTTATCTCGACCTACGAGCCTTTCATTACACCTTTTCTCCCCTGTTGGGTTAATGAGGGGGAGTGACAAAGCGGCTTTGGTGGGCACCGGGACTTCAGACAGGGTCAACCCACCAAATACATTTTTTATTTAGTTATCAAAATCGTATTGTATTTATGTATTGTACACAGGACATGGGCTAGAAATCCCCACTGCAAATGTAGGTACACTACATTAGATGCTGTCTAGCAGCCATAGTAGGAGCGACTCTGTGCCCTCTAGATACTACATTCAAATAAGAGATTTAAGAGCAAGGATGCATCCTTGCAGTGAACTAGTCTGACACTATGCTTAATACATGCTGAAGATCTTGTAACAGTGCATTCACCTCTGCATCAAACTGATCATTTCCTCATAAGCTATGTTATAACTTTTAGAAATATATTCTGCCTGAATTAAGCCTTCCAGTGATGTCACTGCTCATCATGGATAGATAGAAAAAACCACAGACTTTGTTTCTAGGCTTAGTTAATTTATATTTTACTTCTGATCACTGAATCTCACTGTGTCCTACTCTCTTGAACAGGAGACTTGTTTTCTGTCTAAGGTCTATTCCCCATATAGATATCTGCAGACAGAATGCAAGTTGCTTAATTTCTCTAGGATAAATGTTTTAAGTTTCTCACTCGGGCATGTGTGCCACATGGGAAACAATTTTGCAACATTTCAGTTTTCACCATGATCTCTACAACATAACGACACCACAAGTGGACACCATGCCAGTATTGGTCATGATACTGGCATGTGAAGATGTGGAACCACCTCCGTAGTCTTCTGAGAGATCATCCTGCTGGTAAAGTGAAGTGTTTCTTAGCTAGAGCCTTGTGTGGGGAGCTCATGTTCAGGTGGTGTCCACCAGCACCATAATCAGGCACAGTGGAAACCAGACAGGCGGGAATGGAAACAGAGCTAATGAGAGTTGAGATTATTACTCATAAAGTCTCACAAACTGGTGGATGTGATTGCCGAGCCGCTCTTCATCATCTATCAGTGGTCATGGTCAACTGGAGAAGCTCCAGATGACTGGAGACTTGCTAATGTGACGCCCATCCGTAAGATGGGTCATAAGGAAGATCCAGGGAACTACAGGCCTGTTAACCTGACCTCAGTGCCAGGGAAGGTCATGGAGCAAGTCATTTTGAGGACGATGAAGTGCCATGTCAGTGACAACCAGGGGATCAGGCCCAGCCAGCACGGGTTTGTGAAAGGCAAGTCCTGCCTGACCAACCTCATCTCCTTCTATGACCAGGTGACCTGCCTGGTGGATGAGGCTGTTGATGTAGTCTTCAAAAAAGCCTTTGACACATTCTCCCACAGCATTCTCCTGGAGAAGCTGGCGGCCCATGGTCGACACTCACCTGGACATGAGCCGGCAGTGTGCCCAGGTGGCCAAGAAGGCCAATGGCATCCTGGCCTGTATCAGGAATAGTGTAGCCAGCAGGAGCAGGGAGGTGATTGTCCCCCTGTACTCAGCCCTGGTGAGGCTGCACCTCGAGTACTGCGTCCAGTTTTCGGCCCCTCACCACAAGAAGGACAATGAGGNTGCAAGTTGCACCAGAGGAGGTTCAGGTTGGAGATGAGGAGAAATTTCTTCTCGGAAAGGGTGGTCGGGCATTGGAACGGGTTGCCCAGGGAGGTGGTGGAGTCACCATCCCTGAGGGTGTTTAAGGAAAGGTTGGATGTGGTACTTAGGGACATGGTTTAGTGGGTAATAGGTGGTGGGGGGACAGTCAGACTAGATGATACTGCAGGTCTCTTCCAACCTTAGTGATTCTATGATTCTATAATGAAAGATTAGACTACATCTTCTGAGTCCAGGCTTTCTGATACACCCACCAGCTACCACTTCTTAAATGAACGCCTGCACCACCAAACTGCTACATTTTTTACCTATGACAGACTGCTCTTTTCATTTCCACTTCCTGTGAAACAACGTTGGGGTTTTCCATTAAAAGACAGATCCTAAAGTTACTACATTAAGGTGTGCTCTGAATAGGTGATGAGGCACTCTGTGAGACTATTTGGACTTCCTATTGCTCTGTCTTATGACCTAAACTTTCACATCCAAGTTTTGCAGGTGATTTTTTGATTGCTTGATTGTGGAAGGGAAGGAGGAAAAAATAGGTTTTGTGTTGGGTTTTTGTGTGTTGTCGTGGTATGAATGAGTGAAATATGCACAATTTTCTGCCATCTCTGTTCCCTGAGCAGAGCTGTGGAGACAGTCTGCATGTCTTTCTGTGGTCTGGAGAACACAAAACCAGCCACATCTCAAGCTTTTTTCCTTTCTTAATCATATTCATCTCTGCTCTGCAGGCCTTGGAGACGTAATGAACGCTGACAGTGACTCTGCAACATACAAATTAACATTTGTCTGACATCCTGTTAATCTGCAATGATAACCAACCGGAGTCCTTTGATCTAGTAAGGGTTGAAGGGAGATTAGCACAGGATGGACAACCCTTTCAATTGATTAAAATGATAAGCGGCGAAAGAGCGAGCTGCTCCCAAAATCCTACAGCTGGGGCCAAAGGAGGGTACACAGTATGTTTCCTAAATCTTTCAGTAACCGAGCAGCTTTGACTAAGATTCCCCATGCACGTTCCTTCTCACTTTGGGAACACAAGAGAGGGCAGGTCTTGAATTTGCAGATCAAGAGGTGTCTACAGCAGTTTCGTCTTCTCCTGTAGGGAGAGCATCAGACGAAGCATATGTAACAGATTAAAAGATCAGACAGCTGCTGTAGATTTGCATGTCAGAAAATCAGCTTTGGTTGTTCAGCTATCACAGGAAATTAAGGTGATTTTTTTTGTATCCCTGTGTTTAAAATACACATGCATTAGGGCAACCTTTTAAAATTATGTGCCAGGGAAAATACATTCTTAGTAGCATCAGTGAGAATTAATCCTTTAGTCCCTTTCAAAACTTTATGGTAAATTTTAGATACACAAAGGAAAAAGAGTTCCAACCGAGTTTTAGAGCATTTGTATTTGCTACCTGCTGAGCGGAAACATACAAAACCCCAGAATGAATGCAAACCTATACAGACATTCCAGAGAAAATGGCTACTGAATATCTTTAACATAAAGCTATAGGAGAGAAAATTTAATTAGAGAGCACCCTGGTGGTCAATTAGTGAAAGGAAAACGTTAAATCTGGTGATGTGTGCACAACTATGACAGCAGTCATCAAAGCTATTGCTCATAGAGTAAAAAACCCCGTGTTTAAGGACTGTCCTTGTCCTGTGTGTCTGACTGCTGCCATGTAGCGTGTACCTTCAAGAGGTGTTGGCAATGAGGAAGTGCATGTTTATATACCACAGTGAAGAAGGAAGAACAAAACTCTAGACTGACAATATTTAGGTGATTTTGTATTGTTCTGTGAGTGTGGTTGCTCCAGAAATACAGGATCTGTTGCAGATTGATTCACTGTGCTGTTCTACTTGCTCCTATCTCTGCTGTCCTTCTGGTTCAGTTCATACTGGGTGGGTTTTATTTCCCTGTGGAATTGAGAAACAAGATCAGTGGGGAGGACTCCTTGTCCAAAGTGCTACACAAATACACACCCCAAAGAGAGTCTGCGACTCAGAAATTGCACAGTGGGTAATTTTTACACAAAGGGTACACACAGTGAATTATATGGGAATAATGAGAGCATTTGACAGAGTAACAGGCAAAAATCTTTGCTTTTGTCAAGGATTTTGTTTTTGTTGAAATAATCAACTCAAAGAAGAACTTAAAGAAGAGACATGAAGGAGGAAAATTAAGTGGATCTGATGCATTTATGGGTACTGCTAGAGGAAGATCTAATGAGAGCACACCCTCCCATTCTTGAATGTCAGTTCTTGATGTGTGACATGATCAGGAAATGGGAGCTGCAGAAGAACACATCTTCAAAGCATCAGGCTGGGATAGTGACCGCAGGGAATGTCTGTGAGTAGTCTGGGACTGCCTCTGCCAGTGTAGCTAGAGAAAAAGATATTGAATTAATCAGTTATGGACACCAGAAAGCTGGGGAAGAGTTACAGCCATGAGGAAGAGCAATGAAAGAGACTGAGATATCTAGAGAAAAAAACCCTCAGATACAGTCTGAAGAGGAGAGTTAAGTTAGAGCCAAGGCAACTTCTCACTGGCAGATGCAAGAAACAAATTGGATTAGCAGTGGTGTCCGTAGGGATCCTACAAGAAAATATTAAAAAAGATAGGGGAAGGAAATTCAGAGGTCTCTCTCAGCTGTGTTGGCTTTGACAAGACAGCATTTTTATGAATCTTTGAGTCAGTTCTTATTCCATTTCATGCACCTTTGACTTGCTTTCAGTGTAATAAATTCTCCAATCACCTGGGCTGGTATTCTCATTATTCTCTGCCTGTGCTGATCTTCTCGGCCATCACTTCTCCACGTTATGCGTAATCTGGATCATAATCACTCCGTGTGGACTGTTATGTCAGTAGAATGATGTGCTGCCTACTGATACTGTGAATGGACGTCTTTACACTGTATAAATTAATGCAGGCTTTCTTTCGTCAGTCTGCACTGAACACTAACTCATTCATACTGCAGCTTACATTTCAGACTACATGCATACGGCACAGAATGCACTCTAGTTTATCTCATCTGGTTTTGGAGTAATGTTGAAATACAGGCTTTTCCTCACAAACCTTTTCTTCTCAAAAGGAGCCGTCAGGTTGTTGATAATGGTCTTAAGCAAACCGTGTGCTTCCTCCTCTAATTAGATCAGTAGCCATTTATCACAGCATTATTCATCCGTCAGACTATTTAGCAATTGTTTTACCTAATTGTTTTTAAATATATTTTCATGTATTCCTGGGATGCTATATCAAATGGGTAATTAAAATCTACCTACTTCATTTCCTACCTTTGCATAACCTAGTAATTCTGTAACAGCCTTAGAGCACCAGCTGTTTAATACCCGATTATGGTGTTTGTCGTTTATAATTCCATCACACTTACACATACAGTGTTTTTTCTCTTGATATTTATCCCACCGATGGCATCTAGACTGCATTTTATCAATATCTGGTTTAACCAACCAAGCCTTTAGTACTTCATAATTTGTCAAACTGCTGTCTTTAAATGTCACCATCAGGTTGCATCAATTTTATCTTCTTATTTACCAGTAAGCCTCCGTGATACTTAAAATGTCTCCATGTATTATTTGCAAAAGTCTTTTTGACTTCTCCCAACTTTTTTGCTTGATTTACCTCACTATATCTGTGTGGGGTTTTTTTGCTGTAAGTCTTTCCTCATTGTATATGCTACACAAGTATCCCCTACCTAGTTTCACCGATACACTCAGTAGTCAAGTTTCTTAACTTTGGACATTGCCCCAACTCTCTAATGATTTTCATTAGGTCCCACATTCTTATTTGTGGCAACTTAGTATTTGAGTCATCTCAGTGTTTGAATATAAAATGCCAAGAAGCTCTTGGCACTTCTTAGACCGTGTGCTGCTGAGACTTGGTAAGAACCATGAGGGTGCTTTGCTCAATTATTTGTGTTCGATCCCAAGCTGACAACATGATTATTAATTATGTTTTGCAGGATTTCAGTTCTCATCCTGATAATTGGACTGGGATGCTCATGACTGACCTTCTTTTCAGTCTTTTGTCCCCGATGGTGTGTCTGTTAAAAGACCACATCTGACCACTTGTGTAATTCAGTCTGTCTTGTTACAGCAGCTGCTTAATTAGGGGTCGTGTCTTCACTGTAAACTACACAGGCAGAATTAATGCCTCAGAATTTCATTTACTGAGGGGAACTGGGATGGCGATTTCACTTGGGTCATTTATGATTCCATGTCCTTGACAGATGTCCATAAATATCTACACCTGAACTGGAAATACTGTTATATTCTTATTGCCTGGTGATTCTTAATCTGCACGTACAAGTCGTAGAAGCCTATGGCTTTGATTTGTTTGAATTCTTCCCTTTTTTAACGGATGTCTAAGTACTAAAGTCACCATTTGTTCTACCTTCTCCCAAACTAGAAGCCATACATTTTTTCTTCTGAATTAACCGTCACGATGTTTACCATAAGACTTAGCTGTATGTGAAAAATTCATTGTTTCCTCACTTTTTCAGCAGATTACCAAGTTTGGCTGTAGCCTCTCTGTGGTTGCAAGGCTTCAGAAACAACTCAGACTGTAGAGCTTTCCTGTATGTCCTCACCAGGACTCCACAAGCTGATAAGCATCTTGCATATCCCTATGGAGTCCCTTTGAGATGCTGGGACAGAGCCTGAACATTCAAATACACTCGCAGAAGAGGATAAGCAATAATTTAACATGACTGAAGTAAAAATTAACCCTTCTTAAAACATGCCATTTTATTTAATATGGCTTACCTTGCAGTTGAAACTATTGATTAAGGCAATGGGATTTCAGAAAAGCAGTTTCAGATAATAATGCAAAAAGTTTTGTAACCTGGTACTGTCATTTAATCCAGTGACTGTTCAGTGTAATATATATAGAAAAATCCAGAAGGAAGAGACCTTTGGACTCAATCATCTTGGCTGAAGACCTCACCACTAGATAACACAGTCACACTTCATTTCTCTTGCTTTACTAGCTGCGTAGCTGCTCAGCTTCAAGGGATATTACAGAAGGTGCCTTTTCTTGAAGTGACTGTGGTCAGTGTGCGTGCTTTGGGTTCAAATCCCTCCAACAGGGAGAATCCAAACTGAGTTTCTTTTGGCTAAGACAAATGCTCTAGCTGTTTGGATACTGGCAAAAATATATTTGACCTGCTCCAGTAAACTTTTTTAATTAACATATCGGCAAATTTTAGCTATGCGTAGATAATCTTTAGTGTATTAAACCTTAATCATCTCTCTGACTAACCTTTGGCTTTCACTGGTGCTTAGGAAGAAGAAAATCTCATAAATCTTCAGACCAAGAAGCTTCTAAAACATGTGGGAGGCAGTTTAGACACCAGGGACTGAGTGCCTGAGATGAGTCTGGGATGACTTTAGAGACGTCGAGAGACTTTCAGGACTCCTGTGAGTCAGGCTGTGCTGTGAATGAGCTGGCTTTCTTGTTCCCTAGCCTGGCAGAGTTGCTTAAATTCTGCCAAATTTAGGCAAAGGTGTAGGTGTAGTGTAGGTCTTTGCCCAAAGGAGCTAATATAGCAAACTCTTATCTCCTGACTCACTCTGTGGACCTGACACAATTAAGGAACTTATAGTGACACTCCTATAAACTGAGGATGCTGGTGACCTGGAAAGGTTGAGGTTCTTGTTAGTCAACACCTCACTCAGAAAGCTCTGGCATTCTTTAATTCTTAGCTAAGCTGTTTTTGCAAATGTGACTAAACAGTATGGGAAATTGTTACCTGGTAGAGCCCTACTGTGTGTCTGCAAATAGCCTGGTCAGTCAGGTGCTTCCAGCCCAGTGGGTGCCCCAATGGGTTCAGGAGTAGCAGTGGGACATCAGTCCCTCCTTAGAAGAGAAGGAGCGAGGGAACAGTACCAAACAGACAATAGCTCTGATGTTACTCCTACCAAATTGAAAGGAAGGTGGTGATTATTAGGTGTTTACTAACAACCTGTATCTGCAGCTGGACACCAAACAGAACCATCTATCTACACAAAATAATGATTTCTTCATTCAGGCATTTCTTGTGACAACGTGAAGAGGGAATTGCCCAGGTCACTTCTCTCATGTCAGTCAGGAAAGTTCCTTGGCTCTTTCATGCCGTAGCTTTTGGGATGTTTACGGAGAACCCTCCATAAGTGTGAAATGCAGCATGGGGACACATCAAAAATCCTGAGACAAATATGCTCAGGTTTTAATAATAACCAAAGTACTTGGCTTCCACTGTTGATACCCAGAAAGCTGGAGATACTCGTTATCATCCAGACCAGAAAAGCATGTATCTTCCTCCCATTTTTCAAGAGAAATCAAATGGTAACACTTCCCATTCAGTACCATTTCTGCCATTCATTTGTCTTGATAAACATTTGCTTCCAACAATTTATGCCCTCTCTACCAGTTTGGGTTTTGTCCTGGTTTCAGCTGAGAGAGTTAATTTCCTTCATAGCAGTCAGTGTGGGGCTGTGTTTTAGATTTGTGCTGGAAGCAGCGCTGATAGTGCAGAGATGGTTTTGCTGTTGCTGAGCGATGCTCACACAGAGCCAAGGCCTTTGCTGCTTCTCGCACCGCCCCGCCGGCGGGATGGCTGGGGGTGTGCGGGGAGTTGGGAGGGGACAGACAGGGCAGCTGACCCCAGCTGACCAAAGGGATATTCCATACCATATGGCGTCATGCTCGGTTTGTAAGGGGCTGGGGGGAAGAAGAAAGGGAGGGGGCAGCGGCGTTCGGAGTGATGGCGTTTGTCTTCCCAAGTAACCATTACACGTGAGGGAGCCCTGCTGCCCTGGGGATGGCTGAACCCCTGCCTGCCATGGGCAGTGGGGAATGAATTCCTTGTTTTGCTTTGCTTGTGCACGCGGCTTTTGCTTCACTTATTAAACTCTTGTATCTGAACCCACGAGTTTTCTCACTTTCACTCTTCTGATTCTCTCCCCCTTTCCGATGAGGGGGACTGAGCGAGCGTCTGCGTGGTGCTCAGCTGCCGGCTGGGGTAAAACCATGACAGGTTTATAGAGTATCTGAGTTGGTTTCACATATGGTATTGCAGAGGGTTTTGATAGCCACAGATGGTGCGTCTGCAAACATTTGAAATCTCATTCACTATCCAAACCTTTAAAATTTGTCAATGTTCCAAAAAGAGCTAGTAAATGCCTGATGTAGCTATTCACTCATATCAAACACTAAAGGATAGTGACTTGAATGAGTTGTTGGGAATTAAAAGAATCGAAGAAATCTTATCCCCTGATTCTGTAACTCCAGCAATAATATCAAGAGGAGAATCACCTCACAGCAGGTAAATCGAAGGAGAAGTTTTGGTTGATCTTTCCAGATTCACATTCATTTCCTTCACTTGATTTCAGTCAGACCTCTGGAAATAAATGACATTGTTTCTACTTTAGCATATTACATTTTCCTGTCATTAAAAGAATACAGGGGAAGAGTTTGTATATGTATTGCCTAAAAATACCAAAGTCCATCCAAAAGAAAAAGAAAAAGGAATTATTAGGCAGAGAAAACTGACTCCTTTATCAGTACACTTAGATAGAAATTTAAAATTTCTTGTTCCATTAGAAAAATCCAGATACTTCTTATTTTCTGTGTTACATGAGTACCTGTAGCCAGCAGGACTCATGCTGACTGAATCTTTCACAGACAGAGAGAGACCTGTCGGTGGGCTGAGGTGGAGAGGAGGGAAGGGCAGACACAGTCAGCCCCTGCTTTAATACGGTGTCAGCCCAAGCAGATAGTTCAGGTGATGGCTGTGGCCCAGATACCACCTACATGGCGATACTGTCTGGCCTTTGATACAAAGGCAATTCTGCATCTGTCTGTAAGTAAAGGTAAGGACAGGGAGAAAAACTGTCCTCTGTATTTGTGCAGACATTTTGAAATACAAAGTGACATTAGCCCCATAAGCTCATCAGCAGTCCTGGCCTCCAGCTCTAAAAATTGCTGAGATGACTCCATAACGAAGAGTAGATGGCAAAGGAAAGCAAAAAAAAGAAAAGACATTAACCCCCTTTTGCAAATGATAGGTTGAAGTCCTGCAAACACATGTAACTTGCCCAAAGTGACAGAAAAATCTGTGCCAGAGCTATGCTGTACTTCAGATGATCTGTGGCAAGCCCAGACTGGGTCCCCATGCTGATTTATCTACAGTCTAAAAGCACTGAGGATCCAATAAGCTGTATGGTGGGAAGCTTCTAAGGACAAAAACGTGGAATAGTGGAAGCGGGTGGATAACAAATGGAAAGTTGCTCCTACAGACAGGGTTAGCTGGAAAAGCCCAGAGTTCAGGAAGGAGACCAAGAGAGAAAGTAATGCTGAGCTTAAGAAAAGTGGAACAAAGGAGGCTTAGAAGTCAAGAGCAGACCCCAGGATGGGGGGAGAGGGAAGCAGGATATAAGGATTTCATAGACCTGCCGTGGTTAGGGGAATGGGTAGGGAAATACAGTAAGTTTGGCTGCTGCAACTTTGCTGAAAAGTAAAGGAGATTAAAAAAAAGTAAAAGAAAGGCAAGTCTATTTCCCAAGGTGAACCAAAAGGGAGCAACGGTGCCTTGACAGTGTGTGTGTGTGCATTTTGCAATGAACGAGGAAGCCAGATTTGTCAAGGGCCTGGCTGCAAGAGGAGAAGGGAATGACTCCCAGAGCTGAGGCCACGGCAGGACGGGTGGCAAGGAAAGCTCTGTGACTGAGACAGTCATTACACCCCATGCTGTCCTGCTGGGGGGGATCCTGCTCAGTGGGTGCTGCAGCAACCACAACATCCCTTCTGCCTGGGGACATCTGCTTCCTTTGAGCCTGCTGGGCTGGGAGCTGCAGGGGACAGCCACGACCAGAGAGCAAGCTTCAGGCAGGCAGGAGCGGCACAATAAACGGGCAGCGGCTCACGTCTCTCACAGGCGTGGTCTTCCTTCCCAAGTTTTAATCCTCAAACTTGACAACTTCTCTAGAACTTACTTAAAGGGAGTGTATGTGCTGAGGACTCAGATGTCTGTGTGTAGACCTCACTTCCCAGGCTTTAAATGGCTGTGCAAAGATCGTGACTTTGCGCACGAGTTCTCATGCAATAGAAAATAACATATTTTTGCAACCAGGGGAATAAGAAGAGAGACCGAGTTTGTCTCTCGCTGTACAGACTTTCAGATTTACACAGTACAGCTTGAAACCATAACTGCTCTAATGAGGAAAATGTGCAGTCAACTGAACATTAACTGTTTTGGACACTATTACTGTAAAAATAAATAATCAACCAACTTTATCTCTGAATAGAAAACTCTGCAGTGGGAAGGCTGACTGAATAACTGACATGATTGCTGAGGAAGAGATAGAAATAACAGTTTACAGTTCACAGGATCTCAATGGACAATCAATGTGGTAAATTAGGATGTGGCTGAAATTATAGATATAGTAATTAAAATTAGCCATGAATAATAGAACACAGTTCCTCTAGAATAGAATAGAAAGTGCCGCTAGACAGAAACAGAATAATGCTGTGCAAATGTACAGAAATTTTAATTTTTAAGAGCAGTTCATGTTGGCAAGAGATGTGTTCAGTACCTCCAGTGACACTTTTCGCAAGCGTATAATAGGCAGCTGTAAATTATTGTTGGAGAGGAATTTAATTTAATCGCATCTCATCCTTATGAAAAGCACTTTCTGAAGCACATTTAAAGTTGATGCTAAGGTGTCTCTAAATTATCATTCAGACAGAATCTATTCATTTCAGCTAGCCACAGTTTGTCTGTGCTCTCCTCTTTAGTCTATTGCTCTCTTTTAAATTGCAGAAAGTGTGTTATGAACAGAATAGCCATAAGCCCTGCTGTTCCAGCAGAGCGGCTATTCACAGCCAGTGCTGGAGCTGCTTTGTACATAACAGGAGAAAATTACAAAACCAGAAAAAATAGTGGCTTTTATTCGTTCTTTCTGTTTTCCTGCAAAACTCTTGGAAGTCACTGTCAACAATGTGATGCAGAACTTATGGAGTTAGTTTGTTCTAGCAGAACGATTCTCACATTTTTAAATGTGATTGTGCTGAATGAATACCTGAGTGCAAAGCTGGCCAAGAAGCCAATCATTAGATTTCTACTAAATAAAGAATCATAGAATCATAAAATCATTAAGGTTGGAAGAGACCTCAAGGATCATCCAGTCCAACCATCCCCCCACCACCTATTAACCACTAGACCATGTCCCTAAGTACCACATCCAACCTTTCTTTAAACACCCGCAGGGACGGTGACTCCACCACCTCCCTGGGCAACCCGTTCCAATGCCCGACCACCCTTTCCGAGAAGAAATTTCTCCTAATCTCCAACCTAAACCTCCCCTGGTGCAACTTGCAGCCATTTCCCCTTGTCCTGTCACTAGTTATCTGCGAGAAGAGGCCAACCCCCAGCTCACCACAACTCCCTTTCAGGTAGTTGTAGAGGGCAATAAGGTCTCCCCTCAGCCTCCTCTTCTCCAGACTAAACAAGCCCAGTTCCTTCAGCCACTCCTCATAAGACCTGTGCTCNAGGCCAGGAAGCCGTTGGCCTTCTTGGCCACCTGGGCACACTGCCGGCTCATGTCCATTCAGAAGGCCCTATAAACATGGCTGATTTCAAGTGTGTGGACAATATGACTGAAATCTTTTTTGCCAGATCTGATCTTAAGTAGTTCCTGTGTAATAGCAGCACTGGACAATCAGGCTTTCCAAGGGTAAAATTTGTCTACTAGAATCACACATATACACTTTGAAATTCTTCCCTTTTGCTTGTGCAAATTACAGTGACAAAATGAAGAATATCTGTGGCATCTCTAATGCCTTTCAGCTGATGGGAATCTCAACAGAAAATTTTGTATTAGATGTGTGTATGTGACATTTGTAATGCAGTGGGGCTTTAGGAGAAGAAGATCATACAACTACTGGTATAAGTTATTTGTTATCAAGATAATACCAACAAGATAGGAGCATTCAGTTGTTACACACTGAAAAATAGAAAGAAAAATGGCCATTACTTTGCAGATGACCTTTTAACTTTCTCCAGCATGCCTCTTTCCAGTTGGCACTCAGCCATCCCTGTGAACCTGGGACAGAATCATAGAATCACAGAATGGTTTGGCTTGGGACCTTAAAGATCATCTGGTTCCAACCCCCCTGCCATGGGCAGGGATGCCACCCACTAGACCAGGTTGCCCAAAGCCCCATCCAACCTGGCCTTGAACACTTCCAGGGAGGGGGCATTCACAGCTTCCCTGGGCAACCTGTTTCACTGCCTCACCTGTGTAGGCACATGAGTGCATGAGAATGCTGTGACACATGCTAAACCAGTTTGCCAACCCCAAAACACACAACCCACCCCCCCACATTTGATGATAAAAACTACTTTGGCTTGAAAAGAAGGGTTGCACACACAGGTATACCTACCATATGTGCACTCACCCTCCCAAACAAAATCAGAGGGCAACTGGGGGGTTGGGACCCTACAAATTTCCTCTGTTCCCAAGGTAGGTAACACTCGCAAAGACTTAACTAGGAGTTTTAATACCCATGTGGGGATGGCCTCCATTAAACCCCTGGGGAGACTCAATGCTGGAGGATATGATAGCAAATTTGAGTTTTGATATGAAAGCATGATTACACTTGTAATATGCCTTTTTATCTTCTTTTCTCTCGTACTACATGTGTTCTGGCAAATCTGGATTCTCCGACCGTTTGCTAATGATCCGTTATGTTATAAACAATCTTGGTTTGCTTTCTTGGTTTTATTTTTTCATTTTTATTTTTTATTGAGCTATTTCTAATTATTCGCAATTAATTATAACAGGTCTAAATTTTAAATTTAAAGTAGTTTAAATTATTGCCCAGGTTTTTCCCCTAGGCAAAGGCATGCTAGTAGTACAATACTGGTGAACCAGATTTAATAGGCATTTTGAAACAAGCATAGCTGCAATTATGCCTAGAATCCCTGCCAACTTTTTAATGGTTTGTTTTTATTGTAAAAGCATATTTTAAATACCTCTTTTTTTTTCCTCCTGGGATGGAAATTATTGTTTTAGAGTGTTTCATGTCAATTTTTTACTTAGTATGTTACCTCATAATCTATTTCTCACAACTTAAAAATCACAAGTCATATTTCAATAAAATATAGAAACAATGCAACAGAACATCCTGGAATTAAAGGTATTTGTGCTTGCTATAATACCTCTAGTATTTACTATTGTTCTCTTACTCCTGGTATTTTTAAAGTGCTGTGCAAACATTAAGTGAATCATAAAACCTAAGAACTAATTATTGCTCTATCCTTATTCTACAGATGTGGAAAAGAGGGCACAGAAGTGCCCTGCCCAGTGCAACAGGGAAGAAAGAATTAGAACTCCTTTTCCCATATCTCTACTGACTCCTGAAAGTGCTTTGTGAATAACAACCCACCTCATGAGAAAATTGTCTTTGAATTTACATCTGTAATAAGATTTGGACTTTTTCTTCCATCATGATGCACAGAAAAAAGAGACAGTGTTCACACTTTATTCATCACGTTGATAAATGCTGTATGTTCAAATTTTGAAACATCTTTCCATTGCAGCTTGAAACCAAGTGAATGCTAAACAGTGCCAGTCATCATGTGATAGCTATACCTGTATCTTTCATGATACCACATTATGCATATTAGACTGGCTCTGAAAGCTGCAATTAGTACACTTGAAGTCAAACCTCCAACATGAGCAACTGGCTGTTTATTTGCTCATACAGAAGCTGCTGAAAACAAAGCAATAGGCACACTAGGGAACTGGGGTTGTTTAGTCTGGAGAAGAGGAGGCTGAGGGGAGACCTGATCGCTCTCTACAACTACTTGAAAGGAGGTTGTAGTGAGGAGGGTGTTGGTCTCTTCTCCCAAGTAGCAAGCGACAGGACGAGAGGGAATGGCCTCAAGTTGCGTCAGGGCAGGTTCAGATTGGATATTACGAAAAACTTCTTCACAGAAAGAGTAGTGAGGCATTGGAACAGACTACCCAGAGAGGTGGTTGAATCGTTGTCCCTGGAGACATTCAAAAAATGCATAGATGTGGCGCTCCAGGACATGGTCTAGTAGGCTTGGTGGTGTTAGGTTAACGGTTGGACTTGATGATCTCAGAGGTCCTTTCCAACCTTAGTGATTCTATGATTCTATTCTATGATTCTATGACTAGGAAATAAATTAGATATACAATTTTTTCTACCTGATTAACAAGGTACAAGAAGAATTAAGCACGAAAAACCATGTAAAACATTGATAGATAAAATGGGAACATATTCATGACCACATCTTGATCACTGGAACAGGCTGCCTGAAGAGGTTGTGGAGTCTCCTTCTACGGAGACATTCAAAACCTGACTGGACGCGTTCCTGAGTGATGTGCTCTAGGTGGTCCTGCCTTGGCAAGGACCATCTAGTCCAACCCCAGACTAGATGATCTTTTGAGGTCCCTTCCAACCTCTACGATTCTGTGATTCTGTGATAGGATACTATATAACAGTAAAATACTACTTAGATGTTCTGAATGAGGCACAAGGCAAATATGTTTGAATTTGGTCGAATTTATTTTCATTTGGTTATCTTTGTCACAGGCAAACCATGATCCACTGACACTTGACTCTGAATCTAACTCATTTTGTTAAGTTCAGCTATAACAGTATGCTGGGGTGAGGTTCCAGTCCTACCTTTGGTGGTGGTACCTCTCTTATTTGGTATGAGCAGTGTGTGACAGCAGGGATTACCACTATCACTATTTGCATTTTAAATATTTATGTATTTACCTACCTCTCATTTTTGCAGACTGTGCTAACTGTGGCTCCCCTGGTCTCAGAAGGCAAATAGGAAGGTACAGAGAAGGGCAGCAAAGGCTTCCCTCCCAAGAAATCTCTTCCACAGCTCGATCTGTAGCACCAGTGACTGTTAATGCCACTATTTACATCTTAAAAATTTACATATTTTTCTTATATCACACTTAAGGAATGGGGGAGGCAGGTCGAAGTTTGAACTGTGAAGTTGTAATATCTCCTTATCGTTGCAGTTAATTTAACCTAGCTAAGATTTCCAGACCCTACATACAGCAAGCAGCTATCTGGAACATGTCAGAGAACACCAAAGCAACAAAGACAGTAAATGTCAACTGAAAAAAATAAAGGAAGATGTGAATGATTTTCTATGTAGGCCTAGGAGAATGACACTGGAAGTGCTGATTTTTAGGAACACTTTTCTCTTCTGTAACATAGCAAATGAAGTAATTACAGAACAATCCCTACAACACAACTTGTTATCTCCATTAAAGATGACTTTTTTTCCCTCAGTGGTGTGCATTCCCATTGGATTGCTCCAAAAGTGCAAAATACATTTGTTTAGTCAGGAGGAGTCCTGCTAATTGTTGGATGGCACTTGCTGCGCTGGAAAGATTTGATATTTATGTTGTTGTTCTGAATGCAGTGCACTTCTGATTCATTTTAATGTTGTTTGGATAACTGTGAAGAGAAATAAAATGGCACAATATTGTTTTCCTATGCTGTTTTCAAAGTGACATAATTACTGCAAACATTGCCTGAGATACCCACTGAGACAATCAGGGGACTTAATTTTAGATGCAGTAATATGTATCTGAAGACAGAAAGCAAAATGGTGCACTGCAAAATGATGGAGGAAGAGTTGGAAGAGAGGTCACTGCTAAGCACCAGGTTATCTACCTACTCACTCCCAGCCAGAGGTTATACATTTTGAGAAAATTTTAATGTCAGAGAGACTTTCCGTTGCCATAATGTAATTCTGTAACTCTCCTTCCCAAATCGCAGCACAGACATTTGTGTGCTAATTGATTACTGTTTCAACCCGTCACAGAAAATGCACTGGTTATCCTGAACAATGTGCGGTTATTCCTTCCAAGACATCATTTGTAGGTTGATTGCCTTCTTAATGTTATGAAGCAGTCTTTTGATTAAAGACAGAAATGAGAAATTTTATGCTGCTTCTTAATTTTACACCTCTCAGTGTGACTGTGTGCCTTAGCGTCACTCTTCATTCAGAACAGCCACTAATTTCCCCAGGCACATGCTTCACCTCCAAGGGCCACCCCTAAGCACGCTTCTCCAGAGGCAGACCTTGTTCTTCCCCTTATCCATGCTGGCCCACATAGTATCAAGTCCGTGTTTCACAGCCTTCCTTCTCCCTCATACAAATGCTCTGGTCTCATTTGCCTTACAAAAGCAAAAGCTCGGTGCCTGGACGGACTTGTAAAAGGGTAACTTGCCTCTTCGCATCACGGGAGGAATGATTTGCCTATCTAGGTGGAGAGGTGAAAATGTGAGAAAAGGCTGGTACTCTGGTGACCAAACCCCTTTGACACTGCAGGCAAAAATCCCTCATGATTACGTTTTTTCTTTTCTAACCGTTTGTGTTCAGCTCACAGCATCACTTGGTGCAAGGCAGAGGTGCTGTTCCCACCTGGATGTGGAGGGAGGAGAGCTTTGCTCACACTGTATGAGTTGGCTTAGGACCCATGCGGACCCATGACATAGCTTAGACTGAACACACGTGAGGTTCACGCTGGAATTAGCAGCGCCCTCATAAACACACAAGTTTCTGGCATTGCTGGAAGAAACACACTCATGCAGGTGCAAAGGCTTGGTGATGGAATACTGTAAAGCAGCTTTACATCTTGCCATGCGCTTCAGCGTGCCGTGTCACTTAGACGTCCCCTAGCAACGCTCGGTGCTTCCTGGGGGGAAAGGGCTCAGAGCCCAGAAGGCAATTTTGTGAATTTCACAGAAATAACTGAGCGAAACTACATCAGATTGTACATCGTACCTCTGGGAATTGTTATCCAGAGGAAAAAGTCTTGAGAGGTCTTTTGATTACTTCTGATTTTCACGATCCTGGGCAGTTCTGAAACACAAACTAAAGATTTTGGGTTCAGAGCATGGGATGGATGTACCAATTTTCCCCAGTATCCTACCACCAAGTAGACAAAAGCAGATACCTAAGAAAAGGTCAAAAATACAATAATGTTTCCCTGGAATACTCTTCCACTTCAGGGATTCCTTGAATCAGAGATGGAACCTTTGTAATTAACAGACCTAATGGTTTTGGGTTTGGTTTTTTTTTATAATTTTTTTTAAATTATCTTTTGAACTCATATAGATGCTTTGCACCTGAAAAAAACCTGTGGTTTACCTACACCGTAGGTAAACACCAATCACTTCCTTTCATCTGCTTTGAGTCTGCCATCTGCTTACTACTTCTGTTATCCTGTAGGTCCTAACTTTTGCAGAGACCGTGAGCCATTCCTGACACACCTCTCTGTGCATTTTTAACAGATGTGCCACCTCTCCCTACTCTCCACTCCAGTCTCTCTCTTTGCTCAGCTAGTGTTCACTTAGTTGCTCTTCCTATAGACACTGTTCCACATCTGTAAAAATATTTCCATGTTTTTGAACATCCCTGTCGTCCTGCTCTCTCTCAATCTTTCCCGGTTATAGTCTGTATTTTCTGAGATTGCAGGATGGGAGCTGCACACAACAGTTCAAGATGTGGCTGAACCATGGATTTATACGGCTGGGTAATGAGATTCTCTGCTTCTTTCAAAGGCTGCTCTGTCTTAAAACTGATTATCTAGTGCAGCCTTGCCAGCTCCTGTATGCATATTGTTTGGAGACCTGTAATTATGTAAGAGTCTCAGCTTGCATTTATGAGTTGCATAAACAAGTTTCTGTCTTCTGTGACTAGAGGAAAAATCTGCAGGAAGTAAAACCTGTAACTGAAATCAGAAGCTAAGAGAAAAATAAAGATGCATTATTTGGGGGTGGGAGTGATTGCTGAATTTCACTCTTTAAACCTGATTTCATAATTTGAGGATATATGTGATATTTGTGTGTATCTTATTACTATTACAGTATTTTTTTGCCACGTGGTATACACATTGGATGAAAAACGCTAAATAAAGCTCATTTCTCAGTGCACAAGACATACTGACATCTATAGATGGGATCTCCATCTCCTCACCCTAGCTCCATACCTGGCATGTCCTTATCTTTTGGCCTCTGCGTTCTCCCCACAGTCCATCTCTGACTGCAATCAACCTGCTAGTAAGAGATGTTTTTATGCAAGTGAACTCCCAAACCTACCGAGGAACAGTTTGGGAGAGGAATGGTTGACCCAGGGTGGCTCAGACAGGCTCTAGGACCTGCAGGCTTTGGTGTCACAGCAGTATTTGGAACCAAGAGCAGGAACGATAAACCCTCCACGTGACACATTTTACGTCTGATAGTGACATGTGAGCAACCAGAGTCCTTCTTGAACGCAAAAACCCAGTTCTGCTAATTTTTAAAATAAATTTCTGCCTCCTGCCTGTATTCTGAGGATTATGTCTGTTTTTTCTAGCTAATCAAAGCTAAGGTCAGAGAGTGTTGCTAAATAATACCAGACAAAAGAGCTTTTATCACATGTTGTAAACCTATAGAAGGAAATAGAATGAATGTAGGAAAACAGATAAGCTGGAGTTAGATGTAGCTATAGGGAGGGAGCTGATATTAAAGCAGGGTCCTTGTCAAGAAAGGCCAACCAATTTAGTCTGAAGTACTCTTGCTCAGCTGTGTAAGGACCCTGCATGAGAGGTGTGAAATGAGAGTGCTAATGTAGCGGGTACTTGTTCTACAGTCTTGTGCTTCTTCGTAGACCTGTAATTAGCTGTATGTCTTTTTCAAGCAGTGCTATTACTATTTTTATTTTTATTGACCCTTGAATCTTATCCAAACAGCCAAAATGCTTTTTTGGACTGCTGATATTACTTGTTAGATGCTTAGAAAAAGGTAAATTAAAAGTAGATGTGCTGTTCTATAACTACTTGAATAAATAATCTAGCTGTGCAAACAAAATGTCAAGAGAACAGCTCATTTTATTAGCCTTATCTAAATGCAGTTTCCATTAGCTCTCCTTGGAAATGAAGTAGAAGGAACTATAAGGAGAAATGTGTGTGCCTATGTGTGCACATGTACCTTCTTGTTTACATCTAGGACGTTGAAAACTCTGAAAAGAAACTTAAATTCAGTGCTATCATTCCCACTGGAATAATCCTTCGTATTTCTGGGAAGTTATAGTCCTTTAGTATCTCTTGCACTCATATACCTTCTTACGATGTTGAATTTTGAAATAATCACCCTGAAAGCTAATGGCCATTTGTAATAAAATAAGGTCATGATAACCTGTAAGGACAGAGATTCAGAATTTCCAAAGCAGCAATTGTATTTATACATTTAAATTAATGCTAAGTTAAGGAGGCTGAACTGGAAAATTTCAGGTCCCATTTCCACTAGTTTAGTTATCAAAGTTGCCTCAAAGCATGATGGCTATTTTCAGTGCAGAAGTTTTCAGCTCCACTTTACATTTCCATCTTCTACTGGTCTGAGTCTGGAAAACTTTCTCCTTTAGATGTTTTAAAAGTTTTGTTACCTTTTATGTTCATTTAGCAACTTGCTTCTGGAATTTTTTTCTGGCTTATCACATTGTCATGATATATATCAATTGTACACAGAATTAATTACCTTTTATCATTATTTGTGCTATCTGAAGGGTACTTTCTAACACCCAGTATTTTTATTTTGTCATCTGTGTTGTTTTTCTGCATGTGTTTTGTCTTTATGAAATCCTGATTTTAAGAGTGCATATATGCTCTGAATCACCACTGTAGTCTCATTAAATATTCTTCATGGTTCCTTCAACTCTTTTGCTTCTCTGCACTATTCTTAGTAATTTTCTTTCAAGACATGCTCTCTTTTTTATTCGGATCCTTTTTTTAACACATGCCCATGTCAGATTCTTTTGGTTTTGTTTTTCCTATAGAGATGGTCACTATGATAAAGTGGGTCCAGTTTTCAGTTACTACATCTTGAACCAGATCCTGTACACTGCTCAGGAGTATACCAAAAAGTGCTTCTCCCCTTGTAGGCTTTCGGACTAGATTCTTCATGGCTCCGTCATTGACAATGTCTAAAAATATTGCCTGGGCTTTTTTCCAGATCATCTTAATATTTGTCTTATGTTTTTATAATCTCTCTTATTTCCCTTACTGTTTTGTACCATGCTTGTTACCACCATTTTGGCTGGGTGATAAGTAGTGTAGATATCATACTCTTCCTACTTAGGTGAAATACTTTTGAGTAGACATTCAGATTTCCACATAACTCACCTTACTTGACTTGAATTTTTCTTCAGCATCACACTCCTTCATCAGTGCAACCCACCCTGAGCACCTTATATGGTTTGCTGTTAGGTATTCGCTTTATTATCTAATTTATTAATTATTATCTATTACCTAATACTGTTAGGTATTCCCTTTATTTTCTTCCTTTCAACAAGCTTTTGAACTGCCTGTTCTAGAAATATCATCATTTAAAACCCAATATTCCACTGCTACCTGCTCTTTGAAACAATGTTAGTGAAGTTTCTTTTTAAGAGCAAAAACCAAAACAGCACACACTGGGAAAAACAATAGAAATGATAACTGGTTTAAGTCAGATTTCTTCTCATGACCTCTCTTCAGTGACAAAAACCAAAGAAAGAAACAAACAAAATTAAATCTGTTGGTGTTGTTAAAGTGTTTAATTATGAACAGTTCTGCTGCCTGGAAGTTAGACAGCATTGTAGATAATTCCTAATGATAAGTGCATTGAAACCCTGGCAGAGGCTAGCTACCAGGGGTGCAGAATCTCCTTCACTGAAGCCTTTGCAGGCAGGTAATACCTTCCACAAAGGATCCAGTTCTGCCTCAGACAGTTAGCTGAACTGTATCATCTCTTCCAGATATACTTTCCTAAGTAAAGTTAACTTAGTTAACTTTTCTAACTAAGTTTCAAACTTGCTTAGTCCAGGTAACTTTTCTGTATGCCACAAACAGTCTGACACTGACAATGTTTAGATTCCCTCTATCGTAAAATGAAGTCCTCAGGCCATGGTGAGTCAACCGACTAGCCATTAAAAAGAAAAACTCTGGAAATAAGCACTCTTTGTAGTAGAAATTTAAACTCTGACATTTCCAGGTATGGAAAGGTTACTTTTAAAATACTTAATGTAAATATTATTTCAAATGTTACAATTTTATACCGCAACCTCTTTTATACTAATTAAAATGAAGAGAGGAAATGTGAGAGAAATATAGACTACTGAATTTAAAAAAATAATTCAAGCAATTCATCCATTTTAATAGATATTCATGAATTAAAGATAGATAATCAAGGCAAAGAAAACAGGGAATCTTAAACAGTCCCTTATCTGTGTTCAGGTGACGACACCTGAAACTAACACACGAATTGTTATGAAGTTTATCCCCAGACTTACTATGTAAATGTGAGTATTTTCCAGTGAGGTTCATACTAACAAGGAAAAGCAAGACTGAGCATAAATGACCCCATGAACAGCACCTTCAGGGAACATGCACTCAGGAAAACCCAGCACAGTCTCAGGGAGCAAGAGTCCGACACCCTGCTTTGCTTTGCCTTAGAGACGGGACGGTCCACAAAGACGACAGAATGACCTGGCAGTGGGACGACAAAGCGTGCAGGGTGCTCTGGCCGTTCGCAGTGCCTCTATCCCCATCCCGCCTGGCTGCAGCTCATCTTGTGCTGAGATGCAGTCAGTCTCCATGGGAACCAGCATCTTCCCCTCTGCTGGAGACCTGAGAGCTGTGATCGCTGGCTCTGCTGTTGCATAGGTACCACGGTGAGGGACAGAAATGAGAAGTGCTCCCTTCCCACATTCATTGTTATCTCCAGCTCGATAGCTGGGTAAAGCAAGCTCTTAAAATGAGAATACTAAAATTATTGGAATCTGTTAATTTTTCAGCTTGCACAAGGGCAACCAGGTACCTCAACTAGATTTAGGAAGTGGAGGTCAGTGTTTGAGTTAGCAATGGTCTTCCTTCTCCACTTCAATCTACTATGAAAGGTAGCATGGCTGGACATATATTTATATATCTATATCTATATTTAGAGCCAGTTCCTTTTAATGTTTTCATAAATGACTTGGATGTAGGACCAGAAGGTGTCATGAGCAAGTTTGCGGATGACACCAAATTGGGAGGAGCTATTGATTCTGTCAAGGGTGAAGAGGCCTTGCAGAGAGATCTGAACAGATTAGAGAACTGGACGATCACCAACCACATGAAATTTAATAAGAGCAAGTGCCACATTCTGCATCTGGGAAGGGGCAGCCCTGGCTATACATACAGAATGGGTGATAAGACACTGGAGACCAGCCACACTGAGAGGTGCTTGGGGGTCTTGGTCAACAGCAAGTTGAACATGAGTCAACAGTGTGCCCAGGCTGTCAGGAAGGCCAACCGTGTCCTGGGGTGCATCAAGCACGGCATTGCCAGCCGCTCTAGGGACATGATTGTCCCACTCTACACTGCGCTGGTGTGGCCTCACCTCAAGTACTGTGGGCAGTTTTGGGCACCACAGCACAAAAAGGACATAAAGCTATTGGTGAGTCTCCAGAGGAGGGCAACAAAGATGGTGAAGGGTCTAGAGGAGAAGATGTATGAAGAGAAGCTGAAGTCCCTTGGCTTGTTCAGCCTGGAAAAAAGGAGACTGAGGGCAGACCTCATGGCAGTCTACAGTTTCCTCACAAGGGGGAGCGAAGGGGCAGGCGCTGATCTCCTCCCTCTGGTGACCAGCGATAGAACCCGAGGGAACAGCATGAAGCTGCGGCAGGGGAGGTTTAGGTTGGAGATCAGGAAAAGGTTCTTCACTGAAATGGTGGTCATGCACTGGAACAGGGTCCCCAGGGAGGTGGTCACAGCA
>VWZZ01007745.1:0-14111 GCA_013399095.1 Psophia crepitans | reverse complement strand
CAGACTCTTCTCAGTGGTACCCAGTGACAGGATGAGGGGCAATGGGCACAAACTGGAACACAGGAAGTTCCATCCCCATATGAGAAAAAACTTCTTTAAGCTGAGGGTGACGGAGCACTTGGAACAGGCTTCCCAGAGAGGCTGTGGAGTCTCCGTCTCTGGGAGAGAGATATCCATCACCCTTCTGGATGTAATCCTGCGCAACCTGCTCTAGGCAATCCTGCTTTAGCAGGAGGGTTGGACTAGATGATCTCCAGAGGTTCCTTCCAACCCCTATGCATCTGTGAATCTGTGACTTGATGATCCTTATGGGTCCCTTCCAGCTGGGGATATTCTATGATTCTATGATTCTATTTCTTTCTAAGAAAACCACTTTCACATGTCATCTGTTTTAGTCATCCAGAAGATGGTAACCATAGAAGCTAAAGTTCTTGCCCAGAAAGAATTATAGACATAAATACAGAGCAGAGATGGAAGTGGCCTTGAGTTCTTCCCATTGATTTCAAATGACAAGAAAATATTTAGTGTGAAAGTATCTATCAGAGGGAGTCAGCTGGAGAAGTTGTCCTTGTCAGAGTCTGCTTCCTTGAGTTGAATGCCTAATTTTTTTGCATACAGCTACCATTCACCTTGTATCACTTCTTCACAGACCTACCTGTGAAAATACCTGCCTTTACAGTCAGCATCCAGTGCTCTTGAAGGCTAGCCTCCAGGCAGGGTACGTAACCTAGAGCGTGGCTCATATTGCTGGATGGCTCCCCCATAGAAGAGCTTGAACAGCAGCATGTGGGTGCACTGATTTACAATCACAAAACTTTGCACAAAGTAAAGGTACAATCTTCTGGTACAAAGCATTGTTTTTATAGCATAACGATCTTGAGATCATACCACAAAAAGCTCTTTTATCAACAAATAAATTCCTTACCATTTTTACTGTACTTACAGTGAATTCACCCTCTTTCCAATCACACTGACTTTCAATAGCTTTAATGTTTATAAGCAGCCTTCTTTTTATCACAGTTTCACCTGATACCAAAATTAAAAACAACACCCTCATTTTTTCTGTTCAGGTTGGGATCCTCTTTTCACTTGCCATGACAGATATTTACTTAATTAATCTAAGCTTACTGTCAAGCTGTGTTTAATTAATACTGTAACTGACATTCCTGACTTTACCTCAGAATAAAGCACAAAAGGTCACAAAATTCAAGGTCTGTATTCTACCAGTGTGCTTTTTCTTCATAATGGCCTTTATGATATAATAGGCAAGAGATTTTTCTCTCCAGTCTTCATAAAGGTACATTGCAATAACATCTATATATGCTGAAGTATTTGTGCTGCTGGAAGTTCTACATGGAGAGAAAGAAAACAAAACCAGAACAAACAACTAACTGATATCTTCATCTCTGGCATAAAGCACTCACTTTGCTAGCAAAATAATCATGCATTTCACATAGAGAGAAAATATGAACAATATAATTCCTTCAATTTTTACATTTTGTCTTGTAAATGCATTCCTAGCAATGTGAGTCCTCGTTAATAACATTAAAACAGAGTTACTCATTAGTTACAATATGTTAAATATTCAAATACTGTGGTGAAGACAGACTATTTCTTGACAGCTCTAAAACGAAGATCACGAAAGACTTCATTTAATGGTAACACTTTCCCCGAACTTTTAATGAGAACAACAGTGCAGGGCTACAAACACAGTTCAGTCCTGAGAGATGTTGAGTACCCAGAGCAGTGTGTGGCTATCTTAAATAGCCTATTTTATTTATTTTTTTTCCTGGACCATCCTGCTAAGTACTCAGCCCTGGTTCCAGCCTGGTCCTTTGCAGGAGTGCTTGGAAGCACTGACTGGCTCTAGGCACACAAAAATGTACCCGTAAAACCTGTGTCACTCCTCCTCAACAGACGGAGCAGCCCCGCAGTTTGTTAGACAGCATCCATCTGACTTCCCTGGAGATCACCAAAGCTCGGTATCGGTGAATTCCGATAATTGTAAGGCATATGACCAAGAAGCAGGAGTACAGGTTGCAGAAGGCTTGAGTTTAGAAAAGACTCCAGGAAATGGCAATTGTGCATGGCCAAATGCCAGCTGACACTGCATCTCTATTTCAGGTTTGACATAAAGGCACCAATCCCTTTAATTACCAACTGCACTGTGCATGAAACACTACAAGATAACTATGTTCTAAGAACCGAGCTGTATGTACTGCAAAAGTTAACTTCTTTTCCCTTGGATCAAAAGGATTGTGTAGCATTAAAGGAGCTCCTGGCACTTGCTGAGGCTCTTTCCTGAAAGCACTGGCTTTTGTCTGAAGATTGAAGCCCTGATCCTGTAGAGAGTGAAATGAAACCTCCTGAAGGCTGGTGGTTCTCTGGGCAGTCCTTGCAGGATGGGCAGCACCAACTTGTTTCTCGTCTGTTAAAGTAACCTGCTGTGACCTGTATTCAACCTGCGTCTCACAGGACCACCCCAGATGCACAATTTCCTCCACTAAGAGTTACCGCCTCTAACTTAGTCGATGATACAGCAAACTTTGTCCCCTTGCAAGAAAATTACTTTAATTACTTTCTGCTGCTAACACTGGCAGCATGAGGTACCTGCAAGCAGATTTATCTGAGCCATGCCTAGTTAGACTGTTGTCTCCCAAGTGCAACACAAACTCCAGTGGGACAAAAGAAATGTCAGGACAGCAAACACAAAAGCATGAGCTTCAGTCTGCAAGGGCTCGCTTCCCCTACTCCCTTCTACTTCAGACAGCTTAGTGGAGATAATTGGTACTTGCAGACACTCTCGTTCCTAAACCCATTTTCCTACAATCTGTAGCATCCTGTTACTTTCAGTGTTTGCAGAGATGCTTTCAGTGATTAAAAAAAACAACCCAAAACCCATCAAAACCCCAACAAACCTGGCATATAACTTGCCTGAGACCCAAACTGCATAGAAGAAACCTACGCTGTCAAAAAATAGATATGTCAGTGAATGGTTGCCAATCAGTTGAACGCAAGAAAACAGGTAGGCTTTGCCTGGCAGTGCTGACTACATGTATTTGCTCTCATTAGTCCATGCTATTTTGCTATTTTGCTGTTGTTTTCCCACTCTGAAAATTTCTGTATGAATCCACAGTGGTCCTTCCAGCTGGAAATAATATATATTATTTTAAGTTTCTTGGGAGGAGCAATCATTTGTAATCTAGTCATGCTGTGTCATTCCAGGGAAAGCAATATGATCTGACACATTGTTTACAGTATAATGATGTAATAGTAAGAAACATGGCATGGTATAGAATTATCCTTATCTTGAAAAACTCATGCCTATCAGCACATGATAGACACCAGGTATGAAACAAGGCGGGGGGGGGGAGGGAACAAAACTGGATGAAAGATGCTTGTACAAAATTCACATTTGAAAACTTTCCCCTCTTTTTACAAATGACATGAATACAAAGGGAACATCACAGTCAGAGATTCTTCTTCACTGCAGGTCATTTTGTTGAAAACCTGTAAAGTTACTACCACCTTCAACTAAGCTGCGTTTTCTCTGGCTGCCCTTTCACCTGAGATCATAAAATAAGCCACAGGAAAACACAGCAAGAATGAGAAAGAAGGGAAGTAGACAAAACACCCCTGATCTGGCAGAATATGGCACTGATGTTTTGAAAAGTTCATTTTTTTTCCTAGAAATTATCATATGGACTGAAGTGATGCTAGGGAAAGGGCAGTGTGTTCCTTTTTTGTTGATTCCATTTTCTGGATGAGACGTTATCATGTAGCACCACTAAAACCTGATTCCCTGGAAGTTTTCCCCTGAATATACTATTTTTTTTAGCAAAGCTCAGGGGTAGGCAAGTAGCATAATATCTAATTGAAGGACTCTTCACTTTCTGGTAGGTTCAGTTTTATTTCTGATCCTATTTTGCTTCCTATTGCTTTGTAGTGATGTAGCACATGCATGGGGCGAGAGTGAGTTCACATTAAATTTCGGTGTCTATGTGTGCATAGGGTGTCTGGGCTCCCACTCTTGCCACCAGCTGATGGGAAGCCAGCAAGCGGTGCAGATGTTCACCCACTAAGCGTCCGTGGATGGAGGAGCTGCATCACCCCCTGGGCTCTGCTGCCTATGAGACTGTGAGTGATGAAGCACTGAGCATGCAGGTGAACACCCACCAGCAGACACCTACGTTTTGTTGTCACAATGTGCTCAGTCAACCTCATGCCTGTGTGACCAATAGTGAGTGACCCAGTGAAGCAATTTCCAGCGGCGCTGCTTTCTGTCTGCTGCTGACCTCACTGTAGTCATCTGAAAAACTGAGTGTCCAGCTAACTGTTTGGACTCTTTCACAGCCATGGAGAGAGAGAGATGATTGCAGGCAGGGAAGCATTTTCATATTACAAGCTTAGTGCAGAGAATCATCTCTTGGAGGGGCTCAGCTCTTTCCATGACCTTTAGAAGGATTCACAGACAACTCGCTTTCACTATGTACCAAAATTAAAGGCTATCATCATGAAATTCACCCTGAGCCAGACTCTCTGAAGCAATATACTGACAACAGCTACAAGAACCTCACTGCAGCTGGTGGCAGAAACATTACTTCGGTGCAAGGAGATATAAGTCTCTGAAGCCAGCCCTAACGTATCCATGGGGTGTGGGAAATAAATCACTGTACTCATTTCTTCCTGATGGCTGTGTTGGGGACTGATGGCTGCTGGGGGAACCAGCCTCACACAGAATGGCTAAGGCTGCAAGCAGCACCGAGGTCCGTGGCATTCCCCACCTTTGGTGTTGGCAGATAAAGCACCAGGCTGCTGAAAGCAACCTATGCACGGTGGTGCACCCGAATGAAAGACACTACATACATATGAAAGATCTTCACATATTAGAAGTATGACAGGGATTATGGCCAAGATCTAATTAGTTGCTGACCCCAGTTCACTCTGAAGTCAGCTCAGTAGCCATGCTTATGTCAAAAGCAGGATTTGAATCTGCTCCCTGCACCTTTCTGACCTGAGCGGTGTCCAAGTACCATAGCCAGCAAACAGCGGATGGCAGCATTCATCCTCCACATCATGCTTCTACTCGCAACTTTAAATTAAAAGACTCATTTTGCTATATTCAAAAAATTATAGAACGGTGTACAAGGACTACGGGAGAAGGGAAACGTGCAAGGTTTCTTCTATATATGACTTTTCACGTAATGTAAATTGGTGTCTTGTAGAGAATACACTGATCAGTATATGAAACATCACCTGATGCTTCTCAAGTGCTGAAAGCACATACACATGAAAAGAGGAAGTGTACCAACAGATATACCGTCTAGATGTATAATATTACAGCTTTGAGATCTCTGGTTGTGTTAGCTGTGTTTACTGCCTGTAAGCAGTCTTTTCCGTTAAGTATATTCATTGCATCTTGACTCAAGCCAGCATTGCTCAATATTCATTAAGCCTACAAATGAAATGTGAAGAATTAAAATTGGATAATCTCACTATCCTGCCATCTGCTCCTCAACTTGAAAGTACCAAAGCATCATGCTGGTTTTTTTTTTCCTCAAATATTCATTACTGACAACAAATCACTACAGCACCTCAGGCGCACAAGCCTCGGGACGGTGCCTAAAATCAGACTGGTTTATTGCAAAAGCTTCGGAACCGTTGTAAATTCAGCCAGAACACAAAGAAATGTTTTCTGCTAAATACATCCGATGTGGTGGTGGGAAGTGTTCGCTGGGTACTGCCGAAACCGACCACAGGAGGGAGGCGGCTTTGCTCCTGCGGAAACGCGGGTGCTCGTGGGGCGGGCAGCGCGGGTGGGGGGTGTTTGGGTGGGCAGGGTGAGTGCTAGCGAATCTGAAAAGGTGCGAATATAACATTAAGGTTCTTTGTCGCTCTGCACAGAAGGAAATCGACAGTGGCGTTAGAGCTCTCAGGCGGTTGTTTTGCCAAGTCGATGCAGCCAGAGTGATTCTTTTCAAACATTTTGAATATACTAAATTTTCCTTAAGTTTCATGTAAGAATTCAGTTTAAAGTTGAAGATACCTAAATATCATCTTGGTTACCTCAGTAAAAAAAAAATAAAATTGTTCTTTGATAACTTTTATAACTAACTTCAAACTTTTGAAGCTCAGTACAAGCCATTGATGCTAGTATTTGGTACCACCTTATACTCCCAGAGATCTGAGGAATGGCTAAGGAAAAGGCATGCTGCCTTTTTGTAGTTATTATCCAAAGGGATATTTAAAGTGCAGGCAAAGTTAAAATACAGATTAAAATGTTCCTATCTAGAAGAGGTAAACCAGGCCATCAGTGTCATGTGAGACTATCCCTAGAGACCCATCGCCTGATGGGAAATTCAGCTCTGAACAGAGGGCCAATAAAAGTCTAATTTTAGAGCAGAAGTCATTTTTTTTTTTCCAGGCACAGAGTGAATCAAGGCTAAAGGGGCATAAAGGCCATCTTTGTATTCTCTTTCTGAGCTGTCGTAGCTGCAGATTTGATTGTTGCTGTAAGGATCACCTTTGATAATTGCAGCAAAGGATCACCTTTGCTGAGGGGTGAATTTCATCCCCATGTAGAGGCTCCAGTCCTTGTTCCAGTGATACAAAAAGGCACAAGACGACTACCAGGAAAGGTTGGTGACCCCTATTAAAATAAATAGACTACGCTGGGTACTTGGAATTCCCAGTAACTTTTGTTACTTGTTCTGTGGCTTACAGCAGGATTCACTTTTTGATCTCTACAAAATTCTCTTCCAAGCTCTAGAAATCCTTAGTATCATGATGACCACATAAGATTAACCGCACTGAAGGCATGATGGAGCAATTTCAATTACTGGGAAGCACCTGGGTAAGAAAGGTTAATAGGAACAGCTGGGGAAGGCATTTATGACACCAAACAGTAGTAAAGTATTGTTTCAGATGTATATGTCAGACAATTTCTGCCTAGCTTCCCTGCCTCTGCCTACCCATTCCTACAAATGCAGTAAATCCTTGTGTGGCTAGTGATCACTGATTACATTTCATGTGCAGATTCAACCTCTCCCCTCCTCCAAAGAAACCTATCAGTAATGTGTTCTTACATTATTTTCTAATGATTAAGAGAGATTTTCTGCCATACTGCAGATTTCCTTTAGAGCCTGTAGTATAAAGTAATTTTAAATCATGTCTGATGGATACTTAAATGATAGCGCAAAGATTTAGAGCAGACATAGCATTGCGTTGGTGTTTTAAAGAAGTTCAAAGAAGTCTGCTCCATGGAATGATTTACAAGGAGAATAAAAGGTCAAGGAACTTGTTCCTATTGCACAGCCGTTGTCTGAAGGTATATTACAGTCTGAAGTCTCAGGCAACTTAGAACAAAACCAAACCAAACTCTACAGCAGCTAATTGCACCTCAAGGCATTTTTTTAAAGGTTACAGCTGGAGCTGGACAGGAACTGGGAGATCTGATGAGATACCCACCCCTCCCCATGCACCGCGGGGATCGCAGGTGCTGAAGCTGAACTTTGCAAGTTGAACTGCAAACTGTTGATCTTTTTATTCATTGCACAACAACAATAACAAGGAGAAATCTCCTGGGTGAAAAAGGGGTCCAAATAAATTTATTCACTGGTACATTTCAGATTCTGGGCTAAGGCACATAAGTACATTGCTGTATATTTTGATAGCATCTAAAGCAAGACAAGGGAGTTTATTCGAGTGAGTACAAATCACTGGAAGCATGCACAGTGTTCTGACATGTTTTGTAACCTTCTGTGAGGCGTTCAGCCTAGACACCACCAGTCACTCCTTGGGGCAAGATCTTGAGTAATGCTGTAAGGTCGATTGCTCCTGTGAGAGAACGGGTCATGTAAAATTGCACTGACAGATTGTAGTTTGTGGTGTGTAGAGGACTGTTTATATGTGTGTGTGTCTGTCTGCCTACATGGGGAATTTTGGCTCTCTGGGAGTCTTACATTAAGATTACTGTATACCTTTGCTCCAAGCAAGGCCATCCTGTGCAGCAGTGGGTACCCCAGTTATCAGCTACCCCACCCACCCCTCTCTCAGACATTGCCAGCTCCACAGCAGGGATGTTTGAGAGGATTGTATACTCACCCCAGGCCACCAGTGCTTTTATCTCCATTCTTTAGCATAGCTGAAATGTCGTAGTACGCTGGGGCATAAATATGGCGGCATGGATGCAGCCACATGGTCTGCTCACGTGGGAAACTTGGGAAATTTCCCTTTCTTCAAGGGAAAGGGACCTGTAGAGGAGAGGCAGCAGGAATGTGACAGAGGAAAGCACCCACGAGCTGTATTACCAGCCCAGCCAAGACTTGTTTGCTTGACACACTGAGACTTTTGCTGTGCAAGGGTTTGATAACACCATTGCAAGCACAAGGGATTTGACTCATATGTTTCTGCTACACCACCTCTAAGGGAGTAATGTGCAACCACACCAGAGCTCTTAACTAGGTCCAAGCACACTGTGAGCTCTTGACTGGGAAGGAGCAGGAAATAGAGCATCCCATCTGTTTCTCCCACAACATTTGGTATTTAAGATCAATAAACACAAATGTCCAATTCAACGTTTCTCACTGGTACCTTTCAGCTGTGTTCAGGCTTGATGTTGCCAGGCTGGCCTCAAAGGTTTCTGCTACAGCCCTCTCAAATCATTTGCCAAACAAGATGAATAGCTGCGTGGACAACCTGCAGAGCTGTGGAAAGCTAATCAATGCCTGCCTCATTCTCCAAACGCTTTATGTGCTTTCATAGGTAGTGCGAAAGTCAATATCCAAACAGGAGACCATTGCCACATGTTGTCATGCCCTTCTGAGCAATTGTTTTGATTTACAGATGGCTTTTCCTTCCCCTGTTCCTTACAGCAAAGCAAGTGACATACTGTCAGGCTCTGCCTAGATGACATGATGCATCATGTTTCTTGTGGGCCCCCATGGCTAAATCTAGAGAAAGCAGGCATTAAAAAACAACCAAATCCAGAGGAGGATGTTGATAAATGAAGAGACACCAGCCTCGATAGGTTAGCTAAGATACCTGGATTCTAGTGGCAGGCAATTAGAAGGAAATGACTGACAGTGAAATTCATCTTACTTAACTTTGGTCTTCCAAAAGGCATTTGGTCTAACCTAGTTATTTGAGGTGCAGCCTCAGTTAATGGAGAGACATGCCTCTTCAAAATGTCATCTGTGCCTTCATCAGAACATGTCTCAGTTGAAAGAGATGAATTACTTGTCGAACATATCCATTCTTCCACATGGGAAGCAGCAGGAGTCTCTGACCAGCTGCCAAACTTCTAGAAAGTTAAAGGGTCCTCCCAGGACTCCCAGCAATTCAGGGAGGAACATGTACACATTAATTTAGTGTAATATTCTCTAGAGATGTAGGAGTTTCATTTCCAAGGATGGTTTCGGTAGCAAACCCTGTCATGACCTTGTAAATCAAGGGACTAAGGCTCCTATATGCCTGTTGCCTCTGAAAGTAGGATCCAAGCTCCTAACTTGTTTGATCCTTTGGGAAATCACAGCTACTTCTGAAAGACTTTGAAATTAATGGCCCTTGCACTGCACCGCAGCAGTAGCTTCAATATGTTGAATAACCTGATAATTTGGAAAGTTAACTGAAGGATGAGGTTTTGTTTTAACTTGAACTCCAACAAGGAATCTATTTCCTGACCAAAACAGTTTCAAAATTTTCAGATAAATCTCTCAGTAAGGAATATCACGTTACTCTTTATAATTTCAATTTTTGAACTCCAAATGTTATCAAGTTCTTTGAGGCTTTAGTGAATTAAATTTTTCCATCACAGGAACATTCTTAATACAGTGATTCCAAGCAAATGTCACAAGGTTTTCTAGGCTTACATGTTTAAAAGACCTTAAAGTACTGACAACACTATTGACCATACAAATCAGGGCAATCAAAGCTCAGACCAGACATCACTGGGACTGTAAAACAAGATTATGGTACAAAACAGAGGCCATTTTATGGCAGAGGTTGTCTTTACATCCTGTTGCTACAAAGGTACGTGGCTGCAGCTTGCTCCTCTCCATGCCATGCTGATTGCCATGTTGAATCAGGCAAGATACAGGGCAAAAGCCTACATTTTTGTGGGTTATGTCTATTTTTGCCCATCTGTGCTCTTCCAGAATAGGGGGCAGGTCACACAGTGGTATTGTGCTCACACAGCACAGAGAAGGGAATAGCATTATGTTTCCCTATCACATCCACACAAGGTAATAAACTGAATGAAAGCTTCAGTATTCAAACTTAATGAAAAGAGAAAAAAAAATCCCTTTAAGAAACTGCCTTAAAGATTATTTTTTCCTCAGCATAGGTAAATAGTCTCATCTAACAGTGACATTAATAAAGGAGGGAGTTAGGGGTTGGACACTATATTGACAAAACCAAGACTGCAGAGCTGGAGTCCTACTATTGGAAAGATGAAATAATTTCCATGGTAACAGTGAATAAATTGTTCCATGAAGAAGAAAGAGAGAAAAGAGTGTGACTCAAACAAGAACTGCTCAATCCATCTCCTAACTGAAAAAAACCCACCATGTTTTCAGCAGAAGGCAGAAATATAGCATATGGAAAGTGTCCTAATAACCTCCCTCCACAAAACACACTACTTTGCTGTGACTATAACAGACATTTTTTTTCTTTGCTAGGGGACGATGGGACATTTGGACTTCCAGATCTCATATTGGTGCAGAAATTATGTTACCTTAACCTTTCTTTTTTGTAATGAACATATTGTTTGTACATTTGGTATGACACTATTCTGTACTGCTACCTTTAAGGACAGTGATGTCACTAGATAGGTGATAAACATATAATTTATTTATCTAGCCATGATTGAAAGTAAGTTCACTTTAAATTGAGGTGGAATTTTTATGTCCTTTGATTGCAATGAGATTTGAAATTTTCATTCCAATCACTGTATTTCACTTCTCTAAGCAGGTTTAATTATAGAGATTTATTTTTTTTTGTTAAAATAGCTGTGCACCTGGGCATTTGTATTATTCTCTCTTTATGGTCATAAACGTGACCTTTTAAGTCAGCTAGATATCATGTTACCATTACCCAAGGGACTACAAAATGCTTTTCCTAAGTGAATCTTTTAACTTAGCAGCAGAATTTTATCCATGGGACAATTTAGAATAAAGGGTATGGAAATCTACTTAGCATCTTCCCATAATTTTCAGTAACCACCATTTGTTCCACCTTGAGAAGTTACATTGCAAGGCCACATGCCCTGAGGGAAAATGTATTAACTCTTCAAATCTGCAAAGTCATCATACGGAGTGGAGCTTTTATCTTAGATGCCCCAGATTATTTTTTTTTTATTTTTTTTTTTTGCGGGGGGGAAGTCAAGGTGCTCATTGTGAACCTGAGATGGAAGAAGATGATGAAGACACTAAAAGTTCTCATGCATAGATTATTTTTTTTTTAAGCTGCAGGGAGCTGTTAGTAGGTTGGTGCACTCTGGAACGGTCTTTGTGGCAACATTCAGTGTGATAGTCCCTTACGTTAGGATTTACATTCATTCTAAACAATGTTTCACTTGGCTTCCACAATGGTTTGTGAAAGTAGAAATAGTGGACAATGCATAGAAATGACATCTGAATGTTCAGGGACATGATACCAAATTTACTACGGGATTAAGTCTGGCCAAAGCTAGCATTTTATTTTTCATGTTGCTGTGTTTTGCAAAGTGGATCTATGCAAAATATGTATTTGTTTGCTTGTTTGCTTGCTATTGCACATGACCTAGCACCTTTTGCGAGAATTAGACTTCAGACAACATCTAAAAGCTCTTATGCTATGAAATGTAGGAGCATGAGCAGTTAAAATACCTACCTTTTAGATGCTGATGATGTTCATGTATGGTGGGGTGTATTGGGTTTATGTAGCAAGGCTTTGGTAGTCAGGGACTACAGGGGTGGCTTCTGCGAGAAGCTTCCCCTGTGTCCAATAAAGCCAATCCCAGCCGGCTCCAAGACGGACCGACCTCTGGCCAAGGCTGAACGCATCAGCAACAGTGGTAGCACCTCTGGGATAGCATAGTTGAGATACAACGTAATTACCTGCAGTAATTGCAGCCAGAGAGAGAACCGAGAAGATGTGAGAGGACTAACTCTGCAGACACCCAGGTCAGTGAAGAAAGAAGGGGAGGTGCTCCAGGTGTCGGAGCAGAGATTCCCCTGCAGTCCATGGTGAAGACCACGGTGAGGCAGGCTGTCCCCCTGCAGCCCAGGGAGGAGGGACGATGGGGTGTAGAGGGTCCCCCTGTAGCCCGTGGAAGACCCCATGCCTAGATGATCCTGGAGGTCTCTTCCAACCTTAATGATTCTATGATTTTATGAGACACCTGAAGGAGGCTGTGACCCCATGGGAAGCCCACACTGGAGCAGGCTCCTGGCAGGACCTGTGGATCTGTGGAGAGAGGAGCCCACACCAGAGCAGGTTTGCTGGCAGGACTTGTGACCCCGTGGGGGACCCACGCTGGAGCAGTCTGCTCCTGAAGGTCTGCACCCCATGGGAGAGACCCACGCTGGAGCATTTTGTGAAGAACTGCAGCCTGTGGGAAAGGCTCTGTCTCCCATAAGAGGGACCCCACGCTGGAGCAGGGGCAGAGTTTGAGGAGTCGTTCCCCTGAGGAGGAAGGAGCGGCAGAGGCAACATCTGATGAACTGACCACAACCCCCATTCCCTGTTCCCCCTGTGCCGCTGAGGGAGAGGAGGGAGAGAAATCGGGAGTGAAGTAGAGCCTGGGAAGAAGGGAGGGGTGGGGGGAGGTGGTTTAAGATTTCATTTTATTTCTCATTACTCGACTCTGATTTGACTGGTAATAAATTAAGCTAATTTCCCCAAGTCAAGTCTGTTTTGCTCTTGACTGTAATTGGCGAATGATCGCTCCCTGCCCTCATCTCGACCCACGAGCCTTTCATTATATTTTCTCTCCGCTGTCCAGCTGAGGAGGGGAGTGTCAGAGCGGCTTTGGTGGGCACCTCGTGTCTAGCCAGGGTCAACCCACTGCATGGGTGTAGAGAGAGATGTGAAACAGTGCATGTACATTTCCTCTTCCAAAGCTCACTGTTTTATCCTAAAGCCTGTGTTCTCTTGTATAGCTTAATAGCAACTTCACAAACAGCTTGCTTTCCTCAGACGTGTCTGGCCTGGCCTGGGTTTCCAAATGAGTTCGTGTGACAACAGCAGTGCCGTGGTGCCACGTGGTGCCTCACAGCCTGCGTGGATGAATCTCTGCCTACGGTGCGAACAATTCACCCAGGGTTAGTATGAATGAGAGCACAAATGTACTTTCTTTAGGTGAAAGCCATGACTTCTGAGCTGTTTGCACTGCCTGATCCTCCAGTCCGCAGACTCTTCCTTGCTGTGCTCTGGCTGAGCTCATCTTCGCACTGAAACGATCATGCTATTACTGCATTTAATTTGGTGCTGTTTGTTAAAGTTCTGTGTGCTCACTAAGACACAGTAACCTACACCACATGTTTGGTGTTCAGTTTTCTTCTGTGTGGATGCTGTTCCATTGTCTTTGTACCCAGTGCCAACCGGTACTATCATCCGTTTATTTATAATTGGTATTACATTATTTTGAGATTCTTTGTGTGAGTCACTGCTTGCTTCCTCAGTACGGTACATTTTTACTTCGCTTTTCCTGTCTGCAAACTTTGGCACAATGATTTCCCTAGCCACTGTTATTGAGAATTACTCAATATATTGAGCATTAATTATTAGAAAGTTTTCCTCCAAAAGTCTTCCTTTACTTTTAATTTCCTGTTTTGTATTTGTGCATTTTGCACATACTTGGCACAAATCTTTCCCTGTAAATTTTTGATCTTTACTAGTTGGAGAATTATTTTTCTGTACAACTGTATGAGGGTTTATTTGCTTTTTTTCTTTTGGACTGTAGTGGTTTAACCTTGGCTAAATGACTGGTGTTCACCAAGCCGCTCTATCGCTCCCCTCCTCAGCAGGGCAGAGAGGGGAGAAAAAAAAAATAAGACGGAAAAAACAACCCCAAAGTCATGGGTTTAGATAAAGGCAGTTATAATATAACAGAAGCAAGACTGCGCATGGAA
>VWZZ01007744.1:93068-137079 GCA_013399095.1 Psophia crepitans | reverse complement strand
CTCGTTTCCTCGAGCGGCTGTTGGGCGGCGCCGCGGGGGGGGGGAAGAGCTCCGGGCCCGGCGCTGCCATCGCCTCTCCGGGCCCCGCTCCGCCGGGACCCCGCGGCCTTGGCTGAGGAGGGGAGCGCCCCGGGGGTGGCGGGCAGGCTGCGGCTGGAGGGGCTGGGAGCGGCGGGGGGGGGCCGGTGCCCGGCCCGCGGCGTGCGCCGGCCNTC
Organism: Psophia crepitans; assembly: GCA_013399095.1. Classification (NCBI taxonomy): domain Eukaryota; kingdom Metazoa; phylum Chordata; class Aves; order Gruiformes; family Psophiidae; genus Psophia; species Psophia crepitans. The sequence continues at coordinate 136,864 of VWZZ01007744.1, read as the reverse complement.
CCTGAGGTGATGGCACGGCTCGCTGCACGTGTCTTAATTACATCCTTCTAATTACTTCCCCGCTGCTGTGGCGGTAGGCTTCGCGGGGCAGGCAGGGGGCTGTGTAGGGACGCATCCGCAGGGGTGTGCGAGGTTGCCCTGGGCCGGGAGGGGAGCACCCTGAGCGGGAGCTGCATCCCAGCGGGCACCCCTCCCCTTAGGGCGCGCTGCCTCGTCCCCTCTCGCCTCCCACCCGGCTGCTGAGCAGGGCCTGAGCTTTGGCAGTTCGCAGCTGTGTGTTTAAGTCACTGTCTTCAAGTGCTGAGTTAGTTGAGTGGTCACTGTGCGCTGGCCCAAGTCATGTGCGGCAGAGACGGAGCGTATAGCAGAAATGGTAACTTCAGTGTCCTGCTGCACTCGTTCTAGTCTGAGATCCAGATCCCAGGCAGAATTTGAGGGAATCTGTATGTATTTTAGCTGGTTATTAATGCAGGTAATGTGTGCCCTGCTGCACAACAGGTGTCTCGTAGGCCTATCCGCAGCAGTCTCCAGGGAAGTAGGCAGTGCTCTCTTGGGTCCCTTAGGCCTGGAAGGGAAGTGACTCCCGCTCTCACGCAGCCTGGGCAAGTGCTCTACCGCTCATCTGCTGTGTCAAAGTGGCTGCTATGGCTGGTCCCAATGTTGTCAGTACATGCTAGGCCCCGCAGGGCTAGGGGTGTGGCAAGATCATTCACTGTGCAAGCAGCTGCGCTGGCTGAAGATGCAACTTTCCCCCAGCAATTTGCTGCCTTTCCTCTGCCAGAGTCACCGCCCCCACAGCTCTTGACTTAATGTTGGATAACTGATTTTGCCTGAAGCATGCTAGGGAGGTTTGTACCATGTATCTTGCTGGCAGAGGTTTGGACTTGGTGATCTATGGCGCATAGGTGGTGACAGCGTTATATGGCAGTAATACTTGCAATGATGTTTGAAAGAAGATACCTGCCTGTTGCTTTAGACATTGGGACAACTTTCTTGTGAGTCTGTGGTATCTCTGGGATTACGATGGGTAGACAAATGCTGTGGTCAGACTGGACTGTAATACCTCTGGGGGTGCTCGCTGCAGTGCTAGGTGCCTGAGTAACGCCATCTGGTGAAGGCGTAGGCAGCGTCTTTGGTTCTCCTGTCTAGGCATCGCAGTTACATCCTAAATGTGTAGGGCTAGGTTCAAAGAGAAGGCCTGCTTGACTGGCAAAACAACCTGTTGAAAAACAACTCCGGAAAAAGAAATCCAGTTCTGGTACTTAAACTGTTGCTAAATAGCATGATAATTAAATCCCTACCTATTTTTGATCAAGCTTTCTGGGCCGGGGAGAACATCAGAGTTATTGGCCACCTCATGCCTCTTACTGCTTGTATCTAGATGTGTTGGGTTTTTTCCTAAGAGTCTTTGCAAAGCAGTAGCAAAGTAAATGTAAATAGCAGATTTAATACAACTCTTACAGTGCTGGGGATTTCAGGAAGTCCAGCCATCTTAATTGTTTTCTCATGTGTGGTATTTTTGTGCTTCATTTTGTAGGTTGCCATCTGAAATTTGATTGGTCGGCTTAAATTCTAGGTTATAAAGTACCTGATGTTACATTTTTCTTGCCTTGTGCTTTTATATCAATGGAATTAAAAAAAATAATTTCTTCCATTAAGAAAATTAGCCTTTTTGGTGACTCAGGGTTTCCGCTGGGTTATGTGCATTTGGGGAGTTTTGTATATATTTTCTAGCCCTGGTAGAGTAGACAAGTTTATTTCGGTCTTACAGCAGAGAAAGTGAAAATTTTACAACTAGCAGTGGGTTGAATAGTGATCCTTGTAATTTCTAATCTCTAGTCAACTTTCTAGGGCATACTGGACATAGTAATTTCTTAGAGAAGTTGGAGCATTTCTTAATCCTGCAGTTTTTTGAGGTATACCCTTCTCTGATGTACATGGTCTGTTGGAACATCATATAGAGACTGTCAGCCTTCCGGGAGTTCAGATTTAATGGTAATAACAGCTTCAGTTTTTCAAGGAAAATGGTTTGCTGCTTCAGTATTTGCATTCTTGGAGAGAAACTCAGTGGTTCTGCAGTTGCTTTAGCTGTGAGGTTTGTAGTTTGCTGGAGAATTTTCCTAGACAGCACATGTGGCTGCACAGGTGAGCTTAAACTGGGAGCAGCTTTTTTACCTGGGACGGATTTCCTCCATTGCAACAGGATGGATTATCAGCAGCATCGTCTGTGGGGCGGCTGGTATCTTTGCCTCTGCCTTGTCATCCCCAAAGTATGAATTTCAAGCCATTGGCAGCTGAAAAGGATGAGAGAATCTAGTTATGAGCAAGCCCTCATAGTAACCTACCTCTCAGAGTGCTGAAGTTGAGTCGCAGCACTGTCTTTCCAGGAAAAGTTGATTTAGTGTTTCCGCCTGGTGATATTTCAGAACTTCGGGGAGAGCTATTGTGCAGTGCCACCAGTAGGCAAAATGAGATTTTTAGATGTCTTTGAACAAAAAATGCTGTTAGCAAGCTTCCATTAAACTGATCTTGAGTTTTTTATTAATGAGCCTTGTATATTTTGATGCCTGAAGGTCTCCTGCAGGATTCAAGTGTTTCATTAGTTGGCCATTTAAAGGTTTTCACTAGCTGGAGCGCTTGTGTGTGCAGTGAGCTCTCTTCCCACAGAAACAATAGAGTTGAGATACTTGACAGGGATCTGAGGAAAGCTGACCTTAACACTGTGTCACTTCTCAGTGCTGGGTCCCAAGGCCTTGAATTAAGGAGGGTAAAAAAGGTGGGAAGTTAGAGGTAATCTTGGTAGGGTTCAACCTAAACTCAGTTCACATGCATTGGCAGTAATTCTACCAGTGTAGTGACTTGTTTGAATAGAAGGCAAGTTAAAAGAGAATAAAGATAGAGCTTAGGGGAAGGATGACTATGACAAAGCTGTAATGGCTTTGTATGGTACAGTAATGAACCAAAAAACTAGTCTCCTTTATAGTTGTCTCTCCTCTTACTTCTCAGTCCTGGGAGTAAATGTCCTCTACAGTGATGCTGTCTGCGATCAGGGTAATTGATAGTGTTTCTGTCATTGAAAATGGTAAATAGTAAAAATATTTTTGCAACACCACTTGGTCATAAAATCTGCTCTTAGTGTGATGATATTGTACATTTGTTGAGTACTTTACAAAAAAAAATAAATCATACTTTTTGGAATATCTTTTTTATGAAAGGCTTGTGCTCTAACTTCAGGTAGACTGGGATGTTCTCATCAGTGAAGCCACTCCAGTCTGTTTTACAGAATTCAGTGTCAGATACCTCACAGAAGTAACAATGTTTTTCTTGTTAAAAATATGTATGTCTAGGAGCAAATTTGCTAACATGTATCTTGAGCAAATGCTTGTTGCTTTTTTCCAGACATGTTTCATTATTGAAGTGAAGAAAATTAAGTTAGAAGCACATATCTGGATGGAACATAATGCACGTGATTGTATTGACATCCAGTTTGGGATTTGAATTACCAAAAAGTGTGGCTTGGTACACTTCTTGAATATGATTGTTACAATCCTGTGTGCAAGGGTTCCATGTTCTGAAAAAGTTTTAATTGCCATTGTTTTCATTGTTCCTTTGTTTTTCTTTTCATGAGAAGCAAAAATGGGCTGACCTCACAATTTGAGTGGGACACCGTAAGCAGAAGAGCACAAGATAGTGTGGTTTGTTAATGTCAGCCTTCAGCTTATGTCTGTGGTCACGGTTAAATGCCCTTCTTGGTTTCTCTGCCTTCTGTTCTCCTTTTCACTTTAAAGTCTCTTCTGCCTTACACATCTAGAGTTTCCAGTCTCTGTTTTGGGTCCCCTTCCTTCCAGTTGTGGACTTTCCTGCTTCGCATTTCCCTAATTGACTCGTTTTGTTGGTTTAAGTATTAAAAATGAGTGATTTCATGTTAGTTTTCTTTGGTTTCAATAAAACTTATATTTGCTTCTTTTTTCAAGCTGCTCTCCTTGTGGAAGAAGTGCTAATGAAACCTGTTAAGTCTGAAGTGTGCCTTTTTGTTGTGCTACGTTCAGCCTTTTTCTAAACATTTTTTGACATTTGGTTTTCATTATGCACTCTTCTGCTATTGACTTTGTTCAGAACTGACTTCAGTCATGAATAGAAACTAGAAAGAAGTTTGCTCTGGGATCTGGCATGTAATAGAGACAGAGCTGCTTACGTATGATATCTGTGCATGTCTTTCCCTATGGTGGTCTTTTCTACTAGGAAGCAGATCTTCTCTCCCTCCCCATTAACTGGTCTGCAACTTGCTCAACCTTCCATGGCAAAGCCAAGACTTTTACACTGGGAAGGAGACACAAGCCTGAGACGTGATCTTTCTTTCTTCTCTGAGAAAAAGAATCACTCTGCCTTTAATAGCAAGGCCTCCAGAGCCATAGAGCAGCAAGGAGTGGTGACTGCTTTCCATTTCCTGTTCTCGCGAGGTGATTTGAAGTATACAGAGAAAGGCTAATCCCCTCTTATTTTGTTTGCAGAGATGTGAGGAAAGGCAATGTGGTCTGTCTTTGTGGAAGGAGCACTGGTTACTGGCATGTTAGCCCTTGTAATCCTGCACGTCAAGTGATTTGATATTGTATGCATTCTCAGTAATTTATTTACAGAAATCTACTTGGATAAATTTATTGTTCTCTTTCAATGAATTTGATACTTAAAAAGTGCATCATGCACTTTTTAAGTAACGCTGCTTGTGCTTCAGTTGTGGAAGCAGTGCTGCAAAAGTAATGAAAGGTAGAAATAACCAGTGCAGCCATCTGCAGTACGTTTTGATTTTGTCTGAATCTCCTTAGTCAATTGTGACTAAGGAAAAAGGTAGAAAATGAGTGACTGAGGATTTAAGTGATTGTTCCTGGCTGTGATCGTTTGTACATTGGGTCAATTATTGGTGGAGACGGTTGGGTTGGGCAAGTGCGGTGGAGCAAGATAAATGATTTGTAAGTCATTATTGATAGAACTTGATAGGACTGATAAAGCAGGAGGAATGGAAGATAAGAAGTCTTGTTAATATTTGGTAAGATCTCTTACAGGTTGTAAGGGCTGGAATAATAGCATAGCAGACCTCTTTTTTTTTTTGAGGAACCTGAAGAAAATATGGGAAATGTCATACTGAAGTTCTGCAACTCAAGAAGAAGGACTTTGATTTAGAGCTTGTGTCTGCAAAAGTCTGCAGCATAGGCAAAACCTGGCTATGTTAACATCTACTTCGGAGCAATGCCTGAATTCCTCTTGTAAAAAAAGGGGAAAAAAGTCAGTTCGTGCATCCTGATACAATAATTGTGTAGTTCTAAAGATGTGAGCTTGTGTGTATGCTTTTACATGAACTGTAAATGTTTTCTTTTTGAAAGAAAAACTGAAGAAAGGAGTTAGGTTAAGTATTAAGCTAAAATAAATTCTTGGCTGAGCAGTGTGTGGGATTCAGTAGAGTCATGGATGCATAATTGTACAGATTTATTTATATTTAAACAGTTTCCTGAATTCAGATTGTGCCTCTCGCTTGTATAAATACTGAACCACTCCCTCCCCCCCTAATTTCACAATAACTTTAGAAGCTGCGAATCCTTGTGCTCTAGTTGGCTACTGACTTTTAGTAGCCAGTCATATGGTATAGATTTGCGAAGCTGACGCAAAATGGAGCAATTCATCTCCTCCCTAATACAGGCTGCTGAAAGCATATCAGCCTGAAGCTCTGCTCGTTGCTCTGTCACCCTGCTGAGTACCAAGACAAGCTCAGGGTTTTGGTTTTGGTCTTAGACTTTACAATGCACCATGGCGATGGCCCAAGCCGCCTGAGGGAACACCTTCTGCAGTCACATGACAGCTGCATTCCACTGGAACAATGGCATTGTTGGCGAAATGGGGAATGAATGGGAGAGACAAACTGCTTCTGCAGCTAGCCCACAACTGAGGGATTCAGTCCTGGAACACATCAGAGTGACTGACCTTGGAATTAAGCGTAAAATTCACTTGCTTCAATCTTGACTTTCTACAGCGACCGGGGAAAAAAACAATCCCTAGGGCATAGACAGGGATGATACCAGTTTCTTTTTAAAAAGCCCAAATAACAGTGTATGTAAAAGTATAGAAAAAAATAGTGTAAATTTTGTCCAAAACTTGTGTGTGGGTTTTGGTAGTTGCCTTCATAACTCCTGTTCTCAGAACTTTCACTCTGCTGGTCAGCAGTAAAAATGGTACTTAAGCTTGTTTTTTGGGTGAGAAAAAATAAGAGGACCCAATAGAAGGCCAAGTGAAAAAGTGACACAGAAGGTTTTTTAAAAGTCTAGCTTATTTTTTTCTGCTTCTGTTTTTCCTTTGCACATCTATTCATATACTTTTAACTTACAGATCTGTTATTGTTGAAATGCAACAGTAAAAGTTATTAACTGTTGAAGGAGTCTTGCAACTGTTCTTGGGATAAGAGCCTGACTAATCTGTTGTAGCTTGCGTTTGAATGAGTGTAAGGAGATGAAATAGCACAGAAAAAACACCCACTACAATTTTTTTCCCCAGAAAAGCGTTGGACAATGTTGATGGCCCATCTGGCTGTTGTAGTCCTTTTTCTCGATAGTTAAATTTTGGGCCTGAGCCTGAAGAAACTGTAAATCTGTTCTGAAATAGCTAACAAATGGCTCAGTCTTCAAAAACAGAAGTCTCCCCGAATCCTGGGTGTCATTAGAGGGTGACTAGAGAGTGTCTGCAGTGCCAAAGGAAGCTGGTGGGTGTCAGGTTCGGAAGGAGAGGAGGTGGTTCTTTGCATAATGTGTCTCTTAGGCTCTGAAATTCTTTGCCTGAGGATATGACAAGTACTAGAAGTTTGCCTGGGTCCAAGGAGACAGCCTTGGGGAGAAGCAAGCCATGGAGAGTTAGTAGCTGTAAAGATACAGTGTGCAAACTCGGGAGTGGTTGAGAGCAGAAAGTCTTCCAGAGATGTGTTCTGACGCTGTTGTCGAAGCAGCTTTTTTTAGTCAATGTTGCACAGAATGCTTGGTTAGGGGGATCACTGATCTGACACAGTGCAGCTGTCTCTGTATTTTTATGTTTAAAAGCAGTCTGAGGAGAATGGAGGGAATGATAAAGCTTATGGAGATATCAAAACTAAAGCTGGCTGTAAAGCAGTGCAGAAGATCTTGCAATTCTGCGTGACTGAGTGAGAAAATGGCAGATGAAATTCAGAATTGATAAATGCAAAATAATGCACATGGAGAAAACCAACTAATTATACATACACAGTGATGCGCTCTAAATTACCTATTATCACTCAGGAAGGATCCTGGACTCATTGTAAATAGTTCTGTGAAAATGTCAGCTCAGTACTCAACGGAGGTCAAAAAGGCAAGCAGAGCAATGTTAGGAAGGGGTAGAAAGAGCAAAAAGGGGGGGAAGAAAAAACCACCAAAACAAACCCCAACTAAACTACCCCAAAAAGCCATCAGTCATGAATCCATGGAGATCCTGAAAACTGCATGCATTTTGGGCCACCTTGTCAAAAGGGTAGAGTAGAATTTGGGGAAAAAAAAACCCCAACTGAGCAAAGGAACAAGGATCATCAGAATGGGTTTTGTATAAGTACAGGAAAGGTTTTCACCTTAATAGATATCGGGGGAGCAGGGTTGAACATGATAGCTCTCTGCAGAGGCAGAAATGGTGAAGGGGATACACAAAGCAAGTAATTCCTTTCTCAGTAATAAACCGTAAAGGAAAGTTAAGTTTTCAGGATGCAAGCTTAGGAACAAGTAAAAGGAGATACTTTTAAAGGAAAAAAAAAAAAACCAAACACAAAACCCCAAGCAAATAATTGCGGTATGGCATTTGTTGCTGCCGATGGTTTGATTAAGTAGGTTAAAGCAGAGAGTGACAAATTAGCAGGACAAGATCTGCCAAGGATTACTGAACACAAAGGTGGTGAAGCTGCTTCTGGTTCAGAAAGACCTTAAGCTGCCTGTGGCTGGAGGGGGGTGGTGCTGCGCTTTTTCCAAAGCGGTCAGCGCGGGCCACTGTCACGGGTGAGCAGAGTCAGTGAAATTATGGCCTGACGTGGGGAGCGTGCCTTACGTTCTCAGCTCTGACGTCAGGAGGAGTTGCTGTAATGCTCAGCAGTGTGACTTGCAGCTGATGAGGCGTCTTGTTCATGGGATGTGGTATATGCATGTAACAGTTGAGGAAAGGAAGGCTTTGTTCTGGAATAGAAAAAGATGGAAATAATTGAAATTCAATGTAAAAAAGAACATACGGAAACTCATGGCCTGTTCTGTTGACTGTCACACATTGGTTTGTTGGGTGTTTATAAGGTCAGAATGTTTATAAGCTTTTGGTAGGCTAGGGGAAGGTGATCTGCAGAGTGGTCTGAGGGCACATAGTCTCAGGTATTCCTTAGTAATGTCAAAAAACGTTTTTCTGCTTCTCATTCCTCACTGCAAAGCTCCATTTTCACCCAGAATTTGTCTTAGTGGTATATTTTTCAACCACGTACCAATTTCTTTGAGACATTTAGAGATGCAGGAGATGATGCTGTCTAAATTTGAGATAGTGAAGATCAGAAGTTGAGTCTTGCCTGTGTTCTGGTGATATTGTAGCCAAAGCTCTCCCACTGGTTCTCCCAGGCACTTTACAGAAGTCACTTCTGTCTGTGGAAGAGCGGCTGGTCGTACCGGCCATGGGAGTGAGCTTTGGGGTGGAGAGTACTTATTTTCATCCCTCAAGCCTTTAAAAAGCAAGACAGGAATTAAGTCGTTTTTACTGAACTTTCAGTATTTATTGACTTCATAGACTTGGGGGAAAAAACATAACAACTAAATCTTGGGAATACATGTATGTACAGTATGTCAGATGCATTTGCTGGATCACAATATAATAATAAAAAGAGAAAATGAAATGTATAAAGTTATTGTTTATTACTTCTTCCACTGGAAGTGAAAGAAAACTCAACTCTCTGATGTCAGAGGGTTTTTTTTTGTGTGGTTTGTTTTTTTTTTTAAATATCAACCTGCACAAAGCAAGTGAGGTAATGCTGCAATAAATGTTTTCTAGTGTCAGTCTGCTCAGCACCTGGTAGAAAATATCAAGGAGTTGTCCCCATGGAAAGTATCTCCTGAATTAGGTTGAAGGCAAGAACGGGGTTTCTGTGGTTAAAGCTTCTGCCTGTGACAAAGTTCTGAGTATCGGTGTTCCAATTCCTGTCTTAAAAAAAAATAAAAATTGGGTAAAAAGGGGAATAGTCCGTACAAGGAAGAAAGATGCTCCATGCAAGTATACCACTTTTTACAACTAGTGAACAATGCTAAGTGGTTTTTAACTCTTAAAAATACAAGAAAATCTCTGGTGTGTATATATATGCTGGCTTGAGTAATTTTTTCAAGTTACTGGACGGAGTTTATTTTTGTTGTACACACAGTGTTGCTCTCATCTCCTGTAGCTAGGCCTTTGCTGAGGGCTTTAAGTGTTCCTTTTACAGTTAGACAAGTGATTTTGAACCTTTCAGTTTGAAGGCCTAGGCAAATGTGCAGTGGTGGAAGGAATAGCTGTTACAACAAATATAAGCCTGTGAGAGTTTTCTTTGTGGTTTTGTGGTACCTGAGTCCACCAATGCTTTGGAGGTCTCCAGAATTTTAAACAACTTATTTAGAGTCTGTAAATTATATACATAAAATAAAGAAATAACCCCCCCCAAACCCATTCTCTGCATGGAAGCTGATAATTTATTTCAAGTATCTTGCTGGCTTTGTCAATAGCTTGCTCTGCACATTTATTCATGCATCGACTACAGGTTTTCTTTCAAGAAACTGGCTAGCATATATTTGATCAAATTTAATTATAGTGGACCAATAGAATCCATTTAAGTCTTCCTTCCTACAATACTAAGGAAGTTATGAGCTGGTAAGAAAGCTAATGTTCAGTTCAAATATTACTCCATGAGTCACCAATTTTTCATCATTAAAACAGATTAACTTTCCCTTGCCCCTCTCCCCTCATAGCTTTTACTTGTTTGGTCAGTAGGGTGGTCAGATGTACTGGTCTTTGGTTTCTAGAGTCCATCTTCAAGCCTTTATAATTTTTTCATGTTTTGTATCTCACATGTGCAGAAGCTGAAGTGGATTGAAATGCTAGATTACAGGACGGACATGATAGTTTTGTGAATTGGGTGAAAAGTTCCTTTACAATTTTGGTTTTGTCCAGACCTGTTACAATACAGAATTCAGCTGACTCCAGGTTTCTGTCTTAGCACTTGCATCCTGCTGACCTTATAAATGGCTTCATCTCTGATAACAATGACTTCTGACAATAGCTGTATTACATTATGGTTACAATAGTGTAAAAACCCCACATCCCAAACCAACAAACAAATCCAAAAGGCAGGGAGCTTGTGAGAAAAGACCCAGGTCCCTTTTCATAGAGCTTATTCTGGTAGTCAGCCTGTTGAGGACAGAAAGCGCTTATTAACCTGACAGCATTCTGTACTTGTCTGTAAAATGGATTTCTATAAGAACAGTTGCCTTTGCTGATTCTTCACATGCAACTCAACCGCTCTGTCTTCTGAAAATCTGAAACACAAGGGATTATGAAGTTGTCAAGTTCTTTCTACATGGGCAAAGCACCAAAGATGCAACACGTGCACTTGGCATCCATTTTTCTAACGCTTTCTCTCCCTTTGATCTGCTTGCTCCTTTACATTTTTTTTTTTCCGATTCTGAGTGGGAATCAATCCGTTTGGCTTTGTGCTTTCTGCAGAGAGCTTTTGTATGGAAACAGCTTGCCCAGTGAAGTAGTATCTCACGGTGTGTGAAACTAAACTGGGCCAAATAAAGAAATTTTGCCAGCTAGGTGGAGCTCCCCCATTAAGTTTATTCTTGTCTTGATTTTGTACAGCCCTAACACACCATCACTGAATCTGTAAGTTCATGTAATAGATGGCCAGTTTACAAAGAAAACAAAAATCAAAATGTAGGAGAAGCTTTCTCCTCCACAGACTTTGCCACAGGCGAAGGTGAGCACCTGGTAAACTGGGGCTGTGAGGATCTGTGCTGCTGTTGAGGCTGCATCTCCATGGTGTTTTCATTCAGTGCAAACCTGGGAGTGCTGGCAACACTTCAAGTAGTTTTTTCCTGGATAATAGAATTTAAAAAACACCTCATGATGACTCAAAGTCAGCTCACAGGTTACTGTAAGATAAACTTACCACTTAGCTGTAATAAACACCTGTTCATAGCAAAAGTTGTTCTTCCCCCTTCCCTGAAAGCCTGGCATCCTTTGTTTCCCTAGTTGCTGGGTCTTTAGAGAGCACCGTATCAAGTGATTTTTTTTCTGTGCGTGACAAGGATGAGCCTTCCCGTTGCAGCTTGAGATGTGAGGATCTGATGAGATTCATCATCCATTTTTCATGCTGCCTCCACGGTAAGGAATCCGCAGGACATTTTAGGCACTGATGGAACCACATCATTTTTCTATTAGGCCTTTAGTGATGCTGAAGGCACTTAGTCTTCAGTAGTGGTAATTAAAGTGAAGGGAAGCTTAGCACATGGTTTTGTTGATAGTTCGGGAAGAAACACAGAATCTAGATTGCTCTTACAGGGAATTCCTGTGTTGGAAAAACGCAGTTACTTTGTTGTGGCTCTGAGGAGAGCCTAAAGTATATCCTCATCAGTGTTCAAAATCATGGGTCTGATTTTGCTAAAAGCACGCTTGTGGTCAGTCACTGTTGCTCAGCTGCTGAACAGTAATTCATTACACTACAGTAATGTGTTTGTTGTTTGCCATGATACCCATATGCTGGAGTGAAAAGTTATGGTTCCGGATTTGGCATGTGTTAAAATAGAGCTAGTAAGAAGCTGATTTCTTTTTCCACGGAGCTACATTTTGAAGTAAAAGTGTACTTTATAAGGACCATAGTGAAGTATAATTAAGTAAACCTTTTAGGGAAAAAGAAAAAAAAAGAAATAGTGAACAAATAACTCTATATGCCAGCAATCAAAGACATTTGTTTGAAACCGAATCTCTCCAAAAGAAATGTAGGTATATGTATTTCTGTGCTAATATGACACTAGTCTGTAGTTGCCCAGAGAAGCTGTGGCTGCCCCTTCCCTGGCAGTGTTCAAGGCCAGGCTGGATGGGGCTCTGGGCAACCTGGTCTAGTGGAGGGTGTCCCTGCCCAGGGCAGGGGGGTGGGAACTAGATGATCCTTGTGGTCCTTTCCAACCCAAACCATTCTATGATTCTAAAAGGAGAAAATCAGTACCATGTTGTAGTATTAATAATGGTGGTAGAAGAGTTTCAGATTGAGGCAAGTCCCCTTTTTTTTTTCCCTGAGGATATGCATACATTAGTCTAATGGGAAAATGTCTTTAATTCTACCCTTAACAGTGTGAGAAAAGTTTAAAGAGTTTGAAGAATCCTTTTAGTTCAGATATTGAATGAAAGCAATCTCTGAATACATGCTGACTGATTTCTGAAGAAGTGAAAACTGGGGAGTAGAAGCCTTATATCAGTTAATGTATCATGTTTTAATATCTAATGGTGGCACATACACACATTTTATCACAACTTACATAGAACATGGAAGATGAAACACCAGAAGAAGGGAGGAATTTGGAGGAGTCATCAGAAAGTAATTTTCACATGCCTGACTGGAGTGGTGACTACATTTATGATGTTGTGGAAAGAAGGATATTTCAGAGCAATGCTAATTTAATTTAATTTAAAAAATACAGAATTGTTTTATCATGAAACTAAATCTATTTTTATGTATTTGCTATTCCAATAACATCGGAAAAATGTTGACCCTAAAACCTGTGTAATTGTTAAAACTTAGCAGCCTGTGTATTTATTTACAGTTGTAATTCCATTCACTTACTAACTGAAGATTTTTTAGCACAGTGTATAGAGTGACTATATTAAGTATTCTGTGCATTCCCATGACACTGTAGACCCAAACTGTGCAATGATGACTTTTTCTTGTTTTTTACGAGCACATCTAAATTTTGAGAGAAGAGGAGGGTTTGGTGCCTCAGTCTCAAGGAACAGATTGAATCCTCGCTGCAATCCTAAGTGCACCTTTCCAGCTGATGATTTTGAGCTAAGGAGTGATCTGAAACATTACTGAGTACCATTGACTACCGGTTCAAAGCAAATATTTGAATCATGACCTGTATCAGTGACTCATAGTACCTAGGCCAGTACTGTGGAAAAAATTTTGGTTACCATCAAGATTACCACTTAAAAAAAATTTTTAAAATTGACTTCTTCCTCAGCAGAGCTATGCAAGAAGACCTTCATGTTCTGGACATAGTCACCAGAATATGTCAATACAAGTGTTCTGCTGTTTATAGAATCGTGGAATCACAGAACCACAGAATGGTGTGGGTTGGAAGGGACCTTTAAAGACTACCTGGTTCCAGCCCCCCTGCCATGGGCAGGGACACCCTCCACTAGACCAGGTTGCCCAAAGTCCTATCCAGCCTGGCTGTGAACATTTCCGGGGAGGGGCAGCCACAGCTTCTCTAGGCACCCTGTTCCAGTACCTCACCACCCTCACAGGGAAGAAATTTTTCTTAATATCCCATTTAAATCTACCTTGTTTCAGTTTAAAGGCATTGCCCCTTGTCCTGTCACTACAGGTCTTGGTAGAAAGTATCTCTTTCAGCTCAAAGTATTAGGTTTTGCAATGTAGTGCCTCATTATACTCTAGAATACTTTAAAGAGCTGTACTTAAGAGTTGCCATCAGAAGTAATGAGTGCCATGATACTATGTGACTAAGGGGAGAATCATGTTAAAAACACAATGGCAGAGATGTAAAATTGGTACATCTGAGCAACTTTTTTTTTTGAGTGTCATAGAATCATAAAGGTTGGAAAAGACCTCCAAGATCATCTAGTCTAACCGTCCCCTACCACCTTCATTACCTAGTAAATCACTTAGTCATTAAGTGTCACTTAATGAGCTTTTCTACTTCTGAAGCCAACACTTTAGTGTTAGCTGGTGATTTTGTATTTGTGTGGACACACAGCTGAGAATTTAAATGAAATCATATGATGTTTGAAACCCAACAACAGGGCCCATACATTTGACTGGAGAAGAGACTCATAATTAAGTAGTCTTGTGGGAACCTTGTAAACCAAAGATGATGGTAGTTTTGCCTTCAGGTTCATCACTGATACAACTGAATGATTTCTTTTCTGTTTGTATATGATGTTGCTTTCATACTGGAGTACTGTGATGTAGTTGCAGAGTAATAGACCGAAATATTCAAGCTTTCACTGATGCCCTCTGTTTGGTTTGTTGTTTTTTTTCCCAGACCATTACCATAGAATATGAGTATGTATTTTAGTCCTTGTAAGACGACAGAATAACAGCATGCCCCTGTTGGAGTCAGGAGCTGGATTTCCATCAGCGATGCAAACAGTGATATATCTGTATATTAATGGTTGAGGGAGTCCCCATCCTTGAAGCAGTATGTAGGTATGAGGTTATCAATCAGTACCTCAGACCTTAATAGTTCACCCCGGAGTGGATGCCTTGCAGGCTGAGCAGGGCTAAATACTGGATCCTGACAGTCATTGTTTTCTTCTGAGTTATAGTCGCTTCGGGCTGTGGTGACAGCTGCTGACTTCGCAAATAGCTGGGCTGGTTGGGGATGTTAAAATATCATCTCTTCATTACTGATCTCACTGCTGAAGAGTATCACTCTGGTAAATTTTGTAGTGGAAATAAGTGTGCTTACTTCACCTACTACAGGCCCAGCTAGAAGGTGTGATTGAAAGAGCTGAGAACCTTGCAGATGGGACCAGTGTGAATGAGGGAGGGCTCATACAGTGTCTTGTTAGCAGGGCTCTCCAAGTGGTAACCTGCAACTAATGGTTTATGAGGAGCAACCAGGAGTGGTAGCAACTTCGTCCTACACCACTAGATCTGAAAGAGGATACATGTACGCAGAAAAGCTGGTTCTTACTCAGAGTGCTACTGCTTCAACTTATATTGGTGTGGGAGAAAGCAGACAACTTCCCCTTCTCCCGCAGCAATTATTAGTGGTACGATTTTGTATTTTAGCTGTAAGCTGTGCCGCTATAATGAATTTTAATATCCAGATCGGGGTGTCTGTGCTAGGAGGCCTGTATGTACCTGATAGTTTTGCTAAAAACATCACACCCTCTAGTGAAATCGTTATGTGGCTAGGAAAAAAACCCAAGCCTTAAAAAGTTAAATAGTTAAGTGTTTATGTGGTTTCTCAGCAGTATTGCTCTAGATAGGTAAGTAATTTAAAATGTTAAGTCAGAATATCTTATTTTTTTAATAGTGTAGACTGTTCATAATAAATGTAGTAGAATAAATAGACATACTCGTTTTTTTTACTTTTGCTGCAGAGTACAAATATTTGAAAGGTGTCTTAATCCTTTGTTGACTGTGTATTGGTTTTGTTTCTGGCCTGCAATTTGCGAAGACAGACTCATAAAAGGAAGTGAAAAGTATTTTACCACTTGAACTAGTTTTAATATCTAGCAGACTTGTGCAACATCTGTACAGGAGCCTGTGGGGAGCATGAATATTCTGAAAAGAAAAATCTCATGCCTTCTTAAATGCTATTGTAGGTTTACTTGTTTAGCATTGGCAAATGGAGTGATATAGCACCTCAAGACTCATGGCTACAAGAATGGTGTCCTTCAAAATGTCAGTAATTTACAGACTTTTTTTCTTTGTATACATTTGATTCATTAATGCATATGGCGCTTTTTTGCTTTTCAGAGTACATTGCAAAACTGGCATGACATTATATATATTGCATAACACTTGCTGAAAAGATTATAATTCATCAAGGTGTAGAAGGGGATTTCAGAAGCTTTTCAGTATTAAGAGACTGTTTAGAAACACAACATCTTGCTTCAATTTGTATCACATGTTTAAATGAACTGCTCAGTGATAAATGAAAGGTTATAAAGGTAGCAAACAATAAAATGAGGAAGCAAGTGTACTTTATGTATTTGTCAGGTAAGGAAAAAATACAACTATTATTCACAGATTGGTAGGGGTTGGAAGGGACCTCTGGAGATCATCTAGTCCAACTCCCCTGCTAGAGCAGGATCACCTAGAGCCGGTTGCACAGGATCATGTCCAGACAGGTCTTGAATATCTCCAGAGAAGGAAACTCCACTCTCTGGGCAGCCTGTCCCAGTGCTCCGTCACCCTCACAGTAAAGAAGTGTTTCATCGTATGGAGATGGAACTTCCTGTGTTCCAGTTTGTGCCCATTGTCCCTTGTCCTGTCATTGGGCACCACTGAGAAGAGTCTTCCCCCTTCCTCTAGACGCCCACCCTTCAGGTATTTGTAAGTGTTGATGAGATGCCCTCTCCATCTTCTCTTCTCCCGGCTGAACAGACCCAGCTCTCTCAGCCTTTCCTTGTATGGAAGATGTTCAAGTCCTCTAGTCATCCTGGTCGCTCTATAGTGATGAGATGAATATGGCTAGGTGTGGGTAGGGTTTATAGTATCATGCTCTGTGCAAGTTGAAAGGGGTTTTGAGGGAATGAGGAGCTACCAGCAGGTGTAATTTTTTATTTGCTATGATGGATCTGGTAAGTGAAGGAAAATACATACATGGCATAGTTTCTCTGATGTTAACAGTGCTGTGCTTGCTTACACCTGCAGTTTGTCCTGCACTTTTGGTTACAGCGATAGTATCAGCTGGGTAAAATTAATTACATACACGTTTCTCTACAGTCTTTATGACACTAATTGCGGCTGCTTCTGCTTCTCTGCTGTCTAGACTGATGAGCATTACTAAAGTGACTAATGTTCACCAAAGCAGTGTTTACGGGACTCTTGCGCTGTGCTAGGGAAAGAGGCTGTTCTAAGGGTGTTCAGGACCTCTGATGGAGTAGTTTTCAACAATAACACATTCTCTGAAAGTATTGACAATTCACAGAATATAGGGCGAGTACTTCACATTGTTTTTCCTTCTCGCTGACAGTTTTCCTTCCTGTGTCTGCAAAGAAATGTCATTCATCCTGGGGAGTGCAGGAAAAGGCAAAAAGGTGAAAATAGTAGTACCAAGGACAGGAAAAGATAGGAAACTGAAACTCTGTTAAGAAAAACAAAGACTTTTTGATGTTTCAAAACACAGTCCCATTTAGCTTCTCAATACATTATTTGTCCCCAGGTTTCTCAAACTGGTAAGTTTCTAATGTGTCCCTTATGATATTTTATGAGTACTAGGGCAAAACTTCTAATGAGCGAGGAAGTGTAGTAGACAGCAAGTCAAAGCTGGGTTATGACGATAATTCTCAGAGAAGTAGCAAAACTAATTCTAATACTAAATTCAGGAGCAGCTTTGCTTTGTTTTGTTTCTAAACAGGAGATATCTGGAGACATGTTCAAGGACAGATTTAAGTATTGTTTGTTGTGATTGACCAAGGAGACGTGAGAAGGTGGTATGTTCTCCAGCTTCGCATCCAGGAGAGAGTTTTACATAGTTAGGTTTCTGAAAGACATTAATGACATGTATTGTGGAATTGGTAAAACCATGAGACAGGTATCAAATGTGCATCCAAATTCGACGCTAGCTGTTGCACAAAAAATATAATCTATAGCACTTCCACCTCAAAAAATACCCAAAATGAACATGAAAAGAGCTGTAGATCCTACACTTCCTGTCAGTCACCTCACACAGCATTTGTAATTCCATAATCAAATTTTTTTCATTTAATGAATGAATAAAATATGTGAAGTGTCCCCATACTAGTTGCAGTACAAGAAATAGATAGAATATACAGCAGGATGTGGTAGGAAGAAATAGGACCTTTACGGGAATAGTTTTTGATCTTGTCCGTAAGTGAAGGCTAGGTTGAGAGCAGAGATTAGAACAATAGCACTTCAGAGATGTACCCTCTCGTTTGAGCACTAGCTGCTGGATGGCACTATGTCTCTCTGCCTTACCTGTGTCACAACTACTGCCAGATCTAAATTTGTAGAAATACTTCCTCCATTTTGAAACCGCAATGAATGGATCTTGGAAAGCTCTCTTTTCTCTTTTGGGACTTGGAAGGAGTAGCCATGATTAAGAGCAGTTTCTGATGTCTGTAATGCTCCAGGCATTGCAGAAACCACAGCGTGGCTTTGAGCGTACAACATCCTGGTCAGTTCCTCCACGAGGGAGCAGACTGGTAAGAGAGAGCAGGACGGACATCTGTAGCAACATTAGCCAGTGTGAGCTCCTCGTGGTTAAAGGACAATCTGGTCAGGCATGCTGCACAATCAGCAGCTGGGAACACCACCACTTTCATTTCAAGTGGCCTCGTGTAAATGACAGGAGTCTTGGAGGTGTCAAAATCCATCATTCTTTTCCTTAACCACAGAAACGTTGCGCAAGATGAAATCAGGCAATTTGGATGCAATAAAACTAAGTAGGGAAAATGTTAGGCAATACCTGCTGACATCACTATCACTAGACATGGACTGTATGTGGCTGCCATTGACTGAAGTATGTAAACTTTACTGAGCTGTGGTGTGCTGTGAAGGTTAAGGTTAGTCATGCTGGAACCCTAGCAAGAGGTCTCTTGAAAGACATCCACCTCTGTGGTATTTGATATCCAAAAGAACTGAAACGGCAGAAATTTTCTCTAGGTGGGGATGTCCACGTCAGCACGGTTGTCATCAAGCTGAGCATTCTTGTGGCTCTGGAACATGCTGCTCTTCAGAAGAGCCAGACCTTTGATGGAGAAGGGGAGCCCTGGTGAGGTTGCACTCATGCTGTAGCTTTAAACCTGTAAGGGGGTGCCTGGCAGAAGGGTGCTGAAAAACTCTGCCAGGAGTAGGAGAATGAGGGGAGAAGCAGTTTAAGGTAGTTGTTCCCAAAGTTTCTGACCGATGGATGCCTGTTAGCCTCATTCTTTCTCTGGTACCACCACAGAGCTTTTTTCATCAAACCTTTAAAAGAGACGCTATTGAAAACAGTGTTTTAATAGACTTCTGTGAGCGTTTAGCCTGGCCTGGTGGACCATACTTTGGGAGTGCCTTCTTAAGGGGAATTCTGGTCTACTTATTGTAATAAAGTTCTCAATTCATTGTCAGAAGATTGAAACTCTTCTGGGGATTCTGCACTATTGTCATTTGACATGGTGACTGTCGGGGATTGTGGATGGTTTAGAGGAGTATGGGGGGTATTGGCCTATCACACATTCCCTGGGAGCTGCTGTGTGCCATGGGGGGCCTTGGAGTCTATTCTCTCTTGCAGAAGGGGCATGCTCTGCCACCCCCAAGGAACAATAACATTCAGACAAAGAACATTTTTTCCAGATCTCTTTTGCAAACATGGAGCTGAGTGTAGAACCCTTTCTGAGCCAAGAGGGAGCTGCAGAATTTTGTGTATCTGCTCTGCCATGAAGCCAGGATGAATATTGGGCAGAGGCTTCTTTGGAGGGTTGATGTTTTGGGACCGTCTGAGTGCAGATGGTTCTTGCTACTCTAAAACGAGAAAAAAGAGCTTCTGAACCCTAGATGGAAGGCTTTCCATCCTCATTGTTAGAAACAACTCCACGGAATTATGGAGACATGGGTAGTAAAAACCAAAGCACTTAGAAAAGCAGAATGGAGTGCTCTGAAGCTGTAAAGGAAGCCTGATTCCCAAGTAAATAAGGTATTATTGATGGAATTCCAGAATAGCTACTGCATCACTGAGACCAGTTGTGGGCCTACACCAGGTCTGGAATGCCTGGGACAAAGACACAGACATATTCTTTGAAGGAGTACCTTTTTAGGGGGTGGTCAAATGAGACACGATGAACAGACTTACCAGCTCATCACTACTGAAAAGTTGAGATCCTCTACCCTTCTCTCCCTTTCTTTTCCCATCATATACTTTGTGTTTTCTCTGACACTTGTCTCTCTCCAGGAACTGATTTAATTCACTTAAGTGGCAGACCGTTTATGCCATTTATCTTGTGGGGAGTTTTGTCAAATTTCAGTCAGTCAAATCAGGTCATAGAAGAGACTGATGCTACAGCCATAAAACATGACAGTGGATTACGTTGCTTTGAGCAGGGGAGGAGGAAGATAAGAGCTGGGGCACAGAAAGAGAGAAGCAGGAGAAGAAGAAAGGGGAAGACAGACCTCATACTTTCAGCTGCGGGGAACCATTTGTTGGGTTTATCTATCCATCAAACTTATGCTGTGGCTTTATGCCACTTAAAACAATTTTTCCAATTAAAATGTTTTCCTTACTAATTTTTGTAAATGCCTTTTTTCTTTTTTTTTCCTTGCATGAGAAACTGACTTGCAAACTGCATTTTTAGCTCTTCACATGCCTGAATTTTTCCGAACTTTGCTGAATTTTGTGACCTAGATGTTACTCTTTTCTTGTTTTACAAAGTATGTTCCACATCTTCTGTAATTATTTTTTTTCACATGAATGATTTATTCTCTAATAAAATCTTCAACCAAAGAAAAAGTAGATAAGTAGAAGTCAAACAGCAACAAAATACTGAGTGTCAGCCATATGGGACTCAGATTTAAAATGTGAAATAAACTTCACTCCATTACTGCGTGTGGCTGTTCCTGTGGACGTTCAGATTAGAGCAAGAGGAGATGGGCCACAAATACAGTCGTCTTTAAAAGCAATAACTAATAGGGAAAGGGAGGTCAAATATCAACCAACAATTTTAGCTTCAGTCCCATGAGGGTTATACAGAAACAGCTAAATATAGGAGTATTCTCCGAAATTCAGACAAATTAATTAAGGCCAGAGTTTTATGTGGTTCAGAACCCACTAGGAAAAGCAAAGATATAATTTTATAGGTCTGATTTCTTGTTCTCAGTGAACAAATCGACTTGAATGGCTGCTAACTTCATCAGTCTTGATCAGAACAAAACCCCATCCATTTCACCAAAGACTGCAGACTTTTCTTCACTGCTGAAGATCCTTCTCTCTGTAACAGAACCTTGGGAGAACCTACGGTTTTGGACCATTGGACTTCCTATGTACTCTGCTCTTTTTAAAAGTGTATTCCTCAAATGATAACAAAATCCACCAACAGCTAGACCTCTTTTTAGTGATTGCAGGCATTAACGATACAGGGATCCTGCACTTAGGCTTTAGAACATCTGTCAGGGAGTGGTTCTTTCTATGCTGAGAAAAAAAATCTTTGTGAATTGTATATCTCTGCAGCCAGCTCAGTCCTTTGGCCACATATCCCCACCACTGGCAGCCTTTTGCGTACAACTTTGTTGCAGCTATTTCAAGGCTCCTTTCCACCCTACATGCCAACTCATAACTATGCTTGCTCTTTGGATGGGACTAGGCTATGGGGTTTTTGTCTTTAAATTGTTGTTACTTGTAATTAATGGTAAAATTTTCAGTGGACACTGAGACAGCTGACAGTGAGAAGGAACTAGGGGCAGGCAGACCCAGTGATGGGAAGGGTCTAGAGCACTGTGACTTGGAGGCAGTGAAGGTGTGACCTGCAGAGTCAAAGACCCTGGTATGAGAGAGCAGAGGGATGAAGATGGGGTCACGTGGAACAGTGCAGGAGAGGAAGAATGGGAGATGCTGTTATGAGGTGCACATGGAAAATGAGGAGTGTGAGGAAAAGGGGGGATTGGGAATGTGGCGTGTTACAGCAGTTATATTGCTTTAATTTGCCAGTGTGGCATGACAGGGAATGAACGGGATCTGTTCTGTTGTTTCTTACACGTTCTTGTCATATTGGCTGGTTTGCATGCATATATCAGAGTATCTTTTAAGTTTTTTTATTTATATCTGAAATCTGCTCTGGAGGAATTTGTAGGTTCTTCAGTGTAGACATTTTCTTCCTTTGTCTTTGTAAAAGCAAAGATCAACCCACAACCTTTCATATTTCTTAACTAATTTTGTATTGAGATGTTTATTACATCTTTCTTGCCTGGGGAAAATCCCATTTGTCTGGAGCGCACAGTAGTTTCTTCTGTTTCCTGTGAAAGCTCTTCTTCTCAGTAGGCTGTGCTTCAAAGATATTTGCTCGAAAATGAAGGCTCAACAAAAGCCATGCAGTTCTCCCTATCCTATCTGCTTTAAGCAATCGCACAGTACGAGCTTCTCCTAAAACAAACAAACAAGCAATGCATCCTAAAAGCTGAGTATCTGTATAAAGGTGTTGATGGAGGAGTGTAAATGTAAAGAAATCAGGTTGATGCTGTAATTTAACCTACTTTCTGAACTTATTTTCAACTTAATACTTCAAGTAAGTAGAAGGGTTGGAAAGGGAGGGTGAGGAAAAGGATCTCTCGCTCTTTCTCTCTTTCCAGCTTGTTTACTCTGTTCCTGTGCCAGCCCAGTGTGGGTATTCAGTTTCACTCTTTTCATAAGAGTTTTATACAGACATGCGCTGTTCTATTTTTTATTTTTACGATTATTGCATGTGTTCACAGGGGATGCAAAACCTGTTAAAAAAGTAGAGGATCCATACCGTACGGCCACAGAAAATACCCCAGGGGATTTAGGGACAGATGTGGGATTTGCTGCGTTTCAAACCAACTTGAGATAGGTTAGATTTCAGCCTGACGCAGTCCCTTGGAAGAGATGGCTGCGACTGCCTGTGCACCTACCAACCGCTCTAAGGGTGACTCCAGGGCATGGTAAACTGCTTTTGGCTGATACTTGGAGTAGGTTTACAACTTTTAACTCCAGCNCTCTTCATGTGTGCTGGGTAACATGCGACTGGGAAGGGGAATGGAACAGAGTAATGATTCTCCAGTTATCTGATTGATCACAGGAAATAGCTGGCACACAGTCGTTGCTAATCTTTAATCTGAGATTGGTTGCATGGGAGAATTTTCTTCATTCTCTCCATGGTTATAATCTGGCCTTGATTTTTTTTACTCTAGATAACATCTGATAAGAGATTAAGAACGTGATAAGAAGCTGTTTTATATGAAATTTGAGAGGCCATTAACATTCCATTGAATTGTAAAATTGTCAAGCTAAAAACAGCTCTCGGTGGTGTTCCGCACAGATGCAATAGCAGATCACTGAGTCACAGGAAATGATTCAGTCAACATTTCTAAACTTTCAATGTGTGTTTTATGGAAGAAACTTGATGTAAATGTTTAGACAGTTACGGTTTTGGAGATAAATATTGCAATTTCATGGAGTTTGGGGTTTGACGTACCAGAATTGTGATGCATCGTTGTCAATTTACTACACATCTAAAGCTGTTCAATTATTGTATTTGGTTTGAGTGTGGGATGTATTTTCTTTGGCTAATGAAATGTAGTGTCATATTTGGGCATAACAGATTACACATCAGAAAACTGAAGGAAAATTAATTTTTAATGACCCGGGATTCCCTCTGCACTGCTTCAGAACTTATGTAGGCACCCCCACAGTTCTCCTTAGTTTCTTGTCTCCTCATCCTGTAAATACAGCGCGTCAGTGATATGACCTCTCATGGCAGGTTATCCTCTGCCCGAAATGATCTCACTGGGAAAAGCTGGTTTAGAAGGTTAAGTTAAAACGTTTCCTTGCTCATTTTAACTTCATTAATTGCAACAGAGAGAGTGCTGACAACTCAAAATTCACTTTTTCTGATGTCAGTTGCTTGCAGTTAAAGAATTTCTTGTATTTTTCAAATATTTTGTTTCAGTAGGATTCTCTTAAATGTTTTACTTGTTAAGAAGTTGAATGGACCTGCAGTGTGCTATGGCTTAAAGGACATGAAATCAGTATTATGGTTACTCTACAAAACTATTACACCTAGGTATACTTTTGTGAATCTGAAGTAACATTAATAAAACCAATGTAGATTCTGTTTATTTATACTGATTTAACTGAGAACAATCCAGGCCAAAATATTAATATCCGTCATTAAAATACAAGCAGTGAAGCAGGAACTTAAAGTTCCTATTACTTCTTGTCATTAAATATCCCATGACAGGACTTTTAAACAAGACCTGCTAGCACCGGCACGATAGACAAATTCCAGCTTCAACTATATAATTTTCATGTGTCTAATTTACGAGAAAATAATCCCAGGAGACAGCTGTGGTGGGTGAGCAAGTGTCTGCTGGTGTGTGGGAATTGGTATTTGGACCCAATACGGCGGAAGGACTACAGAGTGTCTAATATTTCTGGCTATGACAGGTGAGGACAGGCACGTCAAAACCAGTAATGCCTTTGTGGTTCTAGATTTCCAGCTAGAGGTGGGCTAGGATGGTCTGAAATGGAAAAAGAGACCTCTTTGAATGTCCCTGTGATGTTGATCAGGATGATCAGGATGAACTCTGAGGTGACAGATGAAGAAGGGGGAGGAGGTGCTCCAGGCACAGAGACTCCCTGCAGTTACTGGAGAAGACCATGGCAAGGCAGGTTGTCCCCCTGAAGCCCATGGAGAACCATGGTGGAGCAGATATCTACAGTGCAGCTCATGGAGGACCCCATGCTGCAGCAGCTTTATCCTGAAGGAACTGTACCTCAGGTGAAGGGCTCAAGCTGGAGCAGTTCATGAAGGACTGCAGGCCATGAAGACAACCCAGGCTACAGCAGGGAACAGTGCGAGGAGGAAGGAACAGCAGACTGCGGACTGACCACAGCCCCCACTCCCCATCACCGCCACCACTCAGGGAGAAGGAGGTAGAGGAGTCGGGGATGAAGGAGTGAAGGTGAGGCAGGGAAGAAGGGAGGGATGAGGGGGAGATGGTTTTACTTTGTTTCTCAACATCCTATTCTATTCTTAGCTGGTGGTACATGAAATTAATTTTCCCCAAGTTGAGTCTATTTTGCCTGTCGCAGTAGTTGGTGAGTGATCTCCCTGTCCTTGTCTCGACCCAGGAACTCTCTCCTCTTCTTTTCTCCACCCTCTCCTGCTGAAGAAGGGGAGTGAGAGAGTGGCTGGGTTTTATTGTATGTGGGGACTATGAATGTTCTAATTCAACCAAATACCTGCTATGTAGTAGCTGATGATGTGGTCTTTGATGTCAGTTTTTTTTCAAGGGAGATGTAAAGAGAAGGATAGAAGGGATACAGGCCTAATACTGAATACTCAAATGGCAAACCAAGCACAAGTAGCTTTCACTGAAAATTGGCTTGAAAGGTTTGTAATGATGATGTTTCTTGATTTTTTTTAATATCCAGGTTGATGTTTTATAAGTAAAAGGCAATAAATAGTTTAAAAAAATCACAATGCCAGTGACAAGTAGCAAAAACATCAAAGCTTTAAAAATGAAAATAAGTTTCATTTGTTCAACAGCCCGTAATGGCTAGCTTTGAAACTTCAATCCTGAAACTTTTGCATTTCCTTTTAAAAAGTTTGAACAGAGTATTAATGTGGCCGCTTGGGATTGCACACAGTCTCCTTGAAAGGACAGAGAAATGTATTCTTCTAGGGCATAGTATGTATTCTGGTTTGTAATTTATAGCTTTTTTTTTTTTTTTTTGAAAACTGCAATATTCTTTGTGAAATTTCACAGGCAGTAGTTGGCCAGAAATAAATTATTTTTACAACAAAACAAAAATGTCTTTAACTTCAGTTATATGCAATTAATTGAAACTTAATGAAGCTGCTATTAATTAACTTGTCAAACTTGCATTCCTCACTTACCTATAAATCCTTTTCAACGTATTTATTTCCAACTAATGTTCACTTTTTCTGTAGAGTACTTATTACTGTTAATATCAAATTGTCTTAAAGTAAATAATGTAAGGATTGTCATAGCTAAGGTTTAACATTGAAATTGCTGAAAATGTATACACGTAGAAAGTGCTGTGACTCATGGTTTATCAGACTAGCTCCAGAGACAGAGAGTTGATTTTTTTAGTATACAGCTTCTGTAAATTCTTACGGGTCTGTCAAAGCCAAAGTAGTTACGGCAGCAGATGTAAAAGTGTATATGGCAAAGAAATTCTGCATGAAGAACAGGACAGACCTCTTTGTCTCTCTTTTTAATCTAATCAGATTTTAAGTGTATCCTGAATTAAGTAATCCACCTCTTTAAGCTAAATTGTGGTAAAATGAGTCTGCAACAGTAGAGTAAAACAGAAAGAAGGAAAATGTTAAGCTCCCGTTTAAGAACCTTTCATGGAATTATCCGTTGTAATGAAGTTAATAGAAATTCAGCGGGACATATGCCAACCCCTGCCCCTGGGAAGGAGGGACCCCACGGAGGAGCACAGGCTGGGGACAGGGTGAGCAGCTCTGGAAGGAACCTGGATGGCTGGTGGACATCAAGTTGGGCAGGATCCAGCGATGTGTCCTGGCAGCAAGGGAGGCCAACAGCATCTTGGGCTGTAGTGACAGAATTGCGGTCAGTTGGTGGAGGGAAGTGATTATTCCCATTTACCCAGTACCTGCTAGACCACATTTGGATACTGTGTTCAGTTTTGGGCCCTTGAAAACAGGAAAGGCAGTGGTAAACTGGCATGAGTTCAGTGGAGGGCCACAGTCAGGGGGCTGGAGCACTTGCCCGGTGTAGGGAGGCTGAGGGAGCTGGGCCTGTTCAGCCTCAGGAGGACACTATGCTGGGGGGCTCGAACAGCAGCGTTCCTCTACCTGTTGTGGTAAGGTCATCAAGAAGATGGAGCCTGGCACTTCTCAGTGGTGCAGTGTGGGAGAACAAGAGGCAACAAGCAGAAGTTGAAACAAGAGAGGTTCATGCTGGGTGTGAGGAGAAACCTTTTCACCATGAAGAAACTCAGATACTAGAACAGATTGTCCAGAGGTGGTTTTGTGCTCTCCATCCTTGGAGGATTTTGAGACCAGATTGAATGAAGCCCTGAGTAACCTCAAGGGTCATCCTGCTTTAAGTGACCAGTCAAGTGACCTGTTGAGATCCCTAGATCCATTCTAACTTGAATTATCCTGCCATTCCATGTGATTTTATTATTATTATTATTATTATTGGTTTGTTTTCTTTAAGAGGTTGAAAGACTGTTGTAAAAAGTGTCCTTTCCAGAGTTTACATTCAGTGTCATTTCAGCCTTAAGTACTTTTCACTTGTGCTAAATGTTATTTGATATACATGAAAGAAATTGTGCCTGACACAGAAGACTTCAAAGTTTTTGATTCTATGATCTCAAAACATTTAGATAATTACATATTTTTTGTCAAATAAAAATACTCCTCTGCATATTTTGGCAAATATATATTCATCTCCCCTGTTTTAATTAGTAATTAAATGAATGGAGCATGACTTCTGTATCAAATAAATACTTATTTTTGTAATTAAGGGTATAATTTGAAAATGAAAGTTAATTTTCGAGTTAAACAGATTGCTTGAATTCAATCACTATTCATTATCTATTTTCACCTTACATCTTGGCTGTTTAAAAGGACTTAAGAATATATTCCTAAACTCAGTGTTAGATGCAGTAGTTACATTTTCTGGTTGGAAAGTTAAGTTCTTCAGGAGACCTTACAATAGGCTCAAGTGAGCTAAAAATAAAGTGCAGGCAGTTCATATTAACTGGGTAATAACAGGCGACAGCAAAAAGCAGTATCCAGCTATGATGAAAACAGGAAGTTCATTACACAAGCTGCCCTTTCCAGATAGGTATGAATTCTTAAAGGCTTAACTAAAATAATGATCCCTCAAAGTTTTTAATAAAAGCAGAGAGTTGCCTATTGTTCATAGCTCAGTGGAGACGAAAAACATGCACCCCAGTGCATTGTGAAAGATCTGCTGTGTTCTGGGAAACACCACTATTTCCATTTAGTTACTGGTAACCTGATTTCAATTTTAAGTCACTATGGATTTGATCCTGCGAAGGGCCGAGCATCAGAGCCCCGTCTGCGGGGCAAAAGCTGCGCAGTGCCGGTAAGCCTGGGAGCGTGGTGAGATTGAAATGCAGGAGTTGCCCTGATTGACTGGGGTCAGAACTGAGTGCTGAGCTCTTGTCGTTGATGCTGAAGCTGCCTGTGCTCCAGCATCTCCCAGGAAACCACGTTCCCGCTCTGGAGCAGCAGTGTCCTCTCCACCTTCTCTTGGCAGTGAAGCACTGGCTGGATCTAGACCACTCCTAGAGAGGTTTTGCTAGAGACGTGCCACTCGTTTTACTTCTGTGGTAACAGGTAGATAAAAGAAGTAGCCCTGCTGCTTACAACCCAAGGTGTCTAGAGAGGATGCATGTTTTCTCAGCCCCGTTTTCTGCTTGTGAGGTGGTCAAGAGTAGTTGTGTGCACAACCGAATACCTGGCGTACACAGCTTTCTGTTGTGTGCATCAGACGCTGATCTGGGTACACAAGTAGGGTGTTTTGGATGCAGGACCATCTTATTTGCATTTGGGGAGGGAGTTAACACTGTCTGATGTGTTAATGGGCTAAATTACAGCATCTTAAGCACACTGTGTTTCAGAAGTGCCGTACGCTGGGGACCCAGCCAGGCTGCAGTGATAGAGGGGCATGCCTCAGCCTGGCTATGGCCTTTCTTCTGTCCTGTAGCACCTGCTGATCCCTGCTGCCCTTCCACCGTGCTTTTCCCTGCACCGCTGGGGTACCTCTGTGGGGAGGCTCTCACACTTCAGGAGACCACTCTTCCACAGTGTGGCTCTGCCTCTGAGCATCCACATGTGATGGGAATCCATGTGTATACTGCAAACATGATGCAACACAACTCTCTCTCTCACCCTGTGTGCGCAGTGTGCGTTTGCATGACAAAAGAAATGTCAGTTTGTATTTCTCTTGCCAAATGAAATCACGTTAGACCTTTAGGTTTGCTCTGATTTGGGTGCTTTTTATCTAATGATGCCCATCCAATAAAACAACCTCTCAAATTAAGATGTTTAAAAGTCAGAATTGACTATTTCCACCCAGCAGGATAGAATGCAGCCATGTTATTAGATAATGACAATTTTGATTTACTGTTAACATATTCTTCATAGAAACTAAACACATTAGATAGTCTATGCAGATAATACTTGTATTAAACCCAGACCCATGGGCAAACTATTGCTATTATGCTCTTATCACACAATTTTGGTTCTCAAACTGGAAAAAACTGGTACTTTGTGTATTAATTAAATGACTGTATAGTCTGCAAAGGCTCCTTATTGTGTTTCAGAAATACATAACCATAATGATTCTTGTGATATACGACAGGAGAAACCTTCTTTGTAAACTTAAGATAAGGCTTCCTGTGGAATCTCCTCAGGTTTAAAAATTAGAAGTCACCTCATACCCTACTTAATTTGCCTATGTTTAGCTCATGGATTACAATAAGTACTTCTACTTTTAACCATGTCTTGCTCCAGCATTTTTTTTTTTTGCTGATGCTCTCACCATGCTAAATCCAGCTTGGATTGCTGTGCCTGGTACAAACTCTTGGGAAGATGCAGTTCTCTCAAGCTTGAAGTCTAAAATGGAAAGCCTCCAGATGAGGGGAAGGAAGAGAAGATGATGACATCTATGCAAAATTATCACAGCGAGCCATTAATTTGACCTCTCTTTTGCGTGTAGCACTTTATTTACATTAAAGATATTTAGTTTTAACAGTTTGTCAAGGAAAATTTTGTGGTAGTGATGTGGAAGAGAGGATTTTTGGGTTTTGCTACGGGAGAGAAAAAAAGAAAACTAGGAAAACGTGAAGGGATAAGAAAGCGTGTGTTGCACTGGAGACAGTATAGATACACGGACAGTAAAATTGAACGGCTGATGTGCCACAGAGGTGAAGGAGGAGGAGACAAAGGTGACAGGGAACCAGCAGTGACACAGTTCAGTGGCAGAATGGAACGCCTGGCCCAGATCTTGCTGCTCTTACCTGCAGTCAGGGAAAGAGGCTGCTAGATGTCATGCCCTGGGATTTCTTCTTCATTTTTTGTCGTCTTTGTTTGCAGTCTATTAAGTATTTAAGTCTATTAAGTCTCTGAAGAGCTGTTTCGTTGTCTCCTGCTGGCTGAGAATACTGAGCAGGAGGAAAGGAAGCCTTTCTGATTGCAGACACTTCTCCTTTGCAGAGAGCCTGCGTGGATCTGCAGTGCTGCCGCGGATTGTGGTAGAAGGGACCAAAAAACTCTCAGCCGCTGCCGTGAGGCAATGGGCAATAACGGAATGGTGAGTGCCCGAAAAAAGACGTGGGAGGAGAAGAGCTAAAAATAAAGTTGTAACTGTAAATGACAGTGATAATTAGAATTTTAACATGTTAGGGTTGAGATGGGGGAATAATTGTTATTTTTTCAAGATAACTTTTGGAAACAATTACCCTCTCTGTACACTTTTCTATATAGTTTATATGTACAACCCCTAATATACTTTACCAAAACAAAAAAAGAATTAAAACAATGCAATCTGAAATGTCAACAAGAGAATGGAAGTTTTTAATAACATGATGATTTCCTGAAAAAAAATATCAACTTGGTTGGAAATTTTCTTCCTAGAACTGATGATCAGAAAACT
Source organism: Psophia crepitans (assembly GCA_013399095.1). Lineage (NCBI taxonomy): Eukaryota > Metazoa > Chordata > Aves > Gruiformes > Psophiidae > Psophia > Psophia crepitans. The sequence goes on along the minus strand of VWZZ01007744.1, from coordinate 106,500 downwards.
TTGTAGAATCCTCCTCTTACTATAGTCCCTAGTTTGGCCTGCTGCAGTGCAGGATCATTCCCAAATTAATGTAGAATCTAGTGTTTATCTGCTCTACTATTGCACCAATTAATTCAATTTTAGAGACCAATTAAAGTTTTCCCTACTATTGAACTTCAGTGTTCATCACTTAATTTTTCCTTGATATTTGTGTAATATTCTCTTGTATCTCTCTAAATGATTCTTCAAATGAACCAGTGTAGAGTGTGAACATTTTAAATATTTGTTGTAGATGTAATCATAACTTAGCTGTCATTTAGTCAGCACCATACATGTATTTATCTTTTCATCTTTTCTTTTGGTTTAGTTTCTCCTAATTATTTTTGTAGCTTTTCTTTGAACTTAATCCAATTTCTCTACATTTTTCTGGTAATTAGGTGCTGATAGCAGAAAAGCATTTGGACAAATTCCACCTGTTATGTGAAGAATCATCTCCTTTTATTTCTTTGAACCTGTCTCCTAGTAGCTTTCGTTAATGGCCTCTACTTCTCGTGTTTGTAAAATCTGTGAGCACCTGATTTCTCGCCACCTTCCCACATGTACCATGATCCATTTTTGCATTCTGTAACTTTGTTATGGTTCATTTCTTTTGACTTCCAAAATTACTTGTCCTGTTATTTTTGCCTGGGAAAGAAGTTAGATTTGTTCTGCTAGTGGTTGCTGGAGCAGTATGGTTTTCTTTCTTCAGCAGTAGGACTGTCTCTGGTTTTCTCTAACCTTCTGCTATTTATTTGGTTATAAATTCTTTACTTAATAACTTTATCAGTTCCTAATGCTCACCCTTCATCTATGAGTATGTGCACAGCTAATTTGTTAAATTCTCCTTCACTTGTATGATGTATCCTTCATTTATGATATACTCTTTTTTTTTTTTTTTAATTTTACATAGGATTCTGTCTCACTAAATGCAGGAATGGATAACACTGAGTGACAAAAATCTTCCACATCTCTTTCATATCCTTTACCTGTAGCATCCTGATTTTACAGGCGGGGAAAATGAGATGACGTAACAAACTTTTGCTGACGTTACAACAATGTCTGTCAGTGTGGAGGCTGAGCACTGCTTCAGCCTTCAGAGTTGGCCATGAACATGCTTGGGAGCGCACACTTCTCAGTGACCTTGCTACAGAACTGAGTGGTTAGATCACCACCTCCTTCAAAATAAAAATTAGCACCTCAGGCAAGAGATACCAAAAACAAGGACTGCAAAATATTTATTTCTTGGGGCAGGGAGGGAAACCTGGAGATTTCTGTGAAATCTATGAAAGAGTCAGGCATGTGAGTTCACCTGACCAGATTTCTGCTTTCTAAACTGTACATCTGCTGTCGCCTTGAAGGCCCCCTGCCAGCCTGCTGTAGTGCTTGATACCTTGTAGAAATGGAAGTAGGAACAGAATCAAGAATATTAAGTGCCCTGGTCTATGTGTAGGTACCATTCTTTCTGTGAGCTCTGTCAGGCAAGGGGGATAGCAGAAAAAAACCAGGATGTGAATGTATAATTTAAACCAAATTGTTCTCCTTGTGGGTGGGGATTAATTGGGTGGTTTTAATTCTGGACTTCCCAAGCTTTGAGTGCTAGATCCTCAAAATTATTCTTGAAACATTAGTTTAGGGAAAAGAGGATGAGGGAATTGAGTGCACCCTCAGTAAGTTTGCAGACGACACCAAACTGGGGGGAAGTGTCGATCTGCCGGAGGGTAGGATGGCTCTGCAGAGGGACCTGGACAGGTTGGATCGCTGGGCAGAGGCCAATGGGATGAGGTTTAATGTGGCAAAGTGTCGGGTCCTGCACTTTGGCCACAACAACCCCAGGCAGCGCTACAGGCTGGGGGCAGGGTGGCTGGAAAGCTCTACAGAGGAAAAGGACCTGGGGGTGTTGATTGATGCTCGCCTGGACATGAACTGACAGGGTGCCCAGGTGGCCAAGAAGGCCAAGGGCATCCTGGCCTGTATCAGGAATAGTGTAACCAGCAGGAGCAGGGAGGTGATTGTCCCCCTGTACTCAGCCCTGGTGAGGCCGCACCTCGAGTACTGTGTCCAGTTTTGGGCCCCTCACCACAAGAAAGACATCGAAGCCCTGGAGCGTGTCCAGAGAAGGGCAACGAAACTGGTGAAGGGGCTGGAGCACAGGTCTTATGAGGAGCGGCTGAAGGAACTGGGCTTGTTTAGTCTGGAGAAGAGGAGGCTCAGGGCAGACCTTATTGCCCTCTACAACTACCTGAAAGGGAGTTGTGGTGAGCTGGGGGTTGGCCTCTTCTCGCAGATAACTAGTGACAGGACAAGGGGAAATGGCTGCAAGTTGCGCCAGGGAAGGTTCAGGTTGGAGATGAGGAGAAAATTCTTCTCTGAAAGGGTGGTCGGGCATTGGAACGGGTTGCCCAGGGAGGTGGTGGAGTCACCGTCCCTGGGGGTGTTTAAGGAAATGTTAGACGTGGTACTGAAGGACGTGGTTTAGTGGTTAATAGGTGGTGGGGGGATGGTTGGACTAGATGATCCTTGAGGTCTCTTCCAACCTTAATGATTCTATGATTCTATGAAAGAAATGAAATTCAACACTTCATTAGAAGACAGAAGTTGGGCTTCTTCTCATTGCTTTATGTATAATTCTAACACCCTTGGCTTGTAGAATTGGTTTCTGCCGATTCATTTAATGAAATGAAGGTTAATTGCTTCAGTATCTGTCTGCTGTGGTTTGCAGGCCAAGCAGTGGAAGATGGTGTGACCCATAATACACTGTTCAACTCTATGATACAAACTACTCTCTATATATACAAAAATATAGTAATTTTTATTGTGTTGATTTTGGGACTTATCCTGAGGTTGTCTACAAAACCAGCACTAGTCTCTGTTGGCAAGGAGCCTGCAAGGGTGGCTTGAGGTGAGGCCAGCTGGTGTCATGCCTGATGTGCAGATCTCTCTGATATGACGAGTGTGCGTAGCTGTCACGTTGGACTGGCAGCATGTAACTGCTTTCTCCAGGTTCTTGCTTTATGTATATACTTAAGCAATGCTTTGCTCCCAATCTGCTTTATGCATCTTTGCCACTTAAAATAAAAATACTCTTCTTATCAAGAGGAACATTTACTGCAAGTAGGACAATGTTATGACGTGAGATACATTTTGTTATTCTCTTTTCCTCCACCAGACCTTTAATTTCTCATTCTGCCATTCTGTAGCAATTATATGCTCAGTCTGTGCGTGACTTTGCATGTGCTTGCACATCAGTTTTACAGCACAGCTCCCCCCTGCCCATCAACCAGTGCCTGCTAAGTGCTTCATGCCCTCTTGCCTTCCTTCCCCTGGTGCCTGCAGAGCTGTGTCCAAACTGCTGGAAAGCGCTGCACGGCAAGAGGAACAGGGAAGGGCAAAACCAGGTAGTAGGTGAGTACCAGCCAGTGCAACGATTAAGGTGCTTGTCTGTATAAATTGTGTAGTTGGTTTTTTTCAGTATTTTTGCAAAAATAGCAGATACCATAGTAGCAGAACATACAAATTTGTAAATAAAGCTTGGTTCAGTTCCGGTTACGGAGTGATTCCCTGGAGTGGTAGGGATTTCCTTCATCTCACAGTGGATTATTGTGTAATAGCCCATGTTTTATCAAATGTGATAAAGCTTTGCTTGAAGATGATAAGCTTTTCTCTCAATTGAAGATTACCAAGGTTCCAGGCAGAGTGACAAAAATTAACAGGTGATTTGAAAGCATTCAGAAATTGGATGTTGAGGACTGGTCTGTCACAGAATAGTTGAACAAAGAAACAAAACCTGTAACTGCTATAGACTGTCATAGGTGTTCTGTGTTACAATTTAAAGTGAAATAATTTAAGAAAGTCTCTGATGAAGATTATACCTCCCAGATTGTAGCCATAGAAGGATGCCAGGAAAATTGAGGAAATTTTGTATTCAATGAGGTTTGTAAAAGCAAACAAACAAACAAAAAGACCCTTTCTCTGTTATGTGAACTGTTCATTAATAAGTATTTGTGAACACTGGGGATTTCTGCAAATTGTTTTTAGCAAAGTAGATTTTGGCTATACTAAATAGTTCCACTAACGCATTTGTTTAACTTTTTATTGCTCATGGTTCTGCTACAACAAAAGAACTTGATCTTTTGGCATCCAGCAGTATTTTTGCTTTGATCCTGTAACCAAATGATGCTAGCCACAGAATTATTTTAATTTTGTCATGATTGCACTTGGGATACTTACTATTCATTTTGGTTTTGGCACTCACAGCATTGAAACTTAACCCAAATAACCAATAATGTGTTTGCAATAATATCAAGCAATATTTGGCAATTATTTCACTGTATGATTCGGGAAGGCGTTTGACACTGACCTGATTGCATCTGGGAATAATTGTGAATTTATGAAACCAAGAGTGGAATTATAAACTAAAAGGCTAGTCATCTCTGATAGGAACATAGCAATTATACCCTTTCAATAATATGAGGTTTGAACTGGAAATAAATACTTAACAGGTAAGGGGTGACTGGCAGGCCAAATAATTCCTGCCAAAGAGGCTAAGAGGGCAGCTAGGCAAGACTTTATGCTTTGAGCTCTACATTTCAGCTTAATTCTGTTTCATACTAGTGTACATAACTGGGTTTTACAGCATCCTTGAAATCGTTCAGCCTGCTGTGAAATAATAAAAGAAATGGTTAGCTGATGTTTGTTGCTCTGTTTGAGACCACTGATATACTGGGTGTTCAAATAGTGATTGCAAAGGGAGGAAAAGAGTTGTATATAACTTTGAGTTTTATATAACTGGGAATTTTTAAAATACATTTTTTGGTCTTTGTCTTGCTAAATAAAGAAGAGATATTATTCCAAAACGTAGGCATCCTGGAATTACAGGTGAGTCCAAGAGGTCGGTAAGCAAACAATATGTTGCTTATGAAAAAAATAGTTGATGCTACTTGACTGAGGCCACAATCTAGGAAAAAAAAACCAAAAAAGTAATTCATCTGATCATTCCAATTGATCTTGATCTGTAATGGATTAATGTTATTGACATGTAAGAGTTAGCAGAGTCTGGGGTCTGGGACAGAGTTAGTTAAAGGCATTTGATAAAGAGCAGTGATAATTATCACAGGAGTTTTAGTCTGCTTAGATTGGATTTAAAATCTCAAATCCTTTTTTCATCTTCGGACTAGTTTACATGTCTTTACCAGTTTTAAGAACCTGGTAATACTATCCATTTTTTATAACTTACAGGTAGAATGAATATGGCATAAAAGGATATTTGTTGAAAAGATTCATAATATCAACACAGAAGTAACTAGGCGATAGTTTTAGTGTCATCAGTATGGTGGTAGATGTCATTGTTATCTTCGTCATTGTCGTCATCATCATCATTACCACCACCATCATCTCAGATTTTCACAAGATCTCCAGCCAAACTTGTTGGAGCTGGATTTAGGTGTTAATACTTTCTGCCAGCCCCTAGTGATTGAGCATAGTGAGATAGGTACATACATTAAATTTCAGTGGCTTTTCCCCAGGGTTAAATATACTTTAAGTTTTATTTCACGTAGAAGAGTCCCAAATCTGCCAAGAAATAACAGTCATTAGGTAATTTTCTGTTTCCCATTCAAGTCTATGATAACCTGAAAAGAAATTGCCTGGTTTGTGTTCTTTTCACATCATTAAAGCTCAGAAGCAGGGTTGGCCTTCCCACAAATAAATATACAGCTTCCACATAAAAGAAACTTTCTGAAAAATTATTTGCCAGTGATAAAGTATCAGATTGTAAAAGTACTGCTTTGGGTTTGTTGCACAAGTCCAGGTCTATTTCAGATGCAAGAAGAAGAGTTCAGTTTTCACAGGATAGCTCCAATCATGAAACCAGAGAGAGTCTATGAATTATTTGTTAATTTAAGATAATGTATACAATAAACCTTCGTGTCTGGTCAGACATATTTAAAACCAGTTACAAGTAGCTGTTATTAAAACGTTTTCAGGATGAATGTGCTTTTTTGGTTTGCTTTGTGGAGGAAAATACTATCGTACTAGCCAATAAAACACTTGTCATGATTACTACTGATTGCCCTAACCTCTCCATTTTACTTGGCAGAAGGCAGCATGGAGCATTGCTATTCTTTCCCTTGCTCCTGAGCCTCCACAAGAATGTCTAGCCAAGTTGGCTAGATGGCATTTTGGCATGGAAGACGTCACATTTTCTCCTGCCAAATCCAGATAGTTCATATATGCAGGAGAAGTGTTGCTCTCGCTGGTTTTTGGGATACCATTCTCAGCCTGCTATCAGCCACATGCATCAGGAAAATGGGAAAAACTTGAAGTGTCATTCTTTAACAGATGCAGACATTTATTTGTGTCACCCCCCAGCATATTGATATTCTGGCTTGGAATATGAAGGACACTACTGTGACATTTAACTCGACACTCCAAAACTGCAGCCTCTGCTTTCTTACAGATGGATACTAAAGAGGAATTATGAACAAGTTAAAATCTATTGTAATTTCTCTCCACACATTCATTCTGTGCAGGAGAGATGGATAAACACATTTCACTAATAATCTCGGAGTCACATAATGTATTAATTATAGTGATTTCTAACAAAAAAGAGTTCTAAGAGGTTTGATTCATAACTGCCACCCTTTGTCATAAGTCAGCACTTTTGATGTATACTTAGCACCACTCCTGTCTTGCCTTTTGTTAGCTCAAAAGCGTGCCTTTGAAGGTCAATAAAATACAATTGTTGGAGACTGACTCTTAGAACTGCAAATTCCTTTTCAGTGCATTTTCAAATTCGTTTTGCCCAGCCTTTATGAAAGCTGAAATTCTTTCAGTAAAGGCTACTGAACGTTATTTAAATTGCAGACATTGACTCTCACACAGTTGTATGGCGAAGGGACGCATGCTTTGCTGGAAGAAAGTAGTCTTTAGAAGGAGTTTATTTAAACATTTACTCAAATATTTACCATTTTGAATATTGCAGTTTCCATATGACAGAAGCACATTCTTTATCTTAAAATATTATAAGAGGTGCAAAATCAACCTACCCTCCCTAGGACTTTTAACATACCTTCCTGATTCTTACCCTTCTTTTTTCATCTGCAGTAAATCGTGCTCAAGAACAGAAACTGATGGCTGTCTTGGCAGACTTTTGCTTTCTTCAGGGCCTCCTAGAGGATGTTGCAGTTGTTAAATGTGGGAATTGCCCGTGGTGCAGTTGGTAAAGGAGATGATTTATGGATCAAAGACATTGCTGGGTGGTGTCAACCAGTGGCCTGTCACTTATGTAGGATCTATTTTTTAATGACTGTTTTGAGTTCTTAAATGGGACTTGGCCACAAAAAAACTTCTGGGATAGTCTTGTAGAGAACAGTGGATATCCTTCTCTGTTTCTCTGTTTCCTCTTTAAATTTTCTAGAGTTTTTTTGTTTCCTCCTCCATACTTTGTGAGACTCAGGGTGAATGCAGTATTTAGCTATTCTGACATCCAAACATTTCAAAGAGTATCTCTGTGCTAAAGAAGTCTTATTTTTCAGGGAAGTGTATTTGTTCTTTTATTAATACCTTTTTTAATATTGTCCTACCATTCAAATTCAAGTTGTTGAATATTCAAAAAATACTTGCACAGAAACACATTTTTATCCCATCCTGGTGGAAGGATCCTTGCGTTAAGCAAATCTCTTTTCTTTTAACCCTCCTCCAGTTTGATAAAAGTCAATAGGCTGATGATGTTGCAGCAACTGCTTTTCTTGCTGCTAGGCTGAGAAAATGTCTATCTACAAAAGCTTTCTCCTGTCTACAGTTAATTGCATGTGCTCTCACCTCTCGTTCTCCCTGAGTTGGGAGAAACTACTTCAGAAAAGATGTCCATATTGGCTGCTTACCAGTCTCTAAAAATGCCCAGTGCGGAGATGCATTCAGGTTCTCTTCAGATTGATTGCCTGAATTTTGTGGCTGGTCTGACTTGCTGCAGAAATTTTTAAAATGTATTTGATAATCCAGAGAGAGCTTGGAGCTTGGGTTGTGGAATGTAATACTTGGTGTTCCAATTAAAATTCCTGCATCAAAAAACTCTGTGAGCAAGCATAGTTGTCTGATGAATGATGAACTGAGGTGCTTCCTTTGCTTGTGAAAATTTTGTCATGCAATACCTGAAATAGAAGTTTCCAGTCAAAAAGCAGGAATTACAGATGTTTATGATTGGGCTCAGTACAAAAAATTATTAAATTGCCACATTTTGAATGTAAAGATTCAGAATTATGGTGTATCTTGAAGACAGAAATGTATTTATTTTACAGTTTACAAACAAGAAAATTATGACACAGTATGTAAAACCAAGATAAATTCCTAAATGACTTGACATATTCCCCAAGGGAAAGTCTGCATTGCATTAGTTCCACTGTGGTAACTTCTACGTGTTACTTTTACCTGTGACTCTAAACGTTTTATAAGAAGCTTTCCCTCGACATACTGCAATAAAAAGATGAGTTGTCTGGAAAGTTACAGGTGGGCTCCTTTTGATCAGTACTTTTGATAGGTATTTATCATAGCTCTTGGCTCTGGGGCCAGTACTAAAAAATGTAAAAGAAACACGTCATTGTTAAATGATGGATGTTAAAAAACCAAGCAATTTACTGTGAGCATTGGGCAGCCAAATGTACTGGCTTTTATATACGTGTAGTCTTCAAGAACAGTTTTTCACAGATACAGAACTGCTGCTACACAGGTAATATTTATCTATGATCTGTAAGCTTGACGGACAGAAGAATTAAAACCAAGTTTCCCGTGTTGTGTGACAAAAACAGGGCAATGCTTGCAAAAATGTACGCTTGCAAAAGAATTGCTTCTGCTGCTGTGAACAGTGCAGTTCTCAGTCTGCCCCCAGGTCAGCTCATTGTCTTAGGTAAACTTCTGGATGGTCCTGAGCGACTTGATTACATGGGAAGGATCATATTGGTGGATAAAAGGTTATAGCCAATGTCTTTGTTTCCTGCAAACTTAAGGTTCCCTAAATGTCAAGCGATTAAATTATGTGTTACTTAGAATTCATGGTCTCATTGCCTTCTTATGCCCATTCCCACACTTTTTTATGTTTCAAGACATGTTAAAGCACCTAATAATTATTAACTAACATTTTGGAAATATTTAGACTAGAATACCTGGGTTCCATGGTCAAGTAATGATACTTGGAAAGATGGCTCTTTACCTAAACATAAAAGTTATAGACAAATGGTACTGTTCTTGCTGAATAATGGGATCTTACAAGAAAAAAAAAAAAGACTCTGAAGTTGATAGCAAAATTCTTATAAGTGTCAAGAGGATTGAGATTTCATGAGCTTTCTGAATATTTTAAATTTTTTTTAATAACCAACAAATTTTGGAACCACTCCATGGTGAAAATTATAATTACATTTATAACATTGAAACCTCAAGTAGTAATTCTAGTTGAATGGACTACTTAAGAGAAGTTGTTTTTTAACTTGATTTCAAGATTTTTGGAAGAGACTTACGTTGTAGCATTGTCTGTCCATCTGCCTGTTCTCCACTAATATCTTTTGAATTCCTTGGTTAAATTAAACCAAATCTGCGTTACCTGTAAGAGTTCTAGTTTTGTTTATATTCCTTCAAGTCATGTGGAAAATTAGGGGCTGCATGGAAGAAAGAGACTCAAGTTAGCATACTGCTGAGGAAAGGGCAGGCGAAAGCAAACACTATATATTTCACTAGGCAGCAGTGGGCTAAGCCTAACTTTGGACTATCCACATTGCATGTGCTGTCTTGCCTGGTTGGGCTAGCATGGTGAGAAATGGTGGTGTCCAGTAGATTTATGGGATGAAGAGAACCATCTTTCATTAGTTCTGCTGCTCTCAGAAGAGCTCATTTGACTGGCATTGCTATAGCTACCTTAGTTCAAAAAACGATGATTTTGAAAACCAATATCATATGCTTTATTAAACTCAAGTCTTGCGTAAGGCTATATATAATCATTTTAATTTCTAAGGCTTCACAAGTAATCCCACTTAAATATACAGAGAAGATTTATCGTAAGATGTTAGTGCCATTTTTCTTGATTATCACTTACTGAGGCTTCAAAGTACTCACTTCAAAGTGCTTAAAAGCCAAATGTGTTTTTTTTTCTTGCCACAGCATCCAGTAACCTAATAAAAGGCAGATTATTCTGATTTACTGTGAAGCACAAGGGATAACTAAAATATAAGTTTTTTTACATGCCTACCTCATAGGATTGTGAGTTATTCCAGGACTACAGGCAATGTAGATAATTTTGTATTGCAGGTACAGAAAACTCATGTTTTTCAAGAATAATATTTTGCTTCAATATGACAAAGGGCATGCCATAAAGAAAGCTTTGCTTTCAAACTGAAAGTGACAGGGACTCATGCTCATTTGGCATTTCTCCTAGAGGAATGTCTCTAAAGACAAAGTCACTGGTGAAGCCCTGTCCTGCGTGGCCTTTGGTAGGTGGCCACAAGGATGCTGCTCAGCAGAGTCTTTTGCCCTCTGAACATAACGCTGTCCTGCAGACAGTCCACAGCTGGCCACTCTGGTTGTGCCTGGTGTACCAGCAGGCTGCCTTATACCGCCCTAATCGCCTGGGAGTTCTTTGATGCATGTCTGGTGTCCCTCTTGCGGTTCCTCTGTAGGAACAGAGACTCTTGAGGCACCTCAGGGCACCCTTCAAAAGTCCATCTAGACCTGTTCTTTGGCTTGCCAGCACGCTTTAGGTCACTACTGAAGCTGTCAATTTCATTATTTGAGAAAGTTTCAGTGGCAAATAATTTTCCTTTAGTTAAGAATATTTTAGGTAGCCCATGGAGGGCTGTGAAAGGAAGAGCAGAGTCATTTTGTTCTGATGTAAACTGACAGAGTCAGAGTAATGGGTGCTGAGTGACCAGTGTGGCTGAAAGAGTTGGGCTGATGTACTTCAAGCTCACTGAAGCAATTTCAGGCATCAGTTAAAAATAGCAAGGCTGTATTGCAATAGCCAAACCTGGTAGCTATGCTTGTAAGAACGAACCATGGCTATGTCATAACATGCAAAAATGATAATTTTAGTGACATCTCTATTTGTAGCTAAAAGCTATTGCGATAATCTTGGATCCTTGACACCAGTAGAAGTGTTCAGCCTTCAAGATTTTTGTTCTGAGCTTCACAAGTTCTTCACCATGTTAGGGTTTAGTTCCATCCTGGCAAAGGACTGGAACAGTTGGGCTGTAGGACTAATTGTGCCACACCTAGAAGATGCATGCAACTGGTTTTCTTCATTGTGCTCTGGGTTTTCAGTCTGCGGTATCTTGTTAATGCTGCCAGCACTTTCAGGTAGCTGTTCAGTGAAGATGAGAGGGAGAGTGGACCTGCAAGGAGACAAATGGAAACTGCTGAGACATTGCTGCAGCAGAACCCTCTGGGACCAGACCACAGTTTGTGTTTGGCTACCGTTCTGTTTCAGTTAGTGGGTAGAGCAGGCTGGTAAAATGGTAGTGAAAATTTACGAGTTCTGGCATAACATCCTTATCCCTAGCCTATCAAAAAGAAAGATGAGAGAATGACGTGTGTGTTATAAGCTACTTTTTAACCCTAACTTAGATACCATGAAGGAAACTAATTATCTAATTAAAATTTGCCTGGTACTAACGTTGGTTCTCAATGACTTTAACAGTAATGTATTGTTCTGCGCTGCAGAGAGCGGCAAATACACCAGAACATGCTGGATTATATCAGAGCATGGCTCTTACACTGCCATCCACTCTACAGTCTGTGAAGCTTTTGCCTATGAAGTTGCCAGAACCTGGTTTTGAGACTGCAACACACTAGCTGCATTTGTGCGGAGAGATCCTCTTAGATTTCTTCTCTTTATAGAAATCTAAAATTATTACTTCTTTTTAAGGTCAGCTATTGTGAACCCAAGCCTTTTACAAGAATGTTGCTCCTTCCATTAAAATATACCTGCATAATGCTTTTCCTGGGTAAACTCCAGTGTGTTTATTTTAATTGAGATATTTGAAATCTGATGGCAATGGAGCTGGTAACAAATATACATCTTTTTTAGTCTCTATAGAAGCCTCCCAGTGTGGGCAAGGTAGAGAATCCAATCACATCTTACATATGCAAATAAGGGGATAAATTTACCTTCTAGATTATCTGAAGATGTTACATACTTGATCTCTAATGTTCGGATGGTTTGGAAGGCCATGACAAGTTTTTGGGAGCAGATCTGCAGAACCGTGTGGAAATACAATGTCTATGAACTAACCAGTGCTGTATGGTAGATGTAGTCTGCCATCAGCATCTTCTGCTGCAATGCTTCCCTTGCGGTGTGACCTCACATGACCACTGACTCCCCAGCATGTGACAAGTCCTACACGAATAGTGCACAGGATTCCAGGAGTGGTTCAGTGCTCCAGAGAGCTTTGGGTGCATTGATTTATCCTCTAGATAGAGGAAGATTCTCAAAGTTTTCCACTGTTTTTCTCTCTTATTAGTTGCCGACGATGTTTGTGGAAGAATAGGATCACTGTCTTTTCTGTGCCATCAAATGCTTTTGCAGCTGGAGACTGGGAGAGAAGGATGAAACAACACTGCTCTTACAGTTTGTTTTTTTTTTTATTAGCAATATATTTCTTTTTATTCTAAATGCGTTTTTCAACTTTATGAACAAAGCTGGAATTGGATCTGTGGAAAAGCACCGTGACTTTCTTGCCTTGTCTGCAAAATGAAGGTTGCATCTCTGCTCAGGAGAATGAAAAACTTGAAGATTTAGTTATATCTCATGGTATTATCTTCTATTTTGTGGTACTTCCTTTCTTCCAGTGATACTGAGAAATTTGTATGTAGCTTAGGGAAATAATAAATCATAGAATCACAGAATGGTCTGGGTTGGAAGGGACCACAAGGATCATCTAGTTCCAACCCCCCCTGCCATGGGCAGGGACACCCTACACTAGACCAGGGTGCCCAAAGCCCCATCCAACCTGGCCTTGAACACTTCCAGGGAGGGGGCAGCCACAGCTTCTCTGGGCAACCTGTTCCAGTGCCTCACCACCCTCACAGGGAAGAATTTCTTCCTAATGTCTAATCTAAATCTCCCCTCCCTCAGTTTAAACCCATTCCCCCTTGTCCTGTCACTACACTCCCTGATAAACAGCCTCTCTCCAGCTTTCCTGTAGGTCCCCTTTAGGTATTGGAAGGCTGCAATTAGGTCTCGCCGGAGCCTTCTCTTCTCTAGACTGAACAACCCCAACTCCCTCAGCCTGTCCTCATAGGAGAGGTGCTCCAGCCCTCTGATCAGCTTTGTGGCCTCCTCTGGGCTCGCTCCAGCAGCTCCATGTCTTTCTTGTGCTGAGGATTCCAGAGCCGGATGCAGTACTGCAGGTGGGGTCTCACAAGAGCAGTGTAGAGG
>VWZZ01007744.1:68209-92961 GCA_013399095.1 Psophia crepitans | reverse complement strand
GCCCACCTCTCAAGCCTGTCAAGGTCCCTCTGGATGGCATCCCTTCCCTGCAGCGTGTCGACCGCACCACACAGCTTGGTGTTGTTGGCAAACTTGCTGAGGGTGCACTCAATCCCACTGTCTATGTCATCGACAAAGATGTTAAACAGTGCTGGTCCCAGTACCGACCCCTGAGGGATGCTACTCATCTCTCCAGTTTAGAGACAAGGATGTCATGCAGGACAGTGTCAAAAGCTTTGTACAAGTCCAGGTAAATGATGTCAGTTGCCCATCCCTTGTCCACTGACGCTGTGATCCCATTGTAGAAGGCCACCAAATTTGTCAGGCACGATTTGCCCTTTGTGAAGCCATGTTGACTGTCGTCAGTCACCTCCTTACTTTCCATGTGCCTGAGCATAGTTTGCAGGAGGATCTGCTCCATGATCTTGCCCCGTACAGAGGTGAGGCTGACCGACCTATAGTTCCCTGGGTCTTCCTTCTTTCCCTTCTTGAAAATGGGGGTTATGTTTCCCCTTTTCCAGTCGGTGGGAACTTCAGCGGACTGCCACGACTTCTCAAATACAATGGACAATGTTCTGTAGTATATTTAAAGGACTATACACATTAGTCCTTGTTATGTACTAATGTACTTCCTTCTTGCTGATCAACATGTTTGTATTGCCTTGTCCTGTCATACGCCTGCTGTGTCATGGAGTGAAGAATACGACATGGAAACCCAAAATATACTCACTTGTAGGCATTTGGAAATCCACCACAAGGGTAGTGGTTACAAATAAGGCAAAGAGCCTGGAACTGGGGACTAAAGCCCTGCTTCAGAAGGTTCTCTCTTGCAGAGCTCTTTCCTCTCATACTTTCTGTAGTATGCCAGTGGGCAGCCAGCAGTATGGATTCTCCCTGTCTCAGCTAACAAGAGGGAATTTAAGGAGCTGGACATAAGGATGTTTGTTGCTGATTGTCTCGAGCTACTGCTCTGAAACTGCCTGGCTGGCAGGAGCTGCAACCCGATAACAGAAGACACAGGTTTTAGGGTCACAGAATAGTTAATGTTGGAAGAGGCCTTTGGAGATTGTCTGGTTCAACCACCCTGCTCAAGGCAGGGTCATCTAGTGCAGGTTGCTAAGAACTGTGCCCAGTCAGATTTTGAATACTTCCAAGGATCGAGACTCCCCAACTGGCATGGGCAACACGTTCCTGTGTTCTATCACGCTTAAAGTAAAACAGCTTTTTCTTGTGTTTAAACTCAATTTCCTGAATTTCAGTCTGTGCCCATTTCCTCTTGTCCTTTCACTGGGCATCACTGAGAGGAGTTTGGCTCCATCTTATTTACTGTCTCTCATCAGGTATTTATGCACATTGATAAGATGTGTCCCCTACCCCCAGCCTTTTCTTCTGCAGGCAGAACCAATCCCTGCTCTCTCAGCCTATCACAGATTGGTAGGGGTTGGAAAGGGACCTCTGGAGATCAGCTAGTCCAACACTCCTGCTAAAGCAGGATCACCTAGAGCAGCTTACACAGGATTGCATCCAGGTGGGTTTTAAATGTCTCCAAAGAAGGAGACTCTACCTCTCTGGGCAGCCTGTCCCAGTGCTCTGTCACCCTCAGAGTAAAGTTTCATATTTTATTCATATAGTTTATTCATATAAAGAATTTTCATATTCAGATGAATATCTTCTTATGATAGACACTCCAAACCCTCAATCCTTTTCACGGCCCTTTGCTAGGCTCACTCCAGTATGTCCATGCATGTCTTGCACAGCACTCCGGATATAGTCTTGTCAGAGCTGAACCATGTGGAATAATCACCTTCATCAACTTGCTGGCGATGCTCTTCCTAGTGCAACAGGCTGCTGCTGCTGCTTTTCCTTCAAGGGTGACTTTCTGGCTCATTTTCCACTTGTCGACCAGGACCTCCAGATCCTTTTTTACAAAGCTGCTTTCTAGTCAGTCAGCCCACAGCATGTACCAATCCTCGCCATGTGTAGGACTTTGCATTTCACTTTGTCATATTTCCTATTGTTGTATTGTCATATTTCTGTTGGCCCGTTTCTTCAGCCTGTTCAGGTCCCTCTGAATGGCAGCACATTCGCTGGACCTGTCACCAGTTCCTACCAGTTTTATACCAAACATGCTGAGGGTGCACTCTGTCATTCAAACACTCAAACATGCTGAGTGTTCACCTAGGTCATTAATGAAGACGCTTAACAGTATTGAACACAGTATCAACCTGCGGGGTACACTGCTGCTGACTGGCAACCAGGTGGACTTTGTGCAGATCAGCACATGACAACACTTTCAGCTCAATATTTCAGCTAGTTTTCAGTCCACCTCACTACCTGGTTATCTAGTCCCTACTTCATCAGTTTACCTATGAAGATGTTACGGGAGACAGTGTCAAAATCTTTGCTCCAGGCAAGATGAACAACATCCACTGCTCTCTCCCCTCACACCAAGCCAGTTATCACAGAAGGCTGTCAGGTTGGTCAGGCATAAATTCCCCTTCCTAAATCTATGTTGACATTCTCCAATCACTTTCTTGTCATTCATATGTTTGGAAATGGTTCCCAGGAGGATTTGTTCCACCACCTTCCCAGGGACTGAAGTAAGGCTGACAAACCGTAGTTCCCTGGATTCTCCTTTTTGCTCTTCTTGAAGACAGAAGTGACATTTGCTATTTCTCATGTCCTGGCTTTGGCCAGGATAGGGTTAATTTTCAGGGGCCAGGTGAGCCGAACTGGCCAGCACTATTCCATCCCATGTGCCATCATGCGCACCATGAAAGGGGGCTGGCCGGGGAGGTGCGGGCCGGCGCTGCTCCAGGACGGGCTGACTGGGGGCTGAGCAGGTGGTCAGTCATTGGTCGGTGGGTAAAGTGCTCTGTTTGTCATCGCATTTGTTTACATCTCGTTACAACTCCTGCTGCTGCGTTGTTGTTTGCTGACTCATGAAACGGTTGTTATCTCAACTCAAGGAGGTTTGCCCTTTGCTGTTCCCGTCCTCCCCCGTTTTACCAACGGGGCGGTGAGCGAGCGGNGTTTAAGCAATCTCTGCTCACCGTGATGTTTTGCTTGGTCACCTGGCTGTGGTATGTGAACCCCTATTTACTCTGTGCAATCCCCGCGGCGCTGTTTGTCACCTCTGGGAGGGGGGTTCGTATTCTCATTTTGTTGTATTGTCTGGTATCAACTTATGATAACATCGGGGGTCATGACTTTAAGCTGGTATTTGTATGTGGCATTTCTGTTGTGCCCATACCTTGGACAATGTATTTTGGAACTGATTAATAATTACAGCCATCTATGGGGAAGACCAAGGGAGGGATACCTTCTCCCACTCATTCACCTCCCCTTTTGCCTGGTTGCTACAGCTCTGGAGAGTTTTGAATGTTCTTGGAATGTGCAGACCAGTATGTTCCTGTTGCTAGCTGTCCTTCTTGAGTCCTGTTCAGGGTTGCAAAAAATTATTTTAAGAATGCCACCCAGGGGTTTTCCCCGAGGCTGGATGGTCAGGGATGGCAGGGCATATGGGAGGGCAGGGGCAAGCATCTAGAGACATTCTCACCCCCAGTGGTTTGGAGTTTCAGCCCTGAACAATTACAGGATCCTGACAAAGTGGTAGAATATCTGAAAAAATGCTCTGGCTATTCTAAGGAGACACAAGTCACTGCATTGTGTTGGGCTCTGACCACCTTGCACCAAACACTGCTTGATAGTAGGAAGTGCCATCAGGGGAAAGAAAGGGAGAACAGTTCTGCTGACACTATAGCACTTAAACCCCCCAAACAGCACTGCAGCTACCCAAGCCTGACGAACCTCACCTGATCCCCGTGACCTTTCAAAGATTATTTAGAGGGGTCTTGCAATAACATTGATGAGCTTCCTCAGTCCTTGTGGATGCATTCCATCAGGACCTATGGACTTGTTGGCGTCCAATTGCTTTAAATGTTCCCTAACTTGGTCCTCCCTGATGGAGCAGAAATCTTCATTGCTGTAGACTTTCACACTGGTAACAGGGGCTTGGTAATCCTCAGGTCAGATATTACCAGTAAAGACCAAGGCAAGGCATTGAGCGTCTTGGACTTCACTATGTTGTTTGCCATGAGTTGCTCTGCCCCATTCAGCAGCAGGCCCACATTTTCCCTTTCTTTTGTGGCTCCTATACTTCTCATTGCCATTCACATCCCTTGCCAAATTCAGATCCAGATGGCCTTCAGCCTTTTTTACCCCATCTCTTCATGCTCAAACATGGATTGCGTTACTCTGCTTCCATCTCTGGTATGCTTCATTTTTTGTGTTCTAGTTAGAGCTCCTCGTTCATGCATATGGGCCTCCTGCCACTTTTGCTTGATTTCCTGCTCATTGATATGGACTGTTCTTGAACTTGGAGGAGGTGATCCTCAAAAAGCAACCACCTCTACTGAAGTTCTCTCCAGAATGGTCACCCATTGGGATTCTTATAAGCAGATCCCTGAACAAGGCACAGTCTGCTCTCCTGCATTCCAGGGTTGTGATCCTGCTTTTTTGAGTTTTTTCTCAAACTCTCAAACTCTTTTCTCAACTCTCTTGAGTTTCTTCTCTCAGCATCCTGAACTCCACCATCTCATGGTCACTGTAGCCAAGGCTGTCCCTGATCTTCACATGCCTGACCAGTTCTTCCTTGTTTGTAAATACAAGGTTCAGCAGAGACCCTGTTGTCTCCCCATTCACCTGCTTCAAGAAATTTATCATTAATGCACTCCAGAAACCTCGTGAGTTGCTTGTGCCCTGCTGTGTTGCCCTTTCAGCAGATTTTGGGGTAGTTAAAGTCCTCTATTTACCTACGATGTTCTCGTAGCAGAAATTGGGTAAAATGTTAGAATGTTGGGGTATATATTGTTAAGTACAGGGCAGGTAGCCATTCTCCCCTTCCTCTCTTGCTTGCCTGTGTACGAACAGCTAAAAGGCAGGAAAAACCTCTGTGTGGCACATTTACATGTGCTCTATGTATATGAACATTTTAAGTGACGTACATTTGTATTTTCAAAAGTCTCTTACCAGATGCCACAAGGCTTTAAGGGGTGCTGCCATGTTTTTGAAGAATGGTAAACTCCTGGAAAAGTACCAGTTAGGTCGAGATATAGAGTTAAAACCTTGTATGACACTTGTGCTGGCCACATTCCAATTTTTTTTTAGGGAAAAGAGCTGTTATCCATTTATAACCTGAGAATATATCACTTGTATAACAGAACTACTGTAGAGTCTCCAGGGCACAGGGAAATCTCTGCCATCAGGTATTACTCTTTATCTGTAAGAAGTTCACAGGGTCCTGAGGATGGAATCCTTATCGTGGTGGTGAAATACCCTCAGATGATTAGACTCCAGTGGAAGCAGAGTGAAATCAGTGCTCAACACTTCTCATAGTCCTACTACCTTGAATATTCAGGTGTGTAATTGCAATGTGTAGTTGCTTCCTCTCCATATCAGAATCTCCCTTCTTTTAAGAAATTCCCTGATGTTGACGTCTTTTTGAGTTTTCTGCCCCCAGTATTCAAACACTGCTTCAAAGACATTATACTGTTGGTTCAGCAGTGCCTAACCCATATGGGTGGTTGGTGGCTCTGCTTAGGTCTGTTTTCTTTGTGTCTTTCCTTGAACACAAAGGTTTGAAAGGTCTCATTTGGGTTTTTTGTTCACTGTCTTGGCGATGGGTCTGTGGCAGGATGTGCACAGATTAAAAAAGGATTAGTTTTATGCTTGAAAACTATCAATTTTATGCATGTGAGGTACAAGTGGAAGGTAGGCTGAATCTCAGTGATGGATAGTGCTTTATCTTTACTCTTATATGATGTTTTGCTCCTTTATAAAAAAATGGCAACAGAGTCAAGCAGAGACCTCTGGAGGAAGGGGCAAATCACTTCTCAAGCTCATCTGAACATGTAGGAGGGGAAAAAATCTTTGATACATGCTGGCCAGGCAGAGGAGGGATGTCTGAGACTGAAAGCTAGCTGAGGAGCTAGGAGATGCCTTAGGAGAGCAGGGAACAAACACGCAGCAATGCCTGAGTGATTTCTTAGGATCAGGAGGGCACCAAATAGAGCTGAGCTGCACCCTCAAGACATCAAGTTGTTAGGTTGCCAGGAAGCCTAAAAGAAAGGATGTGCTTCAGAAGGATAAAATAAGCAGAGAACCTTCCCGTGTAGAGTGGAAAACCATTTAAAATTTAATTTCTGTCTTACTTTATCACTTGGTTTGTATCGATTATAAAAAGTTCACTCTTCTTGTTTGTATTTTAATAGAATGTGGCTTTTCACTTGAAAAGCCCTTCAATTTTTTAGGAGTAAGAGAAGTTCATTTTACAAGCTTTAAGCAAATCTGCCTCACAGTTCCTATCCAATTTGAAGTTTAGTTCTTGGCTCACCTAAAAGTGATTTTCGAATTTTTCAGAAACTGCTTGTAACTTTGCATTTTTCTAACCACATGTAAACTGTATCATCACAGTGCAGGTTTAATTCTGAGGCCTAATAACAGAATACAAAATCTGGTCGGGTTTTTTTGGCCTTGTATGGGATACAAGGGTTGGATGTTGACCAGACATCAAACTTTCTCAAAATAGTTCCCCTTTTGGGGAAGATGACCAGCCTTTCCCTATTTTAAATGAGAGTCCTTATTTCCTTAGTTTGTCACATGAATCAAACATTTGCAGACTGATACTAAAACATATACTGCTGATTAAACCTTGTTTTCAGTGTGGAACTCATCCTGAAGAAATATTGGTACTATCCAGAGCCATTCATATGTGGCAAAAGATTTAAAACGTGCTCTCTTCCAAGGTTTATCCACAATTGAAGAAGTACTTCTTGGTAGGATTAGAATTTTATGTATATTCCAATAATAATTCCACTTCCAGCTGAGAAAGCAGTTGAACAATTAGGTTGGAAAGGGCATATATTTTCTTTCTGGCCACCATCTCAAAATTGTGAAAATATCAATGTTTCTGATAGCTGTTCATTATCACAACTCTGAAAGGGGAACACACCTCTGTCTCTAAATTAATTAAAAAATAAGCAGTGAAACTGAATTAGGAATATTTGCAAATGCGAAAAGTACAGTGCATTCAAATAATTTGGCTTTTGAAAACATGTAATGATTTATACTGATAAAGGTAACACTGACTTTCCAGACACACTGGTAGGTTCCAGGCTCTCTTTTTCCCTAACACAGCAAAGTACGCTGTGCATAAATAATTACTCAGTTTTAAAAAGACGTGCAATCATGTTTGTAGTCACTTTTCTTCAACTGCCAAAAGAATGCCAGAGTTGTGGAAAATATTTCATTTTATCAGCCTTGAATATTTGGAACCACTGAAGCATATTTCCAGAAAAATATTATTTCTGCTGTTAACTTAAGATAATTGTGTTATCTTAACTCTGCAGTTGAAGGGAATCTTGTGAAGTTTCCTCACTATTAGAAGTTAGTTTCTACATTAGGTGAAGATCGCTTAATTGTAATTTTTAATTTCTCTAAGGGTGGTGGGCATGGGAGTGATGTTTTCAATGACGAAATAACTACTTAAAAGGTTTTTTTATGACACACTTAAAAATCATAACAACCTGCTCTTCTGTATGCTGGAGTTAATGATATAATGCTGTATGTGAAAGGTAAGCTAGGAAAAAGAATTGACAACTGATTCATGCATCACGGTCTAATTCTTAAAAGCACTTCACATCAAAGCAGAAAAAACACCAAGGATTTCATTCACCTTTCAAATACCTGAATTTGTATTAAAGCCGCAACAAACAAAGCTAAATTTAAACTGAGTCAGTTGCTTTCCCTGAAAAAAGCGTCGGCCTTTCAGGAAATCAGACGTTTCTGATGGGCTGAACTTCCAAGTCTGGATGTGGAACCTTTGCCTGAGGAGTTTTGTGGAGGGGGAGGGTGTCAGCAGTACACCTGCTGAGCGAGTCGTGTAAGGGAATTGTCCATTGCTCTGTCCTTAAGCTCCCGTTCTCTCAAGTTCTCTAGATTCATTGACTTTAGTAGGCCCTCTGCTAACTCCAGTGCACACTCTGAAGAATATTTTTCTTTTGAAAACAGATGGATGGAAATTTGTTAACTATTGGTCTGTTAAACCGAAGCTACAAATTAATGTTAATTTCAGATGAATGTGTGAAAAGACATATAAATTGATTTTAAAAACTGCCTTAAGAACTGAAATGTTTAGAAAGATAGTCATTATTGGTTTTATCTCAATAAATTGAATATGATAGCATAACAGTGAAGGCAAGAAGAAGGCTGAATGAGAGAAAATTGGATGACAAATAGTATTTCCCTTTTTCTATTATGTTTTCACCCATGAAAGATGATGAGCCAACTTCCAAGGCAATTAAAAACTGTGTTGTCAAGAATATGGCATCTCGTATGGATTTCTGGTAACTGTACTGCTAGTGCACCCTTTAATCACAACAAACCCGATCTTTTTAAGCTGCACCTAATAAATAGGTACCCATATTAAGTGACAGTAGTTTCAACTTGTACAACTTTCAGCCCTGAAGCTTTTTATGTTACATTTTTGCTCTTTTATAAAGATTCTACTCATAAACGTATTGCATTTATTTGTTCAGGCCTTGTATTCCTTATACTGACAAGGAATAGTATGCGGAGTCTTTATTTGGATGGGTGAGGAGAACAACAGGATATATCTAGGTCCTTTAATAACCTTATAGGTTATATTTTCTAATTGATTGATCTTTGGTTTAATTTGGGGGTATGCTTTTTTTTTCATAATCAGCTTTTAGAGCTGTGGTACTCAAATCCAACTTCTTTATTCCAATTAAGGCCTAGTCACTGCTGTCTAGACTGCAGTAATGATGTTGATTGTTTTCCTGTAATAACCCTATTGATACGCCCCGAAATAGCACTGGCCCTTTTTTTTTTTCAAATAGCTGGTGTTGGGTGATTGTTAAAATAATGGACTGTCATCCATTACATGTGGTCTGTTTTTTGCCATAAAGGGAAACTGTACATTAAAGATAAAAATCATCTTGAAAGGAAAAAGGTTTTAGCCTGAAAGACATTTTTCAACCCTACTTGGGGAAACTGTTATTCAAGCCCCACGTATTTAGGGAATTGTGTCTGCTGTTCTAGTCCCTCGTGGCAAAAGGGTGAAGGCGAGAGCTGAGGTCTAATGAATTGCAGGCTGAGGGCAAATTCACCTTCCTGTGAAAACTGCAGTTTAATGCCTGTTCAATGAGCTGTACATTAGACCGGAGCTGACTGTATTATTTCTTGCTATTTTTGTTTTACAAAAAACCATCTTAGTTAGCTGAAGCACTGAAAGGACAAACTTCTGGGCACTAGGGATTATGTCTCTCTCTTACAGGTTGGACCGGTGTGATATAAGATTATAGCCTGGCACTTGAATGTCTCTGGAGGCAACTCCAGAGGATCACTGGCTATTTGGCACAGCAAGAAAAATTTCTGCAGTACCCCTTCCATGGTGTCAGTTTAGCTCAACACGTTCATTCTTCTTTTCTTCAACTTTGAAATCTCTGTTTCACTCTTTAATCTTAACGTTAATCTTCACAAAAGGGCAGGAAAGTACAACTTCACAAAGCTGTCACAGGCTCAAGGTATATATATATATTTTGAGCTTGAGTCTTATTTTGTATGGACTCATATGTCTGTGGTTTAGTTGGAAGCTGTGCAGAATGGGGTGCTCTATCTGCTTTCTTCCTTTATGTGTGGAGAGACTTGCTTTACCTCTTTACCAGAATATTTATGGTATCTCTGGATGTGTCATGGTATTGTTGAAATGCTAAGATCTATTGTTTTGTCCCCTTTCTTGAGACCATGCCGGGTTCTTGTAGGTAAGTACTGTATGAATGTCCACAAAGTTGTCATCGAATGCTAGCAGCAATGATGGGAGGCCTTAGGTACTGGGAATGGAATGGGTGGATTTTGTCGGGCTGTTTTGTAGTGGAATAAATGAAGAAGTTTGGTACAAGGACCTCTGCGTTAGATGCTTGGATGAATACTTGGCCTTATACCAGCTGCTACGATCAGGGGAATGCCAGCCGACTGGACTCCTGTCCTGTAGGAAGAACAACCTCTGAATTTCCCCAAAGAATGGTGTGTCTCTGCACCATCTGTAATGACAGCCGTTGGGCTAACTGCACAAAAGTCCTTCACAGGTGCATCTCTGGCTGGGACAGAGACTTATGTTTTGTTTATTTGTTGGCTGGGTTTTTTTCTCCCCCTCCCCGCCATAGTATTCATGAGCTAATAAAGCAATAGGCCACAATTTACATGTATTTTGAATTGCAGTACTTGTTACAGATAAGGAATTCACACAAAATCATATGAGAGGAAGAAAGGCACATGACCAGCTTTGAATATATGCTTCCCACACAACAGAAAACCACAAATATGTGCAATTGATGAGCATCTAAATCAAATGCTCAGTTGGTGACCATAGCTTCACATAAGGTGCTCTGCTTGACCACCACTCAAGAACTTTTGCTCTAAGTTCTGCAAGAAGGCTGAATTTGTTTCACACCTTCCAGGGTGTATGGGACAGTAATCCTACAAACAAGGAGATACCAGGCCGAGGGAGTGGGACTATCATAGGAGACTGCACTTCAGCCCACAGGCTATGCATCTGAAGTTGACCTCTGCTGACTTGTGAGAGCAGCAGGCTGGGAGATAGGAGACCAGTACTCTTTTCCTGACTCTGCCAACGATCTACCGGTGTTTCCTGCAACTCACTTTATCATTCTCTGTTTCAGTTTCATTTTCCTTGTCACTTCAAACACAGAATAATGCTATCCTGGGGAAAAGTTTCACCTAGAAGAGCCAGGAATCTCATCATAGCAATAAGGTTTGTGCTTGTGACATTACTACAGAAAATACAACGAGATACAGAAAAAAAGCTCCTTGCTTCTAACCCATAGATTTCCTTTCTATTGGGCCTTTCCACAGTAGCTGATCATGGATTCTAACTATTCAGTTTCAAAGCAAAGCAGGGCTGAGTGGCTGCCATTCAGAGTCAGAACTGAATAGAAACACTGTGCATAGTGCAATCATGTTTTTAAAAGTACTTGGTAGGATCATTTTTTTTTTTTTTTTTTTTTTTTTAAGGAAACAGAAAAAAATAGAAGACTACTATTTAAATCTATTCTTATTGATGGGACTTGTACAAATTTGAGTTCTATTATTTTTTCTAAAACTGCTATTACTGCAGGGAGAGAAATGAAGTTTATCTTTCTTGGCAAGAAGCTCCAATGATTTGAGGGGGGAAGTGTGAGGGAGAAAAGGCATTCTGAAGTATATAGCCAAATAAATAAATAATAAAGAATGGAGAGAAGTGATCAAAACTCCAAGGCTCGTTTTTACATAAAATATTCTACAGTAACAAATTTGGGATAGAGTAATACCAACGTTAATAATGCATATCTGTGTATTAAAATACATGAAATTAACTTATACAGATGTGTTCCTTCTATCTGTGTCCATACTGAATTTAACCCAGAGCAGTATTGTATACACCTATTATGGCTAGGTGGCCTGAGTATGACAGCTGTGAGAGCTGCAGGCAAACGACCAGATCACTGACTAGGTTGTGACCTGAATTTAGGCTAATGGGAGAGAAATTACTGGGCATGAATTTAGAAATGCCCAAACATGATTCAATAAAGTAAGAAGCCAACAAAAGTTGCACCTAGTGCCCTCAGAAATGGCAGAATTGCCCAGATTACAGTATCAGGGTATTTGTACTGTTCACTGTTGTTCACTTAACTATGTAAGTGAAAAGTTACCACTGGAACCTGTGGGAAAAACAGTAAACAGGGGTGGTTGGTATTTATTGAGGATGGCGAAACAGGAGAGTGGGAAGGGGAAAAGGGAATCTTAAAGGCAGCAAGTTGTGATTAGTGCTGTGTGGGGAGTCTTGTGCTTTATCACCATGGGCGAAACTAGGACAATAAACCAAATTTATTTTCCTGACCACAGCATATGCCTCAAACCTGCTTCCCTAGTGAGAAGGACCAGGGGGAGCTGTGTGCTTTCCCTTGCCAGCCAGGAAATACCTGAGTCAGATCAGGCATCCTGGTATCACTGTGACCAAGCCTGTCCCAGGCCTGATGGCACTGACATCCTCCTGATGACTTCCTGCCAACATCATAAAGTGCCAGTGGAGACCTTGTACAATCAAACCTACTGGAGGCTTTTTAGTCTGTGTCTTCATAGTGTTGCTAGAATGAACTTCAGAAACTATCTGAAGCAGCAGGAAGGACCTCTGATCACTATCTGTTCCTCAGTTTGACTAAACATAATTCCCCTAAAACTGAGAAGGTTCATTAATGTTGCACGTGGCTCCTCTGGAAAGTACTGGTTCATCAGAAGAGCCCTGGAAATATTTCTGGTGTATGATAGGGGTGAGACTTGCAATATGATTTTACAGCTGTCGTTCACTTAACTATGAAAAATATGAGTAGAAGAATCAGCTTTGCGTTGCTAGAATAAATCTGTTGCTTTTTTCTTTAACCAAGTTTAATGTTAAGAGGGATCTCAGGAAGCCATAGCAAGAATGGGTAGAGTGGATGCAAATAAATCCTTTCACAATCTGCAAACTGGTGACGTTATCAGTCCCTCTGTTGCCCTGCCAGCAAGCTGCAAGGGGCAGTTTGAGAGCCGGCAGTACCAGTAAACGGAGCTGATCTGGTGGAGGAGAAGTAATAGAGAGGCAGCCCTTCACTTTGGGAGGCTCTGGGTTATCACTCACAACAGTAAGAGTTTTCATCTCGTGCATTGCCTTGATTTTTTTCTATGATGTGAGTGACTGTTTTTTGAATGGTAAAGTGTGTATAACGGTAGTCAGTGTCTATAAGCACGCACTTGATACTTCCTGAGGCCCTATGCACCCATCCAGACGGTATTTTTGAATAGTGAAGCCTGTTTGTTTTTAATCTCATGGCAATCTTTGTGTATGCTGTATAGCCATCAGCTGTACGTTCACTTGCCCTTTGAAAACATACCTGCTAACAAGACATTCTTCACCTGTCCAGAAATGATGGTGGAGAGGGGATGCAGCTGGGTAGGACTCCTGTTTGCCAAACGCCAGCACTCTGTTCTGGCAGACCCATCTAACCTTTGGGAAGAAAGCTGGAGATGACAGTGGTAGCAAGTGAGACAAAGTGTGGCAGAAACTGCCATTGCGACCTCAAAGAGTTACTATTGCCAGAGACATCTCTGCTCTGGTTTACGTGAAACTAGGCAGCGTAACAGGATTTTAGAGTTTGAGATGGATCACTTGAAAATTAGTGTTTCTGCTCTGTGGATGGACCACAATGATTTCCCACCCCCCCGCCCTCCCCCAACAAATGACCTAGTTTGCAGTTGCCAGGCAGCCCTATCTGCACTTACCCATGGGCTGAGAGGTTCTGAGTGCTACTTACAACCAGGTATTTACAACCTTGTTGGCCAACAGAAATGTTTTCAAGACTTGGAAGGTAGCTCCAGACTACTTGCCCAAATCCACATGGAATATGCTAGCTGGTATGCCTAGATGCATGGAAAATTTATATATTTTCACCATCCAAATTTACACCACTTCTGGTAAAAATTTGTTGCCATTTTTAAAAAAAATGTTTAACTTTTGACTTGTATTCATTTTTAACAAAGTTCATACTTTTCCCTCTCTGCAACATTTTAAAATAAATTATAAAACTTCTCACAATTTCATTAAGTTAAAAAAATAATGTGACAGTTGTGGGGAGGAATTCTCCTTCCTCTTATCTTGTCTGTCATTGTTGTGACAGACTGTAATGGCCCATGGGATGGTAGAAGGCAACTCAGCGGAAGAGTGAACTCAGGAATATTGTGCTTATCCTCTATGAGCTCTCAATGTCCCAGCAGACCGATGTAAGACTGCTTCTTGAGACCAAATGTTTTCTCTTTTTGAGATCAGAAGCTACAAGCTGGTTTACACATTGCCATCTGAGAGGAATCCACTGGTCAAGAGATGGGAGCCGTGCCAGAGAATATCTGGTGACATCTCTGGAGAGATCTGGAGAGATCACATCTCTTCAGACCAAGGGCATTAGTTAGCTCTTAAATGGCAGTGGTTAGTGACTGAAATAGAAAACATTTGAATCAAGGATTGTCTGAAGCTTAGAACAAATTATTCTGGCTGTCTTGTCTTTCAACAGAATGTATGGGTTAAAAGAAAATTAACAGAGAGAGAAAAAAAATACATAAATTGAGAAACAGAAAGTCCTCAGGAAAAGAAGATTGGAGACAGGTGAGCTGCTGTAATGGGGAGATTGGGAGTACTCCATGTTTCAGGAGAAGGGTGTGATCTGAAGGGAAATTCCCTGTGTAGGTCCGAAAGACCTGAACTGATCGCAAAGGAAGGCTCTGATAGGGTGGTGAAAAGGAGGAAAGCCTTATTTTTTTATAGATCCATGTATTTGTTGTGGCATGAAGTAAGTAGTGATGGAGGCTCTATGAACTTTGTGCATAAATCTGACTTTTGTTTTTGGTTTACTTAGCTCTACCACGTACTTGTAAAGAGGTAAATGGTATACCAGGGAGCTTGCACTCCAAGGCTAAGTTCTGGGAGATAACGTATTTCCAGCTGGAGGGACTATTCTTAAATCCCGTGGAGACAAAAATTCGCTCCATCTTTTGGATGCCAAAGTGAGGAGCTAGAAGCTGGAAACTAGAGATATCAGGTGAGTGGGTGCACTGATCCTTCCCAGACCCCGGAGTTTCAGCTTGGAGGGAAGTCATTGACCAGATCTCTGGTGCTTTCCTATTTGTCTATGCACAGCTCTGTAGCAATAAAGTCTTCCTCTGTTCGGTGTCTTCCTTGGAAAATGTCAGGTAGGCCCATTTCCACCAGCTTATAATTATTGTATGTCAGCCGGCACAGCTTTTTTTTAGCATGCTACAGGATCTGTTAAAGTAACTGTTTGATATTACACACTGCATGTGTATCCCTTACGGCTTTCTTTCCCACCTCTTACTCACTGTGGCAAGGGCGCAGGGCCGTTCCCAGGATACGTGCCTCATCAGCACCTCAGTCTGCATTAACAGACCTGTGATCCAGAAGAAAAGTCATAGCTGAAGTAATGAGATATGGATGGGGGAGGCTTGAAAGGCTGCTGACGAAATGTCAAAGCATGGCCAGATATTGCAGGCATGTGTTCCTTACAATGTAGAATTCCATGTACTCTTGAGCAAATTGAAAGTAGAAATGGCATCACACTGTCTGTTCTGTATTTATTCAAATATCCTCTGGCTTGGAGGTTAAACTGTGAACCACAGTGCCACATCCAGTAAGATCTGCTCTGTGCATGCACGTGTGTGTGTGTAACGTACAGGGAAAACCTGGCACAGAAGGAGTCCCCTGCTAGCCACACAGGGAAGGTAAGGACAGCTTGAACTGTGGTTTCACTGTCACAGAGCATCCAGAAGAACCTGAGGCAGCAAATGCTTGTCCTGTAAATTCCTCATCCCTCTCTGACAACACTCGGGGTTCATAAGGACTGCGTCTGCTGGGATCTGCAGCTCTGTCCACTTACCCCTGATGTCTGAACCACAGGAGCCTTCCAGCCTTTAAGGTGGCTTCTTGGGACTCCAGCATAGTTGCATTTCCCAGAAACAGTAGAGACCCTTCTCCGAGTGCATTGACGTGCATAGACTGCTCGTGCTCACGAAAGCATAAAACTGCAAGGAAATGGCAGTTTTAATACAAAAGCAGAAGCTGGTGAGCACTGAGCAAAGAGGAGCTTGCTTAGGGCTGCAGGCCTGCCTCCCGTTGTGTAAGGAATAAAGTTAATTGTCGCCTGGCCTCAGTTAAATGGATGACTGCATGAGCAATAGCATCTTTAATCACAAAGCCACAAGAAACAACTTGACATGAGATGGAATTGCTTCATCAGAATTTGTTCTAAAGGGATCAGGGATGGAAGCAGTGAGGATACAACAGAATAAACCTTCCTATCTATTTCCTTCCTAAGCAGGTTTGTTCTGAATGAGTGGAACAAAAGTTCTGCCTTCTGAAAGGCACAACCTGCCTTCAAAATTTAAGTCAGCCCCACAGTAGAGAAAATGGGGGCCATCACAAGTACTGCACTGCAGAACCCCTCTTCACGTCTGAGGTCCTGGGTGAGATTTTCAAATATATCTGTGTGAGTTACTGCGTGGCACCTGGGAGTCCAAATTAATTGAACAACCTAGTGACTGTCTCCACTAAAGAACAAAACTGGATAGATCTTTCTGTGGGGTTTTGAAAAAATATCCTTGCTTGCAGTATTGCTACCACTGACTGAATCACATTTCAGTCAACTGAGTTGCCAATTTTAGCCTATGAGCAACGGACTTGCCTTGGGGCAGGTGAAGTAACTGCGCTGAATGGTTTGTCAACAGCCTATATACTCTTCAGGAAACGGACAGGTTAGCTCTACGTATTTCATCAAGGTGCTAGTATTTTAGCTGGACTGGCTGCTTTCCAGGGAAGAGGGAAGATGGAAGAGGGAAAGGAAAGGGGGAAGGGAGAAGGAAGAAGGAAAAAGTTAAGCAAAAGAGGAAAAGTAAGGGAAAAAGGAAAGAGAAAAAAGGAAAAAAGAAAGAAAAGGAAAGGGAGTCTTCATAAATCGCTGAAAGAAACTATCGTTTTCCTTCTATTATTTTCTCTTAGAAGAACTGCACTTGAGTGACTAAGTTAAATAACACAAGCAAAAGATGATGATTCATGCTGCTTTTCCTGATAGTTTCTAATGTTCAAAAGCCAGTATCACAGCTGCAGCTTTGAATAAATGCGTGGGGAAAGGAATAAAATTATAGTAGGTATGTTAGCGTAATGTTCCCAATGTGCAGCCTGTGTATGTGATTACCTAATATTCCTTACCAGCTGTTTCTTAACATTAGTCATAGTGATCTAAAACAACCACCCTCTCTTCATTTATCTCAGTAAACATTGTTCTTTTTTGAAGAGGTAAGCTGTTTAGGAACAAAAGTTGTTCCCCCCTCTCCTTCAGCTCTTTCGTGTACATGTCGTAATCATCTCGAATTGGAAACAGCTATAGCTGACTATGTAGGTAATAAACAGTGAAGAAATATTTAAATATGGAAATAGCTATATTTGAGTGGCATTATGAATGTGTTTCCTAGTAGTGTCTGGAAAATGCAAGATGCTATTCTCACGCCAATACCAAACAAAGATAAAAGGAGGAAATGTTTTCATGTTCTCGTTTAACACTGCACTTCTGTCTTCCCAAATGGAGTCAAGATATCCTCTGCAATTCAGTGTTTGTCTTTTCACTTGAAGCTGCTTATACTGTGCAACCATTTTGGTTTTATTTCAAATATGCATTGTCATCACTCATTACCTCTTCACGCTAGCATCTTCATAAGTGTCTGTCCCACTTACTGATGGTGAGCTGTGCTCTGTTTCTGCCTGGCTCCCAGCAAACTCGGTGGTACGTGTGTTCCCAAATTCACTGGGACACATTTGGTGGAGCAAAATGCTGCTCAGGGTGAGGAGAATGGGCTCGAGGTATGTCTGAAGGGGGAACGGCAGGAGTGCTTGTGAGACTAAGAGGCAGCAAGTGGATCTCCTCACCCTGTGGCTTCAAGAACGTTCTCTAGGTAGGGTGGTGACCTCCCTTGACAGGACAAGCTGCAAACCAAAACCTTCCTGTAGCTGAAACCACAAGGCTCATTCTTTTCTCCAGAAGGAGACCAGAGTCAAGACATGAAATGATGTTTAGGGTCATAAGCTGATCATAAGCAACCTGGTCTGGACCATGTGATCTCTAAGAGGGCTTCTTTGTTTTTGTGTTATGTCTGTGTAAGCAAGAGTGTAGTTTTTGCCCAGCACTTAAAAAGTGATCATTTCTCACTGCTTAGTCTAAGGAAAGCCCAGATTAGTCTGTATTCTAGTACGTGTATGATACTGAAGTGGAAGCTGAAATTTCCTACCTGGTCTTGAGCACAGAACAGATTGACAGGAATACTTTCTTGTCAGCTGTCAGCAATGAGAAAGATTTGTGCTCCTCTGCAAAAATAAAGCATTCATGAAACAGACATCAGTTGATAAGTACTTGGATAAGTTTATGAATAAGTATTTAGAAAATGCTATTTAAAACTCAGAGCAACAAGAAACTCAGAGGACTAACCATTGGGGAGAAATAATCAAACTGGGCATATATGGAGGGAAACAATACTTTATTTGCAAGTTTGAAGGCTAGTAAATGGCAGTAAAACCCAGATATCCAGGAAAACTATAGAGAAAGGCTCAGCTGGGCTTTGATTAAAGATCAGTGGGGAGGACTCATTAATATGTAAAGTGCAGTGTATGTTCCTCCTTGTCAACATATAGCTGGTGCAAAATCAAGGTTGATTTCAGCATCAATAAAGCATGTTTTCTGTTGTCTTTCTGCTAGCCTCCTCAAACTGTGTCGTCTTCTCTTTCTGTCAACACCATGTTCCCGATTAAACTGATGAGCAACACAGAAGAGAAGTCTTCCGATCTCAGACTTTATGAGTTTGGGTCTTTTTCAAAAGAACAATCAACAACTAAAAGAAATTCAAGTGATTTTTCTCAGTACCTGCTACTATGTACCTGAATAGCCAAAGCTCTCTGTAGAAAACAATCTCAAAAATGCAGTCCTGGAAAATGAAGTGTACCATTTATAGACAGTAAAGAAGCCTTCAGAATTGGAACACATTGATCAGTGCAACACATTCTGTTCTTGAAGTTATTTAATATATGTAGAATACCAGCATGAGGTACGTACACTCAGTGTTTCTCTTTGTGCTTCCATTTAGATGTTTGCTGCAGCACAAGAAAGATGTGTCAGCTGAAGCATATGTTAGGATACCTGACAGACTAAAATTCAAGGCACAGTATTGAAATACTGAATTCAGGTCTTTTGTATAGGTAACCAGCTATTATTTAACAAAAATATGCTACATAATTATTCAGAGTGAAAATATTTATAGTGAGCACATAAGCAATGAAAGCATGCGTTCTGGAATACGTTAAAAACAACTGTGTAAAAGCGATTTATTTCTGAGGAAGTTTAATCCAGTGTACTGCCACACTAGCTCACACTCCTGCTGTTGCCCATACATTATGTTCATGAAAAGTAACAGCTGTAACATCTGTTATCAGCACAGCATTTTTCAGCACAGCATTAACACACATTTACATCATATATGCAGTCTTTCTCTTCTCCTCACATCTTCTTCTGAGATACCTACCCCTCCTTCAGTATAAATATGCTGTGCTTATAGAACCTGAGCCTCCCGGAGCTGAAAGGCACTCACAGCTATCTGGATCTATTGCCAAATCCTTCTTGACTGGGAACGCATGGAGGGCTCTGACTGGGAAATCCTCAGCAGTGAGAGCATTCAGGGCTCTTGAAAATGAGTACTTTCTTCTCTTTATCTGATTCAACAAGGCTGTTCCCTGTAGATAAAATGTTAATATTTCTGGGATGTCACCAAAGACAGCAACTTATTTCTTGGATTTTTACAAAGAATGTTTCCTTCTTCTTAAACCAGCTGAATCCAGCAAGGGGTTTAAAAGCTTGAATGTCACTCAGTTCTTCGTTTTCACTTGTTTGTTCTTTTTTTTTTTTTCCCCTTTTAGGAAGGAAAAGTTATCAGACAGCTAATTGGTCACTGATACACCCAAATTTCAGGGCCCTCTCTCACAATTCTCCATATTTATAAATCTACTATGCAGTTTACCTTTTATTTTAGTAAGGTCTTGTCTGGTAGAAAGATGATGAAATAGCAACTGTTTGTCATCAGGATATTACAGATGGGGAGAACCAACTCTGATGACATATCTTTGGTCTCTTTTTTCACTTTTTGTCACTCAGCTTGTGGGTGTTTGGGTAGCACTTAAAGCCTGACTGAGTCTGATTCATCAAGCATTGAGCTCTGGTTTACCAATGCTATGTAACATCAACCTCTATGCGACACATAAGGTTACATCTGCACATCTAGCTAGCTAGGTCCTGTGCTGTTCCACACATCCTCCTTCCCCGGTCAAACACAGCAAGAATTCATGATCAACACTACCATAACACAGAGTTTCAAGACCATTCCAAAGGAAAATCTCCAGCATTCAATGATCTGTGACTAATTGCTAATGCTTCAGATGATTGCTTACATCCAAACAATGTATTTCCATAAATCCTGGTTACCTCCTAGAGTCTAGCTCTTGTCAATCATCGACAATCTTGACAATCACTGATAGTCATCTAAGACTGCTGCCTGCGTTGACCCTATCTGGGTAAAACAGGCAACTCAGAAACCCATGTTTCCCCCCTGTACGATCTGAAGAGGGTGTCATTGATATGTCTGTACTGTCTGACTGCTGGAAATGACTATCACGTTCATAACAGCTTTTGGGTCCCCACTGCTATCTGTGATCTGTCTTGTTACAAATAGGCATAGTGTCATTTTCATGAAATAATAGTAATACTCAGAATCTCACATTAAAATGTCTTGTTTTTACACTAATCTACTCTATTAATATCTGCAAATCCCCCTTGACTTTGATAGCAATTTGCTGGATGAGGGAATAACGGGCTATGGATGATATACATCAGCCTATATATCACTGCCAGCTGCTTACTCCTTTGTTACTAATTGGTGACTTACTGTTAAACAATACTGTGTCAGGTATGGTGCATCTAAGGAAAGCTGTGAGATAAAAACCTTCTAGTAAATGATATTTCAAGGAAATCATAGAATAGGCGCATAGAGTTTACAGCCCCTATCCCATACAATCTGGAAATATCTTGTACTTGCCATCCTGTTCTTAGACTTTTGGTATGGTCTCATCTGCAGGAGCAGTTTCTGAAAGCCACAGTTTATGTTTCATCGTCTGCGGTAAATATGAACCTTTGTATGCGTATCAACCAAGATGAAAGTTTTTGCTTTCACACGTTGCCATGTAGATTTTCTGAACCAATCATGCTGAGAGCAAAAGTCCTTCCCTGGAGAGTTCGGTAGACAGTTGTATTTTCCCTGTGTTCAGAGTGCGGACTAAGGGAAGAGGAGGCGGTCATGGGTTTAAGCAACATTTCAACCTGGCAATAAATATCAACAAACATTAGGACCAGTTTCTCTGAGAGATTTTAGCAAATGCCAGATTTATAGTGCTGGACACACATATTCCATGTAGTGGGAGAAATACACCTGGCAGGAAAGGCAGTACAGCTAGGCTGAGACCTTTGATAACATGCGCTCCCATTCAGATAAGGAAGATGCGAAAGACTTCCTGGAAACAATGAACTAGGTGGGGAAACATGCTTGTGCCTCCTGTGCCACAGCTGGAAAGTGAAACCGTTGTACTAATGAGCAAAGACAGTCAAAATGAAACAGGGTAAAGCTGTTCACCATCTGGGAGGTGTGGTGTGTAGGGTCAGGCCAGAGCGTGTGCACAACAGCTTCCCTGTCATGCCTCCCAGTGCACATGTGGACATCTCAGCTAGGTTTCCACAGCGCCTCCAGTGTGTGGTGAACTAGTTCTAACTCAACGTGCACCCTTCTGTCTGCATTCAAGTTGCAATTTAATAGCATCAATTATTGTTTCATCTTCTAAATGAATTTTTACCATTTTGTGGAAGGACTGCCACATGAAATACAGACATTAAAATATTGACAGTGTTCATACAGAAGTTGGGAGCAACACTCCTTTAACTCAAGAAGCTTCAGGGTGAAATTCTGTGTCCACATGAGCCCTTTCGGCCTGAAAAACCAATGAATTACTTTGATAAAGGTAACACCTGGCACACTATAAAGACAAATCTCAAAAGCAGACATTGGATTTTTTTATATTTGTTTAACAGCATACAGGAATAAAGAAATGAGAACAGGGCCGACAAAAGTAGTGACACTTTGAAAGTAGAACATATAAGAAAAAGAGACAATAAAAAGTTATGAGAACATATTAATCACACACAGTCTCACCATCTGTTGACTCCATATATATACCCCATCCTACTGCTCCATATGGTACTTGAAGATAAATACATATAATGATGGATAACAAGTGAAAAATAGCACACAAAAGGTCTAACATACACATAGTAAATAAGCATATGGCATAATGACCCCATTTTGGTGTATCTGCTATGACCTCCCAGAATACACAAGCAAGGAAAGGAACTGATCAGCAACTGAGCAAATGTGGCATTAAACAGATCTAGTAACTTCAGTCACTGAAAACTTAAAAAATCTCAGCTATGGAAGGAGTGTTAGCTGAATAAACAGTCTAGGAATATTAAAACTTGAAAATAATAGGACATGATAGAACCACAGAGCTCTGACCAATTGCTGTCACTCCTTTTCCATCTCACACTCTCTCTCTGTCTCTCCCCCACCATACACATCCAAATGTCAGTGACTTTCTTCTGTCACAATCCTATTTTGCTTTGTTTGTAGGTGCCTTCAGTGATGGAGTTTCACATTTGAAAGCTGGAGAGGGGCTATTTACAAGGGCATGTAGTGACAGGACAAGGGAGAATGGCTTTAAACGGAAGGAGAGGAGATTTAGATTAGATGCTTGGAAGAAATTCTTCCCTGTGAGGGTGGTGAGGCACTGGAACAGGTTGCCCAGAGAAGCTGTGGCTGCCCCCTCCCTGGTAGTGTTCAAGGCCAGGTTGGATGGGGTTTTGGGTAACCTGGTCTAGCGGAGTCTGTCCCTGCCCATGGCAGGGGGGTTGGAACTAGATGATCCTTGTCATCCCTTCCAACCCAAACCATTCTATGGTTTTATGTTTTAAGAAACTAGAAATCATTTAAGTACTATTCTGTGGACTGTGGAGCAGAGGACAGAGGTGGGAAGTGTGCATCCTTTTTTTCTGTAGATTGTTCCCTGTGCAAGGTATAACATCAATCAGATAAGAATCAGGTCTTCTTGCTTCAGAGAACAAAGCTGGCCTGTGGGGAAGTGGAAATAATATTGCTCAGAAGGTGGATGGTGCTCCAGAGGAGTTGGTAACTCTCCTCATTTTTTGCTTCCCTCCTCTTGCTTCTCCTGCCTCTGAGTTCTGTGTAGGAAAGAAGTTGAACTCTCTGAGGGTTAGTCATGCGTCTAAGTGCTGCATTTTCTTTGTATTCTCTGCCAGAAGAGTAGGTTTTTTCCCACTGTGAACATTGAACAGTGGAATCTTCAGATCTCCATTCTGGTTAGAGAAGCTGGTTTGACAAACATGCTGTGGTCATTTTCAGATGTTCTTTTTGTGTCCTCTAGTCCCATCACAGCTTGTTTGGCCAAATACATAGTTCTACCGTCTTTCATAATTTATTGTGTGTGTAATTAATGGATGGATGGATAGGCTGTTTAGCATTGTCTACATTTCCTTCTCAAAAATGTAGAACTAAGGATAGAATTTGTCCTGCTACAAGTCGTAGCAGTTTCATTTTCAGATGACGGTCACCTGGCACACCAAGGAACTGGGCTCTGTGAAACAGATGCACTCTACCTCTGATAGCAGCTTTCAGCCCCCAGTTCACAACAGACCAGGAAGCAGGCAGTCTGGTGCACAAATCCTACTGGTTTAGAGGGACTTTCTTTCATCTGCATCCTCTTCCCCCAGCCTGGATTTGTGGACTTCTGTGTCATGAGAAGAGATGAGCCTCTAGCCATTGGTTACTGCGGTTTCTATGGCAGCTACAAAGATTATTTTGGAAAGCAGTTGACTCTAGCTGGAAACTTTGATCTTTATTTCTTAATGAGTTGTGTTCAATGTGCAAATATTTACTATATTTCTGCTCCTATTACAATTCAAAGGTTTCCCTTAGCTTTATTTATGGGAATATTTTCAGCCCAGCAAGGAAGTTATGCCTGTGCCTGAAGGAAAGTCAGTGCAAACTCCTACTCTATCAGCTGTGCTCTGGTGTTGCTGTGAATGGAGGTCAGCATGGCAGGGGAGTGAGCATTCTGCATCCACTTTCCTGGTCCTGTGCAAATGATAGACCTGGCATGGGCTGAGGCACTTTTACTGAAATGTGGAAGAAGCGGAGTCCTGCTTGAGTGCTCTACTTGCCTCCCACCGTAGCTCCAATATTGAGAGCAAGTGACATTGCTACCCTTATACAAGAGAAGAGGGGGGGGATAAATCTGGTGCAGTTGCTAAGTACTTTTGTGATTAAAACCAGAGAGCTCTTGTCAGGCTCTGTTTACTATTCTTAGTTGTGTTTTGTTTTCCTGCAGCTATGTGGTCCTGATGGATGCTTGTGGTTACAGAAGCCCTGTTTATCACTTACATTGTCAGAGCAGTGATAGTGTGCTGCCAGGTAAAATTTAGGGGCACGTGTCTCTGTGGCAGAACAGTGAGCTAAGAGAATTTAATGGAGGAGTTTTTATAAGAATTTTCTATTTGTTGACCACAGATAGTAGATGAAAATCTGATGAGAGCCTTCATTTCTCTCTGGAAAGTGACCTTTCTGGAGGTTCAGCTTTTTAATCCCTTTTACAGAATCACAGAATCACAAGGGTTGGAAGGGACCTCGAAAGATCATCTAGTCCAACCCCCCCGCCAAGGCAGGGCCACCTAGAGCACATCACTCAGGAACACGTCCAGTCGGGGTTTGAATGTCTCCAGAGAAGGAGACTCCACAACCTCTCTGGGCAGCCTGTCCCAGGGCTCTGTCACCCTCACGGTGAAAAAGTTTTTCCTTATGTTAACCCGGAACCTCCTGTGCTCCAATTTGTACCCGTTGCCCCTTGTCCTATCGCTTAGTGAGGC
>VWZZ01007744.1:48763-67913 GCA_013399095.1 Psophia crepitans | reverse complement strand
TCAGTCCCCAACCTGTACTGGCACATGGGATTCTTCTTTCCCAGGTGCAAGACCCTACACTTGCCCTTGTTGAATCTCATCAGGTTCCTCCCCGTCCAGCTCTCCAGCCTATCTAGGTCCTGCTGAATGGCAGCACAGCCGTCTGGTATGTCAGCCACTCCTCCCAGTTTAGTGTCATCAGCAAACTTGCTGAGGGTACACTCCGTTCCCTCATCAAGGTCGCTGATGAAAATATTGAACAGCACTGGTCCCAGTACCGACCCCTGAGGGACTCCACTGGTCACAGACCTCCAACTAGATTCTGTCCCATTGACCACAACCCTCTGACTTCTTCCTTCCAACCAGCGCACAATCCACCTCACTACCCGATCATCCAGACCACACCTCCTCAGCTTGCCCACAAGGATGCCGTGGGAGACAGTGTCAAATGCCTTACTGAAGTCAAGATAGACCACATCCACTGCCCTGTTTTCCATACTTAACGGTGCCTCATAGTAGTCTATGTTGACAGGGCTTTCTGGTTTTGGAAGCCAAAGGCAAATTCTAACCTTATTCACAATCCAACACAGTCAACATGAGGCTCGCTCTTTTGTCTCATAGGTAAGCCTACATACTAAGCTGCAAAGGGGAGAGGGTTCAAAGATGAATTGAGACCATATAACTTACTGTAATCACTGCACCACAAGAACCTGATTGCTCCTCTGCAGCAGGGACAGACTATGAAGGCAAGAGATGAAAACTGTCTGTGCAGGTAGTAGGCGTGGCTCATACAGCTGGTATCCATCTTTTCGGGAGGAGGTTGTGGGGCTGGGCCTTGGTGAATCCATCTGGACTGGAGTCTTGTCCTTATTGCTCCCATCTACTCCAAACATGTAGGTCATACTTTTTTTTTGCACACAGAAGATTAGATGTTTAATGGTTCGGTTTTAACTCTAACCCAAATGTGTGTCCGGAAAACCAGGTTGTTCAGATCATTCCTGGGTGAGTGCTTGCCTGCCCCTGGCAGCCTGCCATTCCCAGACAACCAAATTCCCTGCTTTGGCCTCGGGCTGGGTCTGACTAGGTAGGTACATTTCTGTTTGGTATGCTAGCTGCACTGTCTGAGATAGTCTCATTTTCTCACTGGCCTGATTTTCAGAGGTGTCAAGTGCCCACAAATCTAAAAAAGTCAAAGGACATCTGGGTGCTCTGAAAACCTTGCCACGGATGGATACATTCATTTCAGCACACAGAGCACTTGCAGGGGATTTAATCTGTCCTTAGCTGCTTTTCCTGCCACATGTTTTACTTCTGGCTCTCTTTGTGATTAAATTATATTAGCAACTTTGTCAGCTGTCTAACTGGGAAGCTCCTGCTCATGGATTCTACAGATTAGTTCAGACTCTCTACCTTCCCCTTTATTTATTTACTTATTTTTTTAAAGAAAATAGCTATTTTGGAGAAAAGCATAAACGTGTGCTGTTAGTGAGCATAATAGCATCACCATAAAAACTGTTAGACAAAGGCAATAACATTTTAGAAAATCTTTGTGATTGTTCTAAATATACCAGGAGTTTTGTGGCCTTTATTTGTGATTCATAGATACTCAGATTTGATAAAGTTGTCCTAATTTATCTGTGCTCTCATGTGCAGTCTGTGGCACAGCACCAGTTACTCAAACTGGGCATATACATGTGTGCAAGTGAATTAGTCTGTTTTCAGAGAAATGCCACAAAGGACAGCTGTCTTCTCTCTCCTCTTAGATTGCATCCACTAATACAGTTTACCATCTCTTCAAGTCTTAAAACCATGGTTATGATTTTTTTGATCTATGAACTGGATGCTGCTGTTTGGCAAAATCACTGTGAATATGTTGCAGCCAGAGGAACTATAGCCTGGTATTTCTGAAGTTCAGTTTTAGGTAAGGTGGTAGAGAATGACAGACTATGGAACAACTTCGAGATCATGGAAAAATTCTGTCACATAGTTTCATTAGGTAATTAGAATATTTAGGTGACTCATTTTTTTTTTTTTGCAATCAGCCTTACTGTTTGGAAATATTGGGAGCCTTTTCAAGCTGATTAAGATGTTCCTCGACTGACTTGTACATACATTACTTTCTCCAAGCTCTGTTTCTAAAACTGCATCAACTATTTTGCATATGCTGAAACCTACTTTTCTACAACAGATGAAGAAAGGGCTGTGAGCGAAGTATAAAGTAAAGGCAACTTCTCTCTCTAAAGAGAAACTTTGTGTACTCAGATGTTCTTGGATCACCACAAGAAAAACGACTGGTGCACAGTCAGATCAGAGTTCACATTTGTTGGTCCAGCAGTTTCTACCTGTTTCCCTACTAAGGTCAAGCTGTTTTCAGATAGAATAATGTGTATTTTATTCAGTTACGATGCTGTAGAGGCTTTTCTTATGGCACAACAGAATAGTAAGAGAGGCTGAAGGATAAAAATTTTGATAGATTTGAGACCAGCCTTATGGCAAAATAACTCTGATCATGAGCAGTCATCTCTAATATGTGCTGGTATTCTATTTGGTATATGTGCTGGTATTCTATTTGGTATCCATTTGGAGACAGTTTATTGTTAGCTTCCCTTTGTCCTCTTCTCTT
This sequence comes from Psophia crepitans, assembly GCA_013399095.1. Lineage (NCBI taxonomy): Eukaryota > Metazoa > Chordata > Aves > Gruiformes > Psophiidae > Psophia > Psophia crepitans. The sequence goes on along the minus strand of VWZZ01007744.1, from coordinate 65,311 downwards.
TGTTTCTTTTCTTGGATTACATGAAGCTTCTGTTACTGGAAGCAGCCCAAAGTGATTTGAAGAGGTTTTCTCCCTCTAATGTTCCATTCCGGACCTGAAACACACCAGTTTCTGTGACGCTTTGTTTTGTTTCTGACAAATGGTTAAATGGTATTTGTTGACTTTTGAGGGAAGGGGGAAGTGTCAACAAATTTTCAGACAACTTTCATTGTGATTTAATCTGTGTAGGAGAGCAACTAGGAGTCAAGTACTGTCTCATGGCTTGACAGTAGCCATCCTAAACTTGAACAAAATGTGTTGCTGTGGGAAGCGATAGGTATTTTGGCTCCACCTCTACCCTGCAAAACTACTTTTAGAAAAACTAAACTGATGCAAAGTGTGTTTGTGGTTGGAATGATCAAGTGTCCACTGAGCTGTCTGGATTTTCACGATGCCAGGGCCTGGAAGAACTGCACTGGATCTGTGTAGTTAACATCTCTCCTGTGCCTTGAGGTGCAAGATTGCATCCTTGAAACCCATGATGCTGTAACTTCACTTGTACGGAACAGGGTAATAGTCCTGGAGTATCCCAAGGAATTATTCCTATAGCAAGGACAGCAGAATAAGGGTCCAGAGTAATTTCTAAAAATGCACTAGGTTTCATTCAACTCTCATCTATAGCAAAGACATTGAGGAGGACTAGAGTAAAAATGCAATGGATGCATAGGAAATACATGAAGCTGTTATGTGTGAAGGCAGATCCACCTGACCCTCTGTCCCCTGACTAGGATAGTTAATGTGCAATTGCACGGTTTTGTTCTAAATGGAAGACCAGACGGTGTTCAGATGTGGGTGAGTGAAAAGAGTGCTATTTGGAAAGAAGATCATGCAAAGGCTTGGAAGACAGGTATTGTGCAGCTACACCTTCAAAGAAACCCCCTAATTCTGTCCAAACAATACAGGAGAAAGAAGGCCCAGGTCTATTCGTGTGAAACCGTGAATAGTTTCCTGACTTTGTGGAACATGCAGCTTATGCTCCATGAGACTGTCATCTCCTCCTCTGAGAAAGCACAGTGGAAATACCCTGGAGGGAAAAGTCACATGGGAGAAGATCAAAGCAACCTGAAAAATCTAACTGAATGGCACAAGAGAGGCAAGGGGGAGGGACGATAAAAAACGCTTGCTACCTAAAGGCTCTGACACTGGCAGGGTCGGGGGGAAGGAGATCAGCTGTGACAAAGAAAAGGCACCCTCAAGAAACCATTTGCTGTTGTGGGCTGCAACTATTCTAAAAGGCACCTGTCTAGAGTAATGCTCACACACCCATGAGAAAATAAGATAGACTTTTTCCCTCTGATATCTCTGGTTTACTTTGCTTTTTTTTTTTCCTCTTCATGCTTAAATAAAGCTGCCTGGCAACTTACATGCTTTTTAGACTTTGGGATTTTAGAAGAGACCAGGTAGAGATGGCACAATTTTCATCTGTAAGATCAGTAATACAGAAAGAGCTTATACCTGGCACCTCCCCTGCCCATAATCTGCCATCACAGGGTGTAGACTATGGACTGTTCTCCTACATAGGGAGCTGCTCTCAGGCCTAGGCTGTGCAAAACTGGCTAATGTAAGTTATTACCTCTCCTTAAAGTCCACAGCACGTTCATTTCCCAACCAATAACCTGCCTGGATTGCTGGTTAAATCTAATTTTTCTAGAAAATAATGAGCTTAAGACAGTAGTATGAATGGTGTATAGCATGATGGCCTAGTGCTCCTATTAGATTCCAGATTAGTAATATTAATAGTAGCAAGAAGTAAACATCCCGTGATTACAAGTGAAAATTTTTCAAATATATCTAAAGTGACGCTTATTAGCCAAAACCTTTGAATGGCAGAAGAAGCTGGCATCACTTCCCGATTCCTTTTCAGTTAGGAAATGTCTGTGGTCAGAGCATTTTCATCTGTCATGAACCTAAGACTCTAGATTAAGAGAAGTGGCTAAAACGGATTTTTATAAATTCAGTGCAAATGCCACTATTTTGAGGAAGTGAATTTCTGCTACAAGACACACTCCTCTGAACTTGCTACTTGCTATCCAGGTTTCTAGATCTAAACGATTTACTGTTTGTTGCCTCTTGAGAGCTGAGAAATTTCATTCTTACAATGAAAACTCCTGGGGAGACACACTCATTTGTAGAGTGCTTCAGTTCAGATGAGCTATATGAGTGTGTGCATAATACCAATGACAGACTTCCTTCGCTGATTTTTTTCAATATATACTTGTGAGGGCTTTAAATTTTTTTTTATTTTTGGGGCATAGTGTCTGGGGATTATAATCTTGATTGGGACTTCCAGTTCAAAAAGGGAGCAGTAATTCTTTCCTTTGTTTGACTGGGGTTTATCAGAGCAGTGCTTATTTAACCTTGTGGGCGTTGTCGTGTGTTACCACTTTTGGGCCTGACAAGCTTGGGAGATTTCCTTCTCTACCACCTATGACGTAGCTGTGCAAATGAAAAAGGGAACTTAGTTTACTTCAGGGAACAACTTGCTTCTACTCTGATAAGATTTGGTGTCTTTCACCTCTGAGTTTACCCAAAGTTCCCAAAGATTAAACAGCATGGATAAACTGAGTTCAGATTAGCTGAGCCAAATGAGGTTTTTAATCCTGCCATTTTAAAAGCAGTATTGAACACTTTAGGGTTTGTTTGCTGGTTTTGCAAGTCTTCTAGTAATCAGGGAAACTTTTGATACAAAGTGGAAATGTTTCAGGCCTGGAACCAGTGCATGGGTGAACAGTTGCTGGTGTCTTTTGAACAATTTAAATGAGGGAGCATGGTAGGCTCTCATCAGCCCTCAGCAACCTTGTGCTGGCATGGGATGTGCTCAGATGAGTGCGCTGCTGTGGGAGGAAGCAGAACAGCAGATGCTGCTGATGCTGCTGGCATTGGGTGAGTTGGTCTGAAATATAGCTGCATATCCAGGCCAGCCTCAGCCCATGACAGAATATGACTGAGACTTCTGGAGATCAGTTGCCACCTCTGATTAATCATACAGCCCCCCATTCTCATGGCTTTTCATTGTATATTTTGAGTCACATAGAGATTTTGGTATGACACGCAGGAGGTAGGAGAAGACTAACCATCCCAGAGTCCTGTCGTTTCTCATTTGTCCCATCGCCAGTGGGTCATAGCTGGGAGCCATGCTCTGCCTAGGTGTCAGTTGCATAACACTGCAACTTGTGGTGGTGATGCTTATATAAAGTTGTATGTATGCTCTGTGCTCAGTGTAAGCACATTCATACCCTCTATATGAATCTCTGCAGGGCTTCTACTTTGCTAATACTTTAATTTGGTTTCTTAAGGAAACACTGGTTATACATTCATATAGGGTACTTGCCCCCTTTCTCCATCCCTTTTCCCCCTTCAGAGGCTTCTTTTACAACCAAAAGGTCAGGTCTTAAGGAAACGTTTCCTACAGAAGCCATGAAGCTGCATGAAACAGAACAAGCTTACCTGTGCCCTTACTGAGGGGTTGACTTTGGTGAGCTGGTCTCCTTCTGGACACCAGGAAGTCAAAGAGAGGAACCTCATAAAAACCTTGACCGTGTAAAAAGATTAATCTGAATCTTATGCCTAATTGGATTCCAAAATTAGGCAAGCATCAATCTGCAGAAAATGTGAGTCCTTAGTTCTGGGTTGATGGAGTGGCATCACAGTCTAATGCTCTCTGAAGGAGAGTTTACAGAGTATACAGTTTCAGGTATAGACCTTCCCTTTACTATGCCCCGGCCTGTCCTCTTCTCTCAGTCCAAATGCACAATGAAGGAATTCTGTTGCCAGCCTTCCAGGTTGAAGAGCTGAAATGAATAAAGAAAAACTCCACAACAGAACTAAAAAGAGAAGCCTGCTGCCTCATCTTCACCTTGGCTGCCATCTAGCACTGTGTTCTGGATGAATACCCTGGGTTTCTGTAGGAAGCCTTGTACTAGCGTCAGTGGTGCTGGTGCTCTGCATGTTTCTGCTGTGGAACATTTACTCACATGAGAGGTGGAAGAGGTCTGAGACAGGGGTGCCTTGGACTGCACAGTATCCTCGGGGCATGGATCACTTCTTCTGTGAAGGACCTGGCATGGTTTTTGGAGTTATGTGGACAATGCACCGAGAGGTGTTTAATAAACATTATGTATCTCTATGCAGCGTCCTATGTGGAGAAGCAGCATTATGTCTCAGCTAAGAGACAGTAATGAACTTAATTTTGAGACTATATGTGACAGTCAGAAGATTTTTTCTCCAGGCAGGTCAGGAGCACACATCAGCTGTTCTGAGTAATAGCTAGACCTATATATAGGTGAATATAGCAAGACACCCTTGTCTCTTGACCTCAAAAGAGCTGCAGGTTAAGCCCAAATTTCTGTTAAAAGAAATGACACATTGTGTAATTTGTCACCTTGGAAAGATCTCTGAAATGTCTGCCATGAACCCAAGCGCTCTCTCACTTCAGCAAAGTTTCAGCGTGGTGGCCTCATAGGAAAGTAAGAGCCTGGGGATTATAGGCACTCTGCTGAAAAAAAAGACAAGTCACCAAAGAATTCATGGTTCCTTGCTTGAGTTCTTGGTTGCAAAACTGCAAAAGTTGTTGCTGGTCAGGCTAGGATTGAAAGTGATGGCCCATAACACTTTCTTCTGTGCAAGGACAGGGTTTCAGTTTTCTCTGATTTGTAACATAAACAAATAGCAAGTGGCTTTGGAATGTGCATCTTGAATAGATCAGTCTGAGAATAGAGATGGTTACTCTTGCTGTCACATTTTCTCAGCTTTTGCAAGTTTTCTACAGTAGAGGATGCAGGTCTTCTGCTGAGGCAAGCACTGCTAACTCCACTAATGAATGGAAAGTGATGTCTGACCATGTGATACGAGAACAGCACTTTCCATGTTTGCCTGATTATCGAAGAACTGGAATCAGCATTGACGAAGATAATGTGATGTCACTCTTTAATCTGGCAAGCCTGCAAAACCACTTCCTCCTTGTGTAGGCTGGAGGTCTCATGATTGCCATTTCACTCTAAAGCATTCATTGAAAATGATGTAAGACAGTAGAGCTTTGACTCTGTCCTTTTTTTAAATGAATGAATGAATGCTATTGTGAAACTCCTTGCAGCTATATTAGGAAATACACTGGTTATTCAACAGAATATACTGGTTATCAAACAAAAAGGAAAAAATGAAAAGATTAATTTCATCACAAAATTTGGATATTTTTGTGTGTGTGTGTGTGTGTGTGTGTGTGCTTTAGCTTTGATTTCATTTAACATGGATTAATAGGCTGGCTGTCAAGTTACAATTCATGATCTGAAACACCCAGAGCCTGTGCATTGCCAGGATTGAAAACAGCTGGTCATCTTGAAGATGGAGGTGGGATGGGTCTTTTATACATGAGGATCCTGTCTGTAACTTTACCTTAATATGGTTTTAACAGGTTATCTGGAATAAAACGCTTACTTTTCTTAAGATTTCTAAATGACTAGGAAAATCTTTCAGGAGGCTACTCCTGTCAGGAGTTGTGCTGCTGTGGCTCGTGCAGTGGGGTACATGCTTCTGCAAGGAGTAGTCTGTAAACTGCTGGTAGTCAGTGGTCAGCTAGGGATGACAGTGAGATCTCGAAGTCCTTTTGCATCGCACAGTGCCACAGCTGCTGTCGAAGTAAAGCACGCTGCTACTGCAGGCAGGGGATTGTCCAGTCAAAATACATTATAAATGTGTTCGTATGCATTTCAGTCTCAGTGGAATACATTTGCAATAGGAGCTAGGAGAAAGCCTTCTATCTACCTCTCTCATACTGTTCTCCTTCTCTAGTTCTACTCTCCCCTGCCCGTGAAGGTTGCATACTCTGGGTAACACAGCAGCCTCTTCCAGTAGCTTTACTATAAAAATAGAAATATTTCTACAAATATAGAAAGTGAAACTGATTTTTATGGGGGGCCTTTAGAACCTTACATGCTGCAGATAGTAATCACTGTTTCCGTATTAAAACAGCTCAGTCCGCTAATTAGGGCTGAATGTGTAAAGCAAAACAATTAAGGCAAATCCTAAAGTTTTGTTTGGAAAATATAAAGAAAAAAAAAAAGGAAAAAAGCCCAAGATATTTTTTCTCAACATGTATTTGAACTAGATTCTTACAAGACTGGTAAAAGTGCTGAGCGAACATAGGATGCTGTTAGAACCAAAAGATGAGCTGAAAGATGCCATAGTATTAGATCATCTAATTAATTAATTTTTTGGTTAATGGATTTTAAGGAATGTTGCTTTGAAATTGTGATTTGCGTTCTTCAGGAACTTCTGGAACATTGTGTAGAAAAACAAATAATGTAGTGGTTCCTCAAAGGATGGCTGAAAAATATAAAATCTGTAGAGGTCTGTTCTTTTAGACCGTTATTTTGGGGAAAGAAGTGTGACAGCTACTTTTTGTTGTTGTTGAAGGAGGCAGGGGAATTAAAGAATGAAAAATGTATACCCTAGTTAATACAAATATAACCTCTTCTTTCTTTTTGTTTGCTTTTCCTTAGGTTGCTGACATAAAAAATCGGAATAGCTGCGTTCAGTACAGACTTATGTGAAAGCAGGTGATAAGAGCTTCTCTTACCTGTACGTATATGCCAACTGTGACAGAACAGAACAAGTCTTCTTAAAAATATTCTTTATCATATGTGACATGAAACACAAGCCTGCCTGCACACAGACTAGGACAAAATGTGACACTGAGTCTGATGGCAAGGTACGCTGGATGCAAACACCAAAGCTTGAGGGCACAGCTGAGCCTTCTGTGATCACATTGTGTGTGCTGCTCTTATTCTGCCGGGGCCTGACACTGGCTGAAGGGTGACTTGGAAGGACAGACTGGTTAGAAGAGTGAACAGTGATGAGGTGTTCTCCTGACAGCTCAGAGAGAAAAAAGAAGATGTGGACACATCTAGAAGGTAAGAATTTGTCGCAGTGTTTGATTCAAAGCTTCACCCTACGTCCTGTGTTCAGAGAGACTGCCTATCCATTTCATAAAGTCTTCAGAGTCACTGTTTGGCTTCTGTAACATCAAGATGAACCTAAGACTTGCTTTTTTAAAGGAAACGGAGGAGTTTGAGAAGTTTGTAAACTGTTTTTCAAATTCCTGGCCAACACCTGCCATGTATCTCACTTTCAACCATCTTCCTGTCTTTAATGGCACCAGTGGCACAGCTGAAAATACTAACAGAAACAACTTTTGAACCTCATCATGAGCAAGTCATCTGGAGGAGTTAAGCAAGATCTGTGATACTAAACGCCTGCCAGCATGTTCCTGGGATACTTCAGATGATGTCCTTGAGGAAAGCTTATTCTTTCACTAAGTGGATGCTAAAACCACAACCACAGAATGTATTTTCAGGACATTTCATGATATAGATATCAGGGTCCAGTAGGAGCAGTGTACTGCAGTGTGCCTGGGTGGTGCAAAGAAATAGTAGTGGCCTGGACAGCTTTTTACTAAAGTCCTTCTTGGTGTCATATGTGTTATTGGGACTGTAAGAAATAAGAATGTCTTGAGAGGTGGGATAGCTATAATATGATGCCTTTAAAGACATTAAAACATTAAGCAATGGTAATTTAGTAAATAAGCACCTTTTGTCAAGTTTCTCTGGTGACACAGCTTTCTTCTGCCATTCAAACCTTGTTCAGTCTGTGGCAAAAATGCCTTTTCTAAAGACGTACCTCACGGACTCCTAAAATTAGGGATTAATGTACAATTATACTTCTTTCTTCTTCCTAAATAGTTGAGCAATCGCTTCTGTTTATGTCCTTCACTGATACTTGGTTGCTTGGTCCAGGAAACTCCTAGCTCTGGACACACAAACCAGGCAAACTTTTCATTTCACAGAATGTGAGATGCCCACATATGATAGAGGGAATTTGGCCAAGATTATAGAAACCAATCTTTTCAAGCACAAAGGGAAATCTATCTTCCTGGCTCTTTGAAAGAACTCAAGAATCAATCCAGACCATGCAGGAAGTCTCAAATCAGCATGTGACAGAGCTTAAGGTGCAGCTGCCTGGCACTTAATTTTTCTCCCCCCTCTTGCCACAATGACAATAACACCACTCACTGGGTCATCAGTAGTGAAACTGCAAGATGCTGCATGTGAGGTGGTCTTCCAGCTGGTTTTAGCTGCCAATTTGGCAGTTTGGCAGTTTCTGCAAAAGAATCTTCTCTGTGCCAGCCTCCCCGCCCCCACCTGTGGAAGTCTTGAAATTCCTCATCTCATGCTGTTGTAACTCTGCAGGACAATTTTCCCTCAACCTGCTGGAAGCAGAAAGAGCTTTGCAATTATCTAGTGATCAGAACTGATCTAGAAATCCGTTCCTGCCCTCCCCTTATCCCTGTTCAACCTTATATGTACTATCTTTCACTACCATGCAATGCATCATAGTATATTCTGAGTATATTTAAAATTACAATTTTGTATCTCTTTCTGTATATTAAAACTAGATCTGTTATCATACTGTAATTAAAGGTTTTGTATCACTCTGGAGCTGTAGAGGAAGGAGGCTAGGAATGTGGATGGTTTGGGATCTCTTCTTCTACCATATGCCTGGATGACTCATTAAGGCTAATTTTAAATGCTGGTGCCACATACTGTCAGGTTAGCTTAGTTTACCATTATTCTTTATCCCTGCACCCAAGGCCAGTTGCAAAGTCTATGCCCTGCTCTAGTGTCATTGTAGGTGTTAAAAGTTTATGTCACTGGGCTCTGCAGCAGTTGTTTTGCTGCAAAGCACTCTCATAATGGTCTTCAGAGTCCAAGATAATACCAAAGCTCAGAGAAGAGGTCAGATGGCCAGCCTGCATATGCCAATGTTGTGGTTAACAGAGCTATGTTGATTTTTACGAGGGAACAGAATATCCAGCAGCACTGGAAGTGTAGATGTTTTAATTCTTGACCTTTCTATCAAGTCCATTTGTTGTGCTCTTTCCTCAGAGAAATCTGAAAGGTATCTGTCCCACAACAGGTCCCACTTTTGATCTGTTGTTGAGAAAACCATTGCAAAGTGCTGCTTCCTTCTGTATTTATTTTTTTTATCTCAGTTCCAGGTTTCTCGTAGGGCTTTTTTATAAGGTGGTTGTCTTACAAATGTTAATAAAATCATCCTGACAATTTCCTGTGAGAAGACTTCAGCAGATATTTAGATATCCGCCACAGAAATATGATTCTTTGAGTCACTGGAGTTATCCTGAATTCTTTCACTGACTGGAAGAGCAGAATTTTTTTTCAGTGTTTTGTATATAACACAAAACAGAGATTTCTGCATTGCAGCAGGAACGAGAATGCAGAGAGACATAGTGACTTGTTCATTGTGACACAGGAAGCCAGCAGGAGTACATAATTTGAAGCCAGATCTCTGTGCTGCCCTAGGACCTTTATCCTGGCTTTTTAATACCTTGTGTCTGAAGGCCAGATATCAGGATTTTAGAAAATGAAAAGCTGTCATAATGCGTTACTATGGAACATATTTGATGAGCTGACTGACCAGTGTTTCCTTCAGTCCAGAAATGGTCATCAACTTCTACTGTCATCTGTCAGATGTCATTGATAGTAGGTTAACTTGCAAGACAGGAAAAGTGAGCTACAAGGCTTTCCTAAGGAGAAATGAGGTAAGAGGCTCTATAGCATTACTTTTCCAGACACTGCCTGCTTTTAAATTGCAGCGGGGAGTGAAATCTGCCCTGTCTAGCATCTGTCACTGGCTGGGGTGTGAGTCTGTGCTCTGTAGCAGGGGTGTTGATTGTTAGAGCTGTGTCTCCCTAGGAAGTATTGGGGGACACTGCCATCTACTGTCTCCCTTACCTGAAATAATAGTCTGGTTATCGACTTTGTAGAAGAGATGAGTTTCTTCTGCTGCTACTACTTCTTTTTTTTTTTTTTTTTTAAATAAATATTTTCAGTTTCTTGAGTTTCCTACTTGTACATCTCTCTCAAATATGGAGGGATCCTGGCTGAGGTGCAGTAGGGAGAACACAACGCCGGGGTTCAGAGTTGCCTCTGTTTCTATCTCCACTGCTTGGCATGTTGGAGAACCTTGGGCAAGTTCTTCTGCCCCCATTTCCACCCTGCTAAATTAGGAGAATGGAACTGATCTGCCTCATAAACTGCATTAGTGTTTTAACAGCAGGTTACTGTCATTATTACTCTGTTGAATACCTACAGATTTGATGTAGTTCACAGGAGGAGTAACTCTGGTCTGGAAAATCCATGCACAGGTGTGAGGTAAATTGTTGCCGTGATATTTTCTTTTTGAGAAAAATAGCCAGTGTTGTGTGCTCTCTCTCTTTCCCTCTGGTGATGAGGACTGTACCATGACATGCTAAAACGCTTCTTTCTTCATCCCTGCACTGGCTCCCATACAGAGGTGGGCTCTTGCCCTTGGACAGGGAATATAGACAGAATCACCATCTTCTCCAGTGGGAGCAGTGTATGTACAGCAGCTGAGGGGAGCATGTGCTTCCACATTCATGATGTCAAAATGCGTCTGTAATACAGCACAGGCATCCCAATAACCTTAGCTTAGTCATACTTCTCAGTACAAAACCAATACAAAGAGTGCTGGGTTAATTTCTAATTATCCACTCATAATTAATTCATAATTAACCACAACAACCAACACTGCTGTCCTACTCATTTAATGTCTTCAATATTGAAGGCTCTGAATCAAAATTTTTATGTGTTTCTCTCAAAATACACTTGTGTGAGACAGCTATAATTCAGCAACATACTCATCTTGTGGAATTGATTGTTTGGGGTAGTAAAGCTAGGTATTCATGACAGGGAATAAATCAACTTGTAATGTTGTAGAGCATTTATTAATTTTTGTAGGTCTAACCTCTGTACAATGGTTATTGCTGGGCAGTAAATCACTTAGATGGAGCCCCAGCTACCGAAGGGCAGCACAGCTGGGAACAAGTGGTCTAAGATGTACCTTTCTAATCTTCTCTCAAGAGGCCCATCCAACTGGTGAGAAGTGGATGCATTGCTCCTCCCAGCTGATCATGCCAGGTTTACATACCTTGATGCTTCTAGGCAGTCAATACTGCAAAGATGCTTTGGGCTTTGTCCTACAAAGTCTTCACATGGCTGGGAATTAAGTTTTATGTCTCATCTGTAGCAAATAATATGTACAGGCCACAAGATCACAGAATCACAGAACCAGTGAGATTGGGAGGGACTTCTTGAGATCTTCTTGTCCCACCCCTGTGCTCAAGCGGGCTAGCTGGAACAAGTTGCCCAGGACCAAATCCAGTTGGCATTTGAATATCTCATGAATGGAGACTCTACAACCTTTCTAGGCAACCTGTGCCAATGCTCAGTCACTGTTATAGTAGAAAAATGGTTCCTGCTGTTCAGATGAAATTTTATGTGTTTCGGTTTGTGTGCATTGCCTCTTGTCAGGTCCCTGGGCAACACTGAGAACAATCTGGCTCCTTCTTCTTCCTTCTGATCAGGTACTCAGCCCTGGTGAGGCTGCACCTCGAGTCCTGTGTCCAGTTTTGGGCCCCTCACTACAAGAAAGACATCGAGGCCTTGGAGCGTGTCCAGAGANGAACGACTGCACGTTGCGCCAGGGGAGGATCAGGTTGGAGATGAGGAGAAATTTCTTCTTGGAAAGGGTGGTCGGGCGTTGGAACGGGTTGCCCAGGGAGGTGGTGGAGTCACCGTCCCTGCGGGTATTTAAAGAAAGGTTGGATGTGGTACTTAGGGACATGGTTTAGTGGTTAATAGGTGGTGGGGGGATGGTTGGACTAGATGATCCTTGAGGTCTCTTCCAACCTTAATGATTCTATGATTCTATGATTATGTTTCTCTTGCTTGCTCTTTTCTTAGTTTCTAATGCCATAATTTTTTCTGTGGTTCAAGGGAGTTAAAAAAAAAATAAATCCGTGAGGGTTAAGTCATCCTGTCTTTCTGCCTATGCTATGTTTCCTCTATGGGAAGACTTGTAGGTATACCTGTCCTGTCTCTTTAATACAGTGTTCTGGGTTTGGCTAGAGTAGAATTGATTTCATTGGAAGCTGGGATGGGACATAGTCGGGACAGGTGACCCAGACTGGCCAGGGGAGGTATTCCATACCATGTGACATCATGCTCACCATAGAGGGGGGGGCTGTAGGGAAGGGGCAGTACCTCTGGAGGCGGTGTGGCTCCGGGACTGTCCGGCTTCGGAACGGGTCTGAGCGTGTGGTCTGAGTTGTACGGTATTGTGTATCACCAGTTTGTTTGGTTTGTTTTTTCCTTTTTACTCCCTTGCTGTCCCAGTAAACTGCCATCTGTCGTTATCACAGCTCAGGGTAGTCTGGTTTTTTTCTTTCCCTTTCCCCATCTCCACTGGGGGAAAAATGAGTGGCTGCATGGTGCTGAGCTGCCGGCTGGGGTAAAACCACGACATACAGATCATGAGAATTACAGTAAAAGACCATCATAAGACTTGAGAGGACAGATAGTCCACAAAAAGCAAATTAGATTTTGCAATTTGTACAAGTGTCTTCTAACCACTAGAGTCAAACATTTACTGTCTGTCTTCACAAAACTACTCCTGTGATCTCTGGTTCATCTCTAGTGCAATATAATGCATCAGAAAAGAGTTTATGCAGAAGCTAATAGCTGATGATCAGATGCATGTAGCCAAACTGTGGTTTTCAAATCAGTGAAATTATTATGGCTAGCCTTCACCTGTAAAGAGTGGAATTGGGGAAAAAGGAGCAGATTTTTAACTGTCATAGATGTACATGGGCCCAAGAATATCAGCAAAGTAATTTTCAACTTCTGTCAGTAAATACTGCTTTTCTGTTTACTGTGTTTTTAAAGAGAGTGGCAAATGATGGTAAAGCACAGAGCAGATGTACCTATCTGAGAATCATAGAATCATAGAATCATTAAGGTTGGAAGAGACCTCAAGGATCATCTAGTCCAACTGTCCCCTCACCACCTATTACCCACTAAACCATGTCCCTAAGTACCACATCCAACCTTTCTTTAAACACCCGCAGGGACGGTGACTCCGCCCCCTCCCTGGGCAACCCGTTCCAATGGCCGACCACCCTTTCAGAGAAGGATTTTCTCCTCATCTCCAACCTGAACCTCCCCTGGCGCAACGTGCAGCCGTTCCCCCTTGTCCTGTCGCTAGTTATCTGCGAGAAGAGGCCGATCTCCAGCTCGCCACAACTTCCTTTCAGGTAGTTGTAGAGGGCAATAAGGTCTCCCCTGAGCCTCTTCTGCTCCAGACTAAACCTTTTATTTTCCATTAAGCCTGCAGAATTTATAATAAATAAAATGGCAGGCTGCTTTTATTGCTGGGTAGTACCCCGACTGGGATCAGAAGTGGATGAATGATGTGGTTCAGAATTCAGTTACTGAACTGGACAGCTGTAATACCTGCTTGAGGGTCTTTCTGTGTCTTGCAGAGTTATCTCTGCATCTGAGGAAGAAACGCTCTTCATCTCTTAAACTGTAAACTGTATGCTGCTGTCAACCTAACCTGGCTTCCTGGAAGTTTCCTTATTTTGGTGTTATAGAGTTAGATCTCCAAGCATGGGTCAGATACTGACAGTTACTGAGAATATGTTGTAGGATCCAGATAATTTTAAGTTGGTTGATTTTCAGTCAGATGAAGTCTATTACAACTCCTTACAAAAGTACTATGAAGTATTACAAAACTCAGCTGTGCTATATCAACTGCGTTACCAACTGGAAAACACTCGATATCATTCATAACAAATCCTGTGATATTTCCATCACAGTGCAAAATCATCCTAACAAGTACTCCTCTCATCCCTTGAAGTGGTTTGAGCCACGTACCACTGTGATGTAGGAAGCTGTTTAACCGATGAGCTGGTTATGTCCTCAGGCATTTGAGTGTGAATGAACAGAGGGCAAAATCTTCTGGTCCAGACCATCCACGCAAGTGAAAGGCCTCAGCTGTGGAGCACAGCGTATTCTGATCTTAAGGACTTGGGCATGGCAAAGTCAAGAGAGGATAGTGTAGCACTCAGCACTGAGTGAGACAGTGAGCTGTCACTCACTAAGGTACCAAGAAAAGATTCTGCATAACGCCACTTGAACAATTATCTACAAGGTGAAAGAGGAAGAAACCATAAAGAATAAGCCAGTTAGCATGCAAAAAAAATATTTGTAAATAAAGCCTGAGGCATATTGGAGACTCAATGTAGAGGACAATGCTGCTCCTCACAGCAGTTAGTCCAGAAGAGTTTAACAAGTCAGTATCTATGAAGAAAGCCTTCATTGTCTTCATTTAAAAAAAAAATATCTTAATTTTAAATAATTGAAGAAGTACATGGAGCGGTCTCAGCATTGCTTAACAGACTATGTAACTGTTATATGAAACGCATGTCCAAACATCAGCAATTTCTACATAGCCTTGCTCATGGATGCCCACGCAAATGTTCTCCAATTTGCCTTTAATGGAGGATGTCCTACTGTTCAGTGCAGGATTGTTCAGCTTAATAGAGATAAATCTCCTCCCTTTCTGTCTTACTAGTAAGTCGTCAAGTTGTCCTATTGATTTGAAAAGCACATCTACTACAAGACAGAAGCTTATTTTCACTGTAGAGTTTGCAATATGCATGGGTCATGCTGGCTATCAAGAGTCGTCACTTTTTGTCTCCTAAGTGTGAATCCTTTTCCCAAATTGCTTGTCACTGATGATTCAGAACAAAAGAAGATGAAATATTAATGCTTTTCTACCAAATATAAAACCTGAGTAGCTGTAATGTAACTATAATCACCTGGGTGTCAACGGTGATATTTGTTTTCATTCTGTGCTACAACTGTTAACTTATGACTGGATTGAGTAACCCTTTATGACAGTGATTTTCTCAGCAAATAAATACCCAGTATGCCGACATTTTTATTAGGTAGCAAGTAGTCATCCAGAAATACTGACTGCTCCCTACTTAGCCAAAGGCTCTGTAACTGCTTCTGCTAGGGATTAAGTCGCTTTTTTAATACAAAGCAGGAAAGGATTCTCAAGGTTAGTCTTGGGAAAGCCGTAATAACAACCGTGTATTTTAAGCACAGTCTCTGAGTTGTTTATTGCCTGATTTTCCATAAAACACGAAGTATCATAGCTAAGAAAGCAATGTGTCATGGAATTTAAACAGCTTTCTGTAGACACCAGCTTTGCTGTTTCCTACTGTAACTGGATTCTTCTGGTTGAAGGTAAAGCTTAGTGTCTGTGACTTCAGCTCAGCTGTGAACAGCAGTTAACTATCATTGCATTTTCCTTTTGCTTTGCCTTCAGATACAAGCAGCATGCTTCTCACAGTGACACAGATCATAGAGTCTCTGTCAGAACGGATAAGCTCAGCATCCAAACTCCTCCTGAGCCATGTGGAATGACATACAAGCCTGTTGGTCCTGTTGGCTGATCTCTAAGAATAGCTGCACCGGTGTCCCTCTTCCGCAGCCCGGCTCTTATTACAGACATGCTCAGTCATGGGAAAGACGGCTCTTTCTGGAGGATGGGTGATAGCATTTCCCTTGTCAGATCTTATTCTCCAAACATTTTTTTTTTGTTTTAATGACTGTTCTCTATCAAACTCTGCGATGTGGTGGAGTTTATCTGGTATTCTGAGCTGGACTTCAGGGAAGGATGGGTAGGAATGTGACCATATTCTGCTTTGCACTGGGGACGAAAAGGAGGAAAAGTATGTAAGCTACTTTGTCCTCCTTGCAGCTTTTCTTCATTTAGTTATAACTCTTCTGATAAGACTTGATTGGCCACACTAAGGACTAAGTTTATATTTGAGGAAATACTAAAGAAATACCAGCTTCAGCCTCTGTAGCACCACCTAGGGAGAAAAAACCCAAACAAAACCTCCCAAAACCCTGAGAAAAAGAAATTAAACTTTTTGTTGTTCAGCGAGCTAGTTTTCCCTTGACAAGTGTAATACAATTGGCTTAACAAACAACAGTTTATCAAAGAAAAAAGCAAATAATCAGGAGACCAGATTGGTGCAGTGTGGAACTACTTTTTTTTCTGAAGTCCAGTTGTTCACAATGTTCCTCTGCTTTTTTACTGACACTGCTGATAGGTCATCCTGGTGGCTTCCCACCCTTTCTTTTGGGGTTCATTTTCAGTTTGGGAGAGACACGTGCCAGATGCACGAGGGAATGACCATGAGCCAGCAATGTGCCCTGGTGGCCAGGAAGGCCAATGGCATCCTGGGGTGCATTAGAAGGGCTGTGGTCAGTAGGTCGAGAGAGGTCCTCCTCCCCCTCTACTCCGCATTGGTGAGGCCGCATCTGGAATATTACATCCAGTTCTGGGCCCCTCAGCCTAAGAAGGACAGGGAACTGTTAGAGAGAGTCCAGCACAGAGCCACTAAGATGATCAAGGGAGTGGAACATCTCCCTTATGAGGAAAGGCTGAGGGAGCTGGGTCTCTTTAGCTTGGAGAAGAGGAGGCTGAGGGGTGACCTCATCAACGTTTATAAATATGTTAAGGGTGAGTGTCAGGAAGATGGAGCCAGGCTCTTCT
>VWZZ01007744.1:26520-48699 GCA_013399095.1 Psophia crepitans | reverse complement strand
TGTGATTCTGTGATTCTGTGATGCAGAGTCTTCTTTTGGGTAAGGTAGCCCAGTGATCTTTCAGTCAGAGCTGCTCTTGCCCTGCACGACCTACTCACTGTTTCCCTTCTCCTTGCTCTGGAGCTACTCTAAACCAGCCATTGTGGTTTTGCTACCAAGTTCTGGTTTTCAGCTCTTTGGTAAGAGCGTAGGAGCAGCACATAGAGCTATGCTCAGACCTCTGACATATGGGGGACAGGCGCTCCTACCTCTAAGTTTAGAAAAGGCTTAAGTAGATTCTCCTACCATTTCTTCCCTCCCTCTTGGCCTGCACACACAACTGCTGGCCAGGATCTGCAAAGTGTTTACCTAAATTAGGGTAACCACTAACTCCAGGCATGTTTAGGCATAATTCACTGCCACAGATACCTGTTTTCCAATCTGTAAAATTGTCTTAGGTTCATAGTATTTCTCTACTTTTCCCTTTTGTTTTAAACAGAAAAGCCTCCCAAACAAGATAAAACAACATGTGTAAACATTTCAGAGTTACCTGCTGACTTGTTTCGTTCATCTCTCTTACCCTCCATATGTAGTGTCAGTATTATAGCACCAGATAGAGATAATGTCAGAGGGGAACGGCTGAGAACAAGGCGATTTGTTAACTCCTCTTTATGATCTTTCCCATGCACAGATCAGTAAATGGGAAAATACTGGACTCATAAAAATTATGAAGACATTGGGCCAATTCCTAGTCTTGTTACATGAAGGGCTTTGGATTATGAAGCCCAAAGGTGGAAAGCAGGTAGATCCTGCTCCTGAAGGGTCTTAGAAGAGCAGGGAATAACTGTTTTGTCTTTGGTATACTGGGTTTCCTAACCAGTGACTGGTATCGCCATTGAACTATCTTCTCCTGAACTTGGCATGTCATGAACAATACAGCTACCACTGAGCTGCCTCTAGGAGAAAGTGCCTGTGTGTTTGCCTCTCTTACCCTCTGTACATAAAACCATGTGTGTGGGTATCTGTCACATCCCTGTATACATGTTCAAACTGATGAAATTCTCTGTAAAGCTGCCTCTCTGAAAAAATCGGTCTGAAAATATCTTTGAAAACCTTCCATTAGGATGGTGCTACCTTATGATATCAGGCACATGAGAGGACCCACAGAAGCCAGGTTTGAAAAATAATTCTTCAAAATTCCTGTAAAGTGTCAAAAGACTGAAGTAATTTGCTCAGATCGGCAGAAGGAGAGGTAAACTAGCACAGCTCGACAGAAAGCCCACCTTAATGCTGGTTATGCTTCAGCCCTTTCCAAAGACTTAAAAGTATTGTTCGTGTGCCGTACTGATCATGAGAGAATAGCTAGGTAGGTAGCAGAGCTGTGTTATTTAGGAGTTTGAATTAAGCATGAATTATTAACACTGCAACATTGTCTCCTACTGGCCACTGGCAGTAAGAGAGTCAATTCTTTGGCACATCAGCTACCACCAGATCCCATCGCATTCCTCTGCGTATCAGGAACACGCTTGGAGTGTATTCGCTTGAATTCACAAAGAAAATGAAATATTACATAAGGAATGCCTTCTCTTCCTTCATATCTACATGGTGCATTGATGATGTGGCAATGGAAAGGAGGTAAAGGTGTTTTTGTTGTTGCTGTTTTGGGAGGGAGGTTGGCTATTCATTTAGACCATGTATCTTTTTGCTTTCACCTTGAAATAGAGGACAGAAAAGAAATAAGATATATTTTTGGCCCACTTCTTCAAATATAATAATCGGTGAATGTGAGAAACTCCCCAGGGAGCCTTGAATTTGAGCATCTGCTCCTCAATCATTTCAGAGAGAGCCAGAGATCCTCCTTGGTTACTGCTGTCCACCAGAAGACACATAGGCATCTCCAGACTTGGGTGGTCTGGAACTAAGATCTCTGCTCGGTTCTTTCAAAAGAAAGCTAATAATTCCAAAATGTACAAAACTATCATGCTTTAAATGCTCTAGCAGGTCTGCTGTAGAGTTGGTGTGCCTGTGTACTACAACTTAACTTACATTTCGTATACTTGAATAAGGAACGTATTGTTGTTACTTACCTAGCTTGAAATTACTTTTAACTCATCATATTAAGGTAAATGCAAATAAAAACGTTTATTTGCAACTTCTAGAATAGATGATGTAATTACAAACATTAATGACTCTTGCTTGAGACCGCAGAGATCAAAAAAATAACAACCTCAGGGGGAGAAAAGGCATAGGGTGTTTAATCCCTATTGCTTTTTTCTGAACATACTTGAATAATGATTATAGAAAAAAAATCTGCAATACTTCCATGGTTTTCTTCATATCTTAGGCAAAACTGAAAAATTGAAATAAGAAAATATGGCACTCTCAAGTGCCACTCTCTTTGTGACATTGCATCTGTTCTCTGTTTCCTTAATTTATAGGGGCTGGTCTTGTGCAGAGCTGGGAGATCCATGCCTTGGTCTCAGAGTGACAGATCATATTTTATCTTTGAGTAGATGGTGAAATTGCCCAATTGTTTCTGAGAGAACATGAATGTAGGGGTAGAATAAAAGGACCCAGAGGGCCAAATTCGGCACAAACACCTGGTTGCCTTAGGGATTTAAATTAAGACAGAATTTCTTTCTTGAGCTAAATTCATCTCTCTTATGTGCAAGAAACTTTCACTTAGGCATTTCTGAGTTATGCAGATCTAGCAAAACAAAATATGGCTTTTTGAGAAGAAGTGCCAAGTTTTACTTAATTTGAAACCCCACTTACTTCATTTGTGCTACACGCAAGTAAAAGAAGGCATTTTTAAACCCAGAAACTTATTGGTGCATGCATTATGATTTGGAATACGTACACATTGTCACTAGTTCTTCCAAAGGAAGATTTTCTCAACCACTTCACCAGAAAGTGTTTCAATGGGTTATGGCTATAAATGGCTCAGCTTTAAAATCTTCCCCACAGTTACAAAGAATGAAAGCAAATGAGGAAACTGTATCTAGACCAGAAGCGATAGTGGGCTGAGTTTTACTTGGAAAAATGGAAAGGATGAACTTCCCTAGTTCAGAGAACTGTCTGAACTAAAATATTTGAATGGGTCCTAGCATGTCACTTCTCAGACGTCCTTTTGAACTGAACTAAGTTAAGAGAGCAACAGTGAACAAAGACTGCAACGAAATGCCAAACTTGTGAAATTTTTTTAAAAACTGACTGGTGTTCAGCCACTGTGAAGTCTAGTCTCTAATAATTTAACATTGGTCCTACACACCCTGAGCTTTTGCAGGGCAGTTGTGTTCCCCCTTTAGTCTATTAAAAATGCTCTCGTTCTAAAAGCTATCAAAAAAGTTGTACTCAGGTGCTGAAGATAACTAGTGCTCTCCCCTTTCTAAAGGCTGTCTGAACTGCCATATACTTGAGTAACAGAGGCGTTCATATAAAGTGCTGGTAACAAACATGCACATCTGCTGTTAGGTATACTCTGATGGAATTTAGTGGGCTTGATTAAAGAGTTTTTAAACATACTTGGACCACTATTGAAAGTCCAGAAAGGGAAGATGACTTTATAAGTAGTTTAAATGATAAGACTGTGAACATGTGCCCATCTCCTGGAGACAAGACAATAAGGTAAAATGGGTGTGAGAGAGACAGGAGACCTTTCTTCATATATTAAATCCTAATCCCTAACCTCCTTCTGTTATAGGAACTATGAGCAGATGTTGAGTTCAGTACGTACTTTTGGCAGCCAGTGACTGGTGTCCTGTAACTGCTTTGGATAAATGCAGTACCTCCAGTAAGCCCTGCCTAGCTGCATGTGCCTGGGACTTCTCTGAAGCAGAAGTACCATGAAGCAGCATGCTATAGGAGAAATACGGCCAGTCCAGTCTCCCAGTGGGCATTCTTTTTGATCCTGGGCTCTGAACTGCTGCGTGTATTGCGTCAGACTGTAATTTGGCCCACAAACATGATTGTCGTCTTGCCCAAATCAGCACTAACAAGAAAAGGAGGGAGTAGATGTGACCTTTGCAGTCTTGATTGCAACATGCCTTCTAAAAACGAAAAGTGTACAGATAGTTAAACTACGCTTTCACTCTTCCAAACTTCAGACTTTGTCCAAAGACTTAGTCACTGCTTGAGAGGCCAGCCAGGCCACTAAGCAGCATGTGAATGTCAGGTAAATTGGCAAGCTCTCCAACAAAAAAGGCAACATTCACAATGCTCGTGGTAACATGACCGTATCGAATCATCCAGTTCATTGTTTGAGATACTTAAATTAGATCGTTGAATTTGTACTGAAAGAGAATTAAAGCCTGAGAGCTCAATGGAAGAGGAGTTGGTTTGCTGTAGTTTTTCCTTTGCAGATCAGTTCTGAGAAAAAAAAAAGCCTCCTAGTCGAACAACATTGCTAAAATTATTTTCTATTTTGAGCGTGTGTTTAAGCTAATCCTTTTGTTCCATTCAGAGCTCATCCGGTGATGCAGTGCTCCCTTTTTTAGTTCTCAGAATTGTTGCCCATAGCTAATCTATGCTCATATTTAAGCCTCTAGATTTTATACCCCTTTACTTGGACGCCTCTGATTTCAACTGACCGAACTGGACTTTGTGAAAGTCTAAATGAATGAAATGAGCAAGGCGCTGATGGCAAGGCATCTTGTAGGACGTGCAGCTAGGATGAAAGCGTGAAGCATTCACAAAGAGTATACAAGGTCATCTCTGTTTTGCTTTACGCTATAGCTCCCCAAGGGTTTGGGGACCTTCTGCGTTGGAACAGACAAACTCAGAGCCTTCTAAGTCTTCATTATAGCCCTTAAAACAATATTTTGCTCCTTTCACAGTGGGTAACTAACGTCATCTCCAAATTACTCTGATCTAGTCTTGATTGCTATAGCTAAAACATAAAAAGGCATTTAAGACAAAAAAAAGAAAGTACATTTTTTTTTATTTGGGGTTAGATTCTTCTCTTATATGACTACACTACCTAATCTCTTTCCATCTATTATGTAAGATCAGTGCTTTAAGTTACCTTTCCAAGAGATACTTTCATTTTTCAACTGCTCCATATGACCCCACTGTTCAAGCCTGTGTGGCCTTAGCTCCTGACTATATCCTACAGCATTCCATTTATCCCTCTTACTATGCTATCATCTAAAAAGAAAAGATGAGGCAACTCCTGGGTTATATTTCCTTTACTGTTCTCTCCAGGTGTTGACTTGCTTCCTATCCAGCCCATGTAGCAGCTCACAGCAACACAATCTCAGCTTTTAGGAATAAGCACAATAACCTTGTGTTTCCAACAAGAAAAAAGTCTGTGTTTTAGGATCACTGGAAGAATCAACAATGATGAAAGCGGTGTTTGCTTGCCCTTATCATTTTGCTGTACGAGGGTAATACTAAAGGAATCTGTAAAAGCACATATAATGCAACACCGACTATCAATTATATAATGTATTACAAATTTTCTACAACTTTTGGGATTTCCCAGTTAATTTTTAACTCATATAGAGCTATTTCCAAAGTGCAGAAGCCCGTCCCTTACTCAGTCCCTGTACGTCTTGAAGACTTTTATATTTCTCCAATTTCCAAATGTTTCTAACACATCATTGCAGTGCTTTTGTAGCACCATGAAACACGCAGCCTGTGCTGGCCCAGGCTAGTGACTTGTCACTTACCCAGGATCTACCACAGGTAGGAAGATCCACTCCATTTTAGCAGTACTGCCAGTTTCAAACCTCTTATGTCAGAGACTAGGTACAACTCAGATAACTGAATGCACAACCCGTTTTGGGCCAGAACAGGCAATGGGAGCAGTCTTAGCTAATCCCATGAGTGCTTTTTTGTTTGTTAACAAAGGGCATACTGACATTATTCTTGTTCTGTGAGGTCTCCTTATTTTACCCGAAAATCCTCTAAAGCAGTTGAAGTCCTCCCTGGACGGGCTTCCAAAGAGGTTTTATGGAAAAAGTTTACCTTTGTCTTGTCTTTATATCTCTTGCCAGTTGAGACCCACCCCAGAAATTTCTCTCACTGGTCCTGTCAAGCATCTACGTGCAGCTATAAGCTGAAATTGTACCACAGCAGGACAACAAGAGCCACCAATTTGCACAAAGGACTAACCTCTTGTCATCTGAGGATGTCTAATATAGGCACTACCACCAAGACTCTGCTTGTTTAAGATCAGATCAGGGATGAAGACGATCCATTTGCATCCTAGCCTAAGGAAGACCAGAGCGATGTTTAAACTACAGCCTTCAGAACATCATCTCTGTCATCTGTGTTAGAACAAATGACTGATATGGACAATAACAATAGTCCTAGAACAATGTAAAGCTGGCTAAGGGAAATGAATCAAGTTGCTACAGTAAGCATACGAGTAAAAAAGGATTATTCTAGGCCTTCCTGTCTATAGGTTTTGGTATTAATACTAATGTCTTTTACCAAGGAATGCCTTAGGGAACATCGTACTTGAATTGTGAAAAGCCATAGCTTATGCTAGATACAGCACTTCATGTGCTCGTTATGATACATCCTTTTTGGTTACTAAAAATTGTTAAAAATAAGCAAACAGACAAATTGAGACTACACATCTGTACTGTCATGAAAGATACAGAGGAAATGCAGTATTGAAGATTCAGCTGAAGTTGAATCATTGATATCTATTTAAATTAACACAGAAAGGATATTTTTTCTTTAATGCATAGTGACTAAATGGATTCAGATAATAAGTGCATGATTAAAAGGCTCAAAAATGGATATATTCAAAATCTCATGCTTCACGAATATATAAACTCAGGAATTTTTAAAATCTCCCTAAGAAGTTTTAATGGTAATAATGTTCAATAGGAACACTTGGAGAACAAGAAATGAGAATTAACTGCCTGAAAAGGATCTTTACATCATGTCCTGAAATAAGCCCAGTATCTTAAAACTGATATCTATTTGTATGCACTTAATTAGATGTCTATGCATGGAAGTAAGAGAATAGGTACATGTATTATAATGAGAAGTGACCTTTTGCTTTCCTTCATATAGGTTTTTGACTGCAGTTGCGTCTAATTTATTGTTAATTACTGTGAATTATTATTTAACACTCACTGACACTACCCATTCATCCACTCTATCTGCTTTGGCTGGTGCAATCAGCTGCCATTGCTTTTACTGCTGCCACAGATACTCTGGAGATCTTTTGCTCTCCAAAAAACAGCTCTGTTTTGGATCTCTAAGAGGTAGAAAAGGCTTTTACAACAGTTACTGACATCTGTTTCAGCATGTACATAATACGTAGCCTCACAGAATTTCTTCCTTTACTAGTGAAGACACTGTTTAAAAATATAGATAAATTTGATGAGAACACAGCAACTTAGATTTTCCTGCCATAGAGTAAAAGTTCTTTTCTGCATGTTTTCATCTTTTTATAAAGCTGTAGAAATTGAAGATGTGAATAATTCCTACTTTTTCTCCCAGGAAAAATTCCCTCCAGTTTTGAACAAAGCCAAATCAGACTCTTTTAAAAATAATAATATTCAGTGCAAATATTGATAAAACCAGAGATTCATATAATGCAAAAGCAGTGCTCAGAAAACTCAAAGAGATGCTAACATGGAACCATAAAATACTAGAATTTGAAAATGTATGAAATGATCCCTCCCCAATGCTGTGGTGGGTTTTTTTTGTTTTGTTTGTTTTTTGGTGTATTTTTTTTTCTCAGAAAAAGTAGACATCTCCACTTGCATACCCTTCTTTTGCCTCATAGAATCTGGAGGCAGAAAAAAATATATTCCGCATGAGGATGTTTATTTGCATGCCGCCTTCTCTCCTCTCTTCTTTCTCAACATGACACATGAATTTTTGACCATTTTCCACTGTACTGCCCATCTTTGACACTTTTATCATAATAATGAGTGGGTGCAATTTGCTCTTCTCAGGTGTGTCTTTTTCAGTCGCTTAACCCTTAGAATGCATCTTGACTAACCATTTATGTTTGAGGTATATTAATATCTTTTGTAGGGTCAAATGCATAATCCTTTTTCTGTTCTGGAAGAAGTTGTTCATGTATAATGAGATTTTTTTTCCCTAAATATATTTGCTAGGGTTGCACCATGGATCATGATGCAATTGTTCTGACCGTTTCATAGAAAAAGTAAGTAGCTGAATGCTACAGAATTCTGGACGAGAGAAGAGGGACAAAATTTGAAATTCAGAACTGATGAAATAATAATCACTGCTGGGTTTTGGTAAGAATATTGTCCAACTCCTTTCCCCTAGAAAAAAACCTCACTAAACAACCAAACCCAACCCAACCCAGTACAACCCAACCCAACCCAACCCAACCCAACCCAGTCCTAATGTCATGCATTTGGTGGGAAAACTCCAGCACATTTCAGTGGAAGGTAATGAAACATCACTTCAGTGACCTTTTAAGATTTCAGTAGTTTAGACTGGTCTCTTCCTTCAGCTGCTGAGCCCATCTCTGGATACGCCAGGCAGCCTCACAAGGCCGGGGTGGCCACTCTCTGGCCATGCTCAGATTTGCGTGAGGCACTTCAGAATTCTGTTACTGGAGTATACATGGAAAAAAATCTTCCAACAGCTGAACACTGAGGCAAAAGGCAATTGTGGTTTCATAGAAACTTAGTGTCTGAGGAAACAACTGTGTGTGATTTCTATTGGCAAGGCGTGATGCTCTGTTCCTGAAGCCAATGGATCTTCTGTCATTTACTTCAGGGTGTGCAGGACCAAACAGGTGAGTTCTGAGTTGGAGTCCGGTTCTTGTCATGATCCACTGGTTTATTATAGGTTGCCCAGAGAGGTTGTGGATGCCCCGTCCCTGGCAGTGTTCAAGGCCAGGCTGGATGGGGCTTTGGGCACCCTGGTCTAGTGGAGGCTGTTCCTGCCCATGGCATTGGGGTTGGAACTAGATGATCTTTGAGGTCCCTTCCAACCCAAATCATTCTATGGTTCTATGATTCAATAAGAATTATATGATGGCTAATGAGGAATTCCTCTGGTGGAGGGACAGTGCAGCACTGCTCATATGTGTTCCCACAACACCCCTTCTTTACTGTCCCTCTTTACTTTTTGTGGGGGGTGACCCACACCATTCCAAGGCTGCTGTCATGCTACGTGTACTGTGAGCCTGACCACGAGTCTGTGGGTACAGGCAGAGCACGCAGAGCTCTGTGGGACAACACAACACCATGCAGGCCAGGAGGTCTGCCCTCCACCCACCAGTGGGATGGGCCTGCGGATGAGTGATGCACAGTCAGCAGAGCACGCTGTGCTGACGGCCTCTCCAGGCCCTACTCTTTTTGCAGCAGTGTCCCACGGCTTAACTAGTTCTCGTGTACACACATTTTCTCTTCTCTTTTATTTGTGACTGTTCTGAGCAGAAGGGCTTTGAAAAGACCTACTGATGGTATCCTTTAATAAAATAGATCAGCACATGTTCCAGACCTGAAACTGGTCATATTTAATAAATGCATTTTAATTTCAGGCTCATCCTTTAGATTAGAAAAAGAAGCTATTTATAACTTTTGTACAAAATCCATGTTTTTTTTTAACTGAGTCAGAGTATTTTGTTATTACTGTGGATTACTGGAATATTTTGCAATACCCAGTACAATTTGAACTCTTATTCAGAAGAATAAGGCAATATAACCTTACAGACATGAAAAGGTAACTGGATGTGGTTTGTCCTGTCCTGGAGAAAACACTACAGGCAAATGATCATAGTGGCAACAGGGGAGTACTGAGTTCAGCAGCCCCTCTTTGAATTCAGTGACATCTGCTTAGGAAGACATTTCAAATACTTTTTCCTCTTAGCTTGTTTGGGGTTTTTTTTGGTGTGGTGTTTTGGGTTTTTTTTGGTCAGATGACGAAGATCTCAGCCACACGCTCAGCTTTCTCTTGGAGCTGGCGATTTCACTGCCTATTTCAGGCTCTAGCATGATAACGTCACTTCTGCATGGTTCCAGGAGAGCTGAAGTAAACACTCCCATGCAGTGCTCTGAGAGCCCACATACAGTGGCTCATGCTTGTTCTGCCAACAGAGCTGTTTCATCCCAGACACTATATTGTCTGCATAAATAAACTGTAACAGGAATTCATACACCAGCCAGTCGTCAGAGATTTTATTTCTATTTTTGCAGCTTGCAGTAATTATTTCCTCATAGGGAAGCTGATTCCGCTTATATGGACTTTTCTTAAGATGGAGCATCTTTTCTGTACTTTTCTTGTACTTGTTATAAAGAAAGATTATTCATCTCTAAATTTATAGCATCTAGACATGTTCCCACTTGCAACACCCAGACAGATAGTTATTCACTTAGCTCTTCTCAACACCCATTTAGAAAAACCCCAAACTAATATTTTCTTTTTGAAAATGACCAGGCTCTTTCATCATACTTAGCAACATCTTTTTGATCTTATGACATTACAAATTCATGTTTTTCTTGCCAAAATCCAGGTACCTATTTGGACTCATTTCGCCTGTTATGTAAATGCTACTATTACTACGTTTGTGACCAAAGTCTAATAAACTCCCATGAAATAAAATATTAATTTAGTCAAATTAATAGGTAGAAAGCTTATAACATGAACATGCATAAATGCTTGTGTCTTTAATTAATAGAACATCATAAAACTCACGACAAAACTTCTTTCTGGGCTTTGCTTTCAACTTCATGAGATTAATCTGTGCTGATAATTTCTTGAAGCTAAATTGTCCTCCACTGACAAGATGATGCTGCAGAGCTTTCAGGCTTTTTCTGTGTGGGGAAGATGAAAGCTCTGAGCTGAAGAGGGAACATGCTGAGGTCTCATTTTCTGTGCATGATGACCTTCCTGCTCATTGGTGAAAGGTGTAAAAGATTGCTGGTAATACATATGGGGGTGAAAAGGCTCACTACAGTGGGAGGAAGTAAGCGAAGGCAGGTTTTTGTCACATCAGGTCTCACCAGGTCTAAATCTCTTTTGTCAGTTCAATATGTAGTACTCACACCCATGCTTGTGCTTGTCATCAAAGTGAGGGTCCTCAGCTCTGCTGTCCATGGCTGCCATGGAGCCTCCTTTGGACTCCTTATGTGGCCAGCCCGGGGTAAATTTCAGATAGCTCCAAGTTATGGGACAAGCCTATCTGTCACACAACTGGCCTGGAATCAGGCAGCGCAAAGGCAGGAACACTGACATCACTGAGGAAGGACACTGACCTCAGTGTGGAGGAACAGTGATCTCCCTGAGGACGGACAGTGCAAAGCAGGGCAGCTTGGTTACTTTGGCAAGTTCTGTCAACAGTCCAGTAATGACTGTACAAAAGCAGGGCAACAAGTCAGGTCTAATGTCAGTCCAGGACCAGTGAGCAAGTCAGGGTCAGGGAGGGCAGCTAAGGACAAGCCTATCCAATGACATAGGTCGGGCTGCAGCAAAGGCCTGTGTGTACATGGAGCCCTCACCCATCATGGGAGGGTCAATGGAGGCCAGTCAGGACCAGTACACCCTGTTGGTGTCTCCGCAGCCCTGGCACGAGTGTGCAGCGCCCAGTCAGACACATGAGCTTGAGTCCTTGACTGTGAAGGAGTAGCTTGTGAGGTGGAAGAGGGAAAATAGATCTTTAGTTTGTGATCTCAGATACTGTTGACTGAAGTCCAGTTTTTAATTTAAGTAATTTAATCTCGAGTCCTCAATATTCAGCTGATGGGTGCGTGAGTGGAAAAGAAAGCTTTGTGAACTCAGACACCCTCGTCTTGCTCAGCTCTACCAGATCACTGGTGCATGCCAGGCTCTGCCGTCCTGTCAGCAAAACCTTCTCTTCCAGGGAGCCCAATGCTGCCTTCACCGGCTAGTGTTGTGTCAGCTGTGACTTTGCCAGACCCTTGGCTACCAGAACCATCTTGTTAACTGAGTCTTGACCTTCATCTTCTTTCAATGACCAATCTATCGAAATGCATTTGGAAATTAAGGTGGAGGGACAGAAAAAGACCAAAAAAAAAATAAAAAGAAAAATGAGGAAGGTAAAAGTGGGGAGGGAAGAAAATGATCAGGGAAACTAGGATCTCAGTTTCTTTCTGCTAGACAGTAACAAAAAGCTTTTGAAGTGTTAGACCACATATTTTCAGATGTGCCTGGGATCACTCTCTGCTGAAGCTGCTAATCACCTGCTTTTGAGCTATGAGGTTGACTTTTACACTGAATGCCTGCTCTGCCAAATCCAGTCGTCAAGGCAAAATACTTCACCTGCTGTAGTTAAATCTCATGATTTTTTAAGCCTGTTTCCTGATTTTTGGAGCCTGACTCATGATTTCTGTGAAAAACTTTGGTTTGGCAAATGCTGAAAGTAGTGGGAGTATTTGCAGCTTGAAGGCACTGTTCAGCGAGAGGAAGGGTGGAGGAATCTGCCCCTCAGCAATTAGTAGAATCGCTTTCTACGAAAGGACGTGTCATTTGGTAGGTTATTTTAGCGTGCTGTACAGATGCAGATTATTTTTGAGAATTTTTAATTGGTGATACCATAGCAACTTTATACAATGAAAAACAGTCCAGGCCAGATTGTGCCTGACAACCACCCGCCTGTTTGGGGGTGGCATAAAGCTATACTGACCCAGGAGGACTTTGAGAGGTTCTTGATGCTCTGACTCTTGGTGTGGAAGGCTGTCAGATACGTGAAACGGGTTCCTAACCCTACAGCTACAGGGGACAGGTCCATTGCCTTGTCTCCCTGCAGGCCTTCCTGCGTCCTTTGGGACTGGTCAAGATGTTGCAGCTAAAATCCCGAGATGCCATAAAATGATTTAAATTCCAGGGTTCTGATAGATTTTTGCCGTCTGTGAATCAGAGATGGGAGAGTGTCTGAAGAAGTAGTGCAGGGCAGTAATAGATTGCTTTGTTTCTAGGCCTGCTAGTGCCGCCGCACTTAATAGTTTTCTTTCAGTGATTAGTGGTAACTACGTTTTTTCTCTGTGTACCCATCTAAAACATTGTCTACCCTTTTGGGGATAAAAATCTAGATGGGGCATGTTCAGTGCTGGCCCCTCTTCCTTTGATATCAGTCTAACATAAGGGGCAGAAAAGAGCATCACATCACTGTTGTGATATGTCCTTTGATGTGCCCTCCTTAGCCAGAGGACTGTTTTTCGTATCTGAACATCACTTCAGGTGGAAGTAGATCTCAAGTGAGATGAGGAGACCGTATTCAATTCTGTGTAGTATTGTGCTTTCATGCATGAAGGCTTTGCCTTTCTGTCATGTCTAAGGCATGTATATGTATGTATGTGTATGACTGTGAGACATTTTGAAGTCATTGATAGAAATGAAAATGGAGTGTGCTTGCTTGGGTAGGGAGGCTAGGGACCAGCATCAAGAAGCTAAATGTATGAAATGGACAGAATGATGTAAACGTGAGGCAGTATATGAAAGTGGAGAATCTTTGAGAAAAGATGGAGAGTAGATGAGTCATGAGAGTCCTGTGATTCCCAGCCCACCAAGGGAAGACGGAGAGCCAGACAGTGACTTTCACTGAGAAACAGAGTGATGGGAAAAAAAGCAACTTTCACGCAGGGGGACTTTCAGAGGAGAGTAAGATGCGATCCTTACACTGTGACAGGTAGTTAGGATAAGAGAGGGTCAAAGTAGTGCCATGTAGTACTGTTTATTGTGGACACATATTACAGCAAAGGCT
The DNA here is from genome assembly GCA_013399095.1 of Psophia crepitans. NCBI lineage: Eukaryota > Metazoa > Chordata > Aves > Gruiformes > Psophiidae > Psophia > Psophia crepitans. Next base: position 35,051 of record VWZZ01007744.1, on the reverse strand, counting down.
GTCTTTTAGCGAATTTAAAGTCTTTACGTGGAGATGAAATTCAACACATTATTAAATTGCACCAAATGTATGAAGAAGGGTGACATTTGGAAAGGAGGATAGTAACGAGAGAGATGTTTTACAAGCTGTGCAGAAGTTTGAATGGAAAGAACTGAGACTGGTCCAGGTAGTGGAGACATGAGGAAGGTACCTGACAAACACAGATTTTCCCTTTCTGTACGAAAGAAAAAGGGGAGACACGGAAAGAAGGTGACTTAGCCTTGATAATATCAGACTCCTTCTGCGAGACCTCCAGCAGCCCTCCATTGTACAGAAACAGGTGTGTGGAAAAGGTGCTTGGAGGAACAGGTAGTACAATACTTGGGAGCTGTCTGCTTTGTTCTCAAAGTAGATTCATTAAAAAGCTAACATGGAACATCACTGTGCTAAATACTCATGCTCAAATGTTTTCCCATCCTTGTGGGTAGCCCTATGTCCCTGGTCATTCCCTAGAGATGTACACAAATTGGCTTAAAAATACAGCAGAAGAGGAATGTTGCTGAGTATCCCTTTATTCAAACCACTTCCCATGGGATTTTCAATGGAAGAAAGCAATCTGACTGTGGGAAATTAAACATTCTTGAAGCTATGAGCAGAATTTATCATGAGCTAATGCTATTGCAGTAGAAAAACACCTGAAAATGTCCCCAGGGGTCTTTTAACAACAATTTTTAATGGACTTTTTTTCTTTGAAGACAGAAGAATATTCTGTATCTGTGTATGTGTATGTTATTATTCATCTATAAGAATTTAGCCTTAATTATCAATTTAAAGAAATCTACCAAAGACTAATTACATGTATTCTTGTTAGTTTCTGCCGCCTATGAAAATGAAGATCTGCATTTTGAATAGTGGTCTATGAATCATGGAAGTGTTTCTTTTTTAATTAGGGAGATATTAAATACTGTTCCCTGTTCTGCCAATGTGGTCAATGAATACATACATCCCTGCTGTAATGTTGCATTTTAAAAGTATGGTGGTGGTCACCTTTTTTTAACACATTCATAATAATGAGCTGAATTTTTCACTCAACATTACATTGCTTTTAATGAGAAGCTAAATAGGAAATACCGTGAAGCCAAAGCTTATGTATTTACTTCTGCATAATGTTGTGCTCTCCAGATCCCTTCTCAGCTTTATTAAACCATAGATAACTGTTGCCCTCACCAAGTAATCTTAGTTCGGTTGAAATTTTTGTATCAGTTTATGATAAAAGATTATCAGAACGTTACCATTTTTTGAAGAATGGTATCACTTCATCTTTCATAAATACTAATTAAACAACTCAGGCTTACGTCAGTGCCAAGATTCATGTCAGCCGTTAGTGCAACTTGTTATTGTAAGATTAGTTCTGACACATTCCTTCCAGCACAGCAAGCAGTGGGCTCCTGTGCAGCACTGGGAAGAAGTCATCTCTCTAGAGACTGCCGGTAGGTATCCAATAGGAAGGAAGACTGCTTTCTTTAACGAGATTAAAAACTCTCTGCTGACATACTCCCTAACTGAATCATCTCGAACTGTAATTCTCACCACACAGAAGGAGCGAACGTATCACTCATCACCCAGTCTTCTCCCTTTACGACACTGCTAGGCCATTTGTATTATAACATCTATACACCGCACCCGATACATGGTTATGGGGCTGGCTTAAGGAGCCTTCTCTAGTCTGGTCAGGGATCATTCACAACTGCAATAATTAGCAATGATTTCTTGACTACAAGAACATTGAATGAGGCTTGCTCCTTTGAGCAATTACTTGCTGTGAAAGAGATGTAAGGGAGAGAAATGACCTTATTCTGTTCAGCTGGCATGTACACTGCTGATTCAGGGGCATTCGCTGGGCTCTGCTTAGAGCAGTGCTGGTAGTGTTGTCAGTGTCTAAACATTACCCTTTGAGTTAGCCAAGATATCATTACTTCAGTGCTCAATAGAAAACTAAGTAGAAAAGATGGGCTGAAAAGCTAAAAATACAGTTTAAACTAAGCACACGTAGTTTCAGCAAACACAACGAGAATTTGGGGAGTAAGGCCATCTCATGCACCTTGCAGAATTCCTTGCATAGTCTTTGTCCAGTACAGAAATGCTATGCCAACATGCAAACACTGGTATTTGAAGAGCTGCGTAAAATGTTGCATTTCCTTAGTAGGGCTCATCCTCAAAAGAATTGCTTCAATTGTTCAGATTTGCAGGGGTTCTGTTACAGTGCCTTTTGGGTATCGTTTCATTTTACTCTGAATGCTTGTGAAGTTGTAGAGTATGGTGACAGGGAGATACGGATAGACAATGATTCAACGCAATACAGAAACTGCTTGTCCTGCAGTGCACTGCGAACCAGTATTCCATCTTGTTTCAAAACATTTTGAGACCTAGATTTTTCAGAATGTTGTGAGCATTTGTGCATCCAGTTGGCATATGCAGTTGCCATGAGTGTGCGTGCGACTGTAGTAAAGTGTAAACGTAAGGGTCGAAACACATATCTAATGACTAAAATGATTCAGTGAGTAGTTCACTCACTCAAAATTTAATTTTAATCATATTGCAGTTCTGAAAACCAGTCTAACCTGAAAATTTGTATTCTCACAAGAACTGAGGCATACACTAGCATTACTGTTTATGCTCCATAGTTTCTTCTCTTTTTCTCTTTTTAATTTCGTATTTCCTCATGAGGTACCATTTTTTTCAAAAAGGCACTGCATGTCCACAATCAGAAAGTTATTAAATAGGTAAGCCTTCTTTATCCTTCTGTTTGCCGCACTGACTTGAAGTTAGTACGTGAAGCATTGCTGTCAGTTTGGGTAGCCAACGACAAGCTTGGACCTCAAAGTTAATCTGAAGAAGAAAATCATTAAGATACAAAGTGGTCTGACTGATCCAGGAGTTGCATCAGATCATACCATGCTAGAAGGTGCATTTAGACCCTTCAATCTGTTACCAAGTGCTACTTGGAATCAAGTGCATCATTCAGATATGGTCTTTGGCTGTCTGTCTAAATATATACTGGAAAATAAGCAGTTAAGATCAAATGGCAAGATACATGTCTTCCAGGTGGGCTGTGTGTGGTACTATTCTGAGCATGCTAGTGCATGGGAAAGAGGTATAAACGCAAAAGACGAAGGAACGATTTTTAATTTCTGTCTTCATCATATACTGAACATCAAGTGGGAGACCAAAACATCTTTACAGAAAGGAAAGCTGTGAAGCGTGATGGTACTTTTTGGCTTTGTCACATGTGCTGCATAAATGACACATTAGTCCAAGCAGAGTCTTATTTGAAGAACCCAAGCATGCACAACTGCTAGCAGGCTAAGCAAGATTTGGGCTCATAAACAGATGTATGAAAGCCTTGAGTTTTCTAAACATCCCAGACTTCTTAGCAACAGCTCATGAAGTGAGCAGAGATACAGTGGTCCTGGCTGGATGCATCAATCATCATATTTGTCACTATCCATCCGAAATGAAGGGGTGTTGTGATATTCTTTGCTGGTTTTAAATCTGCAAGTATGGAAGAAAACTATATCACAAACAAGTCCTGATTTGGGTTTTTTTTTTTTCTCTTTTTTTTTCTGAAGAATGCTGAATTCCTACCATAAAGAGAACTTTCCATTATTAAATAGCAGAAATGAGCTTCTTTATGATCTTCAAGGGGACCACTTTTTTTTTAGGAAAGGTGTCAAATACTATCATAAAACAACTTTTTAAGGTAGAGAGAAATAATTTTAGACTATTCTCAGTTGATACTAAGACTCAAGCCAAGAATTCATACTGGATTAGCACATGTGGTGCTGCATCTGGAGACAAAGGCAATTGGGAGCACATTTTTAAACTCTTTAAGAATTATTCAGAGATTTTAATTTGTTTGTTTCTTTGATTTATTTACTCTGAGGTCTGCATATTGTAGCTTAGACAGCACGTCTTTACATGCAGAATAATATCCCAAGGATATGGGAGGGAGGATGCTAAGAAAGGATCTTATATCAAAGGAAAAGGGCATAAGAAAGAGAAATTAGTCTGATTAATATATAGGAAAGAGGTGGGAAAATTAATGATGACTCAGAAATTGCTGAGATGAAGTTTGAAGTTTCTTCCTTCAGGCATTTTTGAGTTGTGAATGTATAAACATTTTGCGTAGAACATATGGAAGAAACAAAGCTTTTATTTCCACTTGCATAACTCAAAAAACCGTTGTGTTTATAGGGAAGGGAAGAAAAGGAAAAGGAAAAAAGGAAAAAGAAGAAAGGAAAAAGGAAAGGAAAAAAAGCAAATTTGATTGAGACCAAGAAATATTTACGTTCAAAAGTAATACCTTTTTTTTGTTTGTTTTGTTTTGGTAGAGTATTTTAGAAGGAGTTGCAAGTAGCTGAGAAGGGGAATCTGAATGGGAAGCAGAATGCCACCTTCACAGATAATCAACTACACATACACACAGATATTTTAGAAGATATTTGGTGCCTGAGAGTTCCTTAATTTAAACTTAAGACGTATAATATATTCTGTCCTTATGGTTAAATTAACTGCAGTTTCAAATGCATAATGTACGTATACTATAATACTGGGGATGGTGATATCAGAGTGCTTTTTAAAGTGTATACCACTGTTTGCTCTGTTCACTGTATTGATACATGGAAGGTATTCAGGCTGTTGAGTATTATTGAAAGCTGACAAAATAACTGGACTTCAACTGGAAAGAAATGATTAATTCTTTCCCCAAAGCAGAGATTGTTGTTAACTATTCCAGAATGGTAACTGTTAAAGCATTCCGTCTCGGAGATACTCTAATGAAGACAGAAGGTTTATATAGGCTTGGCTAGTCCCCATGGTAACAGCCTTTCTACTGGGTTACCATAGGAATCGTCAAAGCCTTTGTAAGCCTCCTTTAATAGAGCATATACGCTTTCCAGGCAGACTGGAATATCTGCTAAAGGATACACCTCCTGTTGTTAAATATAAATATAAACAGATTTTGTTTTGGAGTGGTACTCATCTCTGTTTAACTAGCTATGCTACTCTTTACGTTAGAGTTATATTAAACATTGGAGGCACCTGCGATACAGGAAAATGTGTAAGAGCTGAATGGTTTTACGAACAAGACAACCCATATAAGTTTGTACCTAATCTGCAGGGAACGGCAAGCAAAAATACTGTTCTGTATAGTACTTCTGACCTAGCCCAAACATGGCAGTACATTGCCCTTCCACCTTCCTGTGGGCATTGCAGAGCTTTAGTCCGTCTGAAGCTTTACTGGACAAAAGTTATACAGCAGGAAACAAACAAGCAAGAAATGGAGCCAAAGGCAACAAACAGAAACCCTGGCTGAATGAAACAAGCAGAAAACAAGCCAGGGAGTGACCTCAGCTCTGTAAGTCTTTCAAGACAGTTGTTTTGAACTTCTAAATAATGTTCCTTGAAACTATTACCTGGGCACAGTAGTAGTAGTAGTTTCTTGGATAACTAGTCAGGAATTGCAGTTTCACATCCTTGATCCTGAGGCTTTGTAAGAACAGGGACGTACGGTGGAGAACTGGAGATTGTGAGGGACCCATGCACGTACTTGCTGGACTTGCCATCACGGGCTTCATTTTATTCAAAAGACCTTTACAAATGAATAACAATTAATATAATTTTGGTTCTGTTTAAGGTCCCAGGATTAACACAGCATTCTCCATACCGAGGAATGACATTAATAAGACGACTCGTTACAGAAATCTAGCCAACATCTTCAGGGCTTGTTATTTTTCCAAACAAATGCTAGCTACAAGGCTTTCTACTGTAAAGCTGACAGCATCATAATGCTTTTATATTCTACTTTCCAGCTGGCTAAATTTCATTATACAGTTTGGGCTTATAAATCAGTGGAGCTGAATTAAAGGACACGGTCTTACAGGATGACACTAGCAGAGAATTTGGCCCTTGAGTTCCAGTTACCAAGATACCAGCTTCTACACATGTAAAGATCTCTATGAAAGGCTGTGGGACTACTTAAATGCTTTGGTTAGGCATGTGCTTCCTCATCTTACCAGAGAAAGAATTCTGACTGGGGAAAACAAAGGTTTTGGAATTACCTGAAAATGTGTTTGTTTTAAAATAGGTAATTGGAACTGCAGATGTGAAAATTGCTATATATTGTGGTAAGTTTGCACAGATGGTATAGCAAGGCATACATCATACATCACTCCTTTCCAGAGCTGCTAAAAAGGCAATATATTTCTCCGAGAAAATGTTTGAGTGAAGCCAGAAATGTTACTGACTTCACAAGTAACAGAGGTGCCACTATTAAGGACATTTTTGGACACCCTAGCCCAAAGATGACCTTTCTAGTTACCCAAGCGCAGGCGGTGAAAATCTGAGGATAGCAGTCATCCAGAAGTGATCGTGAAATAGAGATCTGTTCACAGGGAAAGTGGATAAAAAAAAAAAAAAGAAGGTAAGATTTGTAAAAGAGTTAAAAAGGGATTCTTCTGTGCACTGATAATCTAAATGCTGCTTTAACCTTCCTCTGCCAGTTATGAGTTGCTCTTACACACAAGTTGATCTCATATTTTTGGTTCCATTTTAGGAGCTGACAGAAGTCACAAAGATGGTATCTGGAGCAGCAAGAGAGGCAGGATTATGTAGGCTATGACAGTATGAGTGCTCTCCAATGTGCTCTCCCACATAAAATGTAGCATGCTTACTATTTTCAGAGGTCTGACTTCCCTAGCCATGCATTGTCTCGCCAGAGCGGATAGTTGCAGGACTACCTGAAATGAAGGTCTAAAAATAAAGCCATGACTAATTCATTGTACGGTTCAACTAGTTATGTGTCCACCAAATGGAACAATGCAGCTTTAATTTCAAGCATTTTATTCTTTGACCATGAGAACAAAGAGGATGATGTGGCCCAGATAACATTCCTTAACTCACTATTATTATACAGCCTCTCAAAGGCCTTGTAAAAATGGCTCTACCTGCAGGCTTTCTGTAAGAGTGCACTCGGTACATAAACTGCCCTTACCTGCCCTGCTCTTTGCCACTGAAAAGGCTTCACTGGCTTCGTGTTGCAGCAACTGCCACTGAAACTTTCGGGAGGTGAGAAATCTACCTGGTTTGTGACTCATGTTTTGAGACCGTATGGCTGCAATTTTCCACAAGTGTGTCAGGTTGTGAAGAAACTGCGGCACTCACTGCAGCTTCCTGATGAAATAGCCAATATATTTTATATGGGTTTATGTTTGCGTAAGAAATCACTGAAAATCAAATTGTATTCTTGTGCAAAACAGCACGAGAACAATTTGCCTGGCCTGCAGGGCATGCACCACATCTGCTCCATTACTGAGAGTGATAAAATGGGTGGGGGTAAGGTGAACATATTAAGCAATTTTATGGCAACAGAAGCTCATTCTACACTCAACTTGTAGAGTGTCTGCTGACAGACGCACTCTCTTTCTCAGTGGGCAAAGAACTGCGCGTAGCATTTCTGTTCTGGTGTGTGTCTCTATCTGCACTCGGTCCCACTTGTAACCCCACTCCTTTGTCTGCTCCCCATCTTGTGTTTCCCATTTTGTCCTTCAGAGCCAGGGGTCTGGGTCGGGCCCTACAAAGGGCTGGAACGGACACTGCTCTAGTTCTCTCTCTGGTGCGTTTTTTGCAGCAGATGTTTCCATCTGTACACCTTTCTCTCCTTCCTCACTAATGTGAGTATACATATGCAGCATATTGCATTATCTTTGTCTTTCCCATCTGGAGGACCGCTTCTCCCTCTGGCCATTCTCAGGCACATATAAATGCATGTACTTACACAGACACGTTTGCTGTAAAGCCAGGCCAGTGGGGACACCTATCCTAGAAGTAAAGGGAAGATAAATGTACTGGGGTCTCTTAGGCTCCTGTGGCTGCCTGTTCTGCTCAGGCTAAGGGCTAAGGTAACAGGTAACAGAGTGGTGCCATGGCTGGATACAGGCTGTTTGGAAGGACAGGCTGGCAAGGCGAGGATGCGAATTTGCCCTTCGTGTAAGCGAGCAGTGGAAATTGTGGGATCTACCTTGTCATGGATCAAGAGCTTAGGGGCTAGGGTTAGAGGGCAACAAGATGTGGGCAGTGTTGCCCTGGGTGTCTGCTACAGACTGCCTGTCAGGAGGAAGTAGATGATGCCTTCTTGACACAACAGGAAGAAGCCTCATGTTCACAGGCCCTGGTGCTCACAGGGGAACTTTAACCACCACAGTATCTGCTGGAGGGACAACAGAGAAAGGCACAAATAACCCATGAACTTTCTGGAGTGCATTAATAACAGCTTTCTGACACAGGTGATTGAGGAGATGATAAAGGGAGGTACTCCGCTGCGCCTTGTACTTACAAACAAGAAAGAAGTTGTTGAGGATGTAAAGCTCAGGGCAACTTCTCGGTGGTCCCCAGTGAAAGGACAAGAGGCAATGGGCACAAATTGTAATACAAGAATTTCCATTTAAAAACAAGAAAATATTTGTGGTGTGGTTGCTTTTTTGTTTTTTTTTTTT